>CM040191.1:16635000-16677500 GCA_022606455.1 Callitettix versicolor | reverse complement strand
CGCACCGTAAGTTGTAAACGATGCGACAGATTGTTATGAAATTTGGAGAAAATTGTTGTTGTGGAGGCCCAAACAATCCAGGAAAAATTTAGCGAATAACAAAAAAAGGAATAAATAAGGGTAAAACTTTAAAAACCATTTTTTTAAAACGATTAATTAGATACCACTTGTTTTTTTTATGTATTATAGTATAAAACTCAAATTTCTTATTATAAACTTATCTGCGGCAAAGGTCACTTTCCTATACGTATATTAATATAGGCCCTGTATAAATCTTTCATATACAGCTTTTAACGCTAGTTACACTAGTGAAAAGAGATTTTTATAGTAGTGTGAGTTAGAAAATACATATATTTTATATACGTGTAAGGCCGGACAGCCGCCAAATGCGGAGCGGATTGAAAACGAACGACAAACGGAAGCAGAGTTCAGCAGTTTCAAGAACGCGTTTTTATCTTTTAAATTTGAATATTTACGCCTACTGTAACGGATTCTATGAAACTACTGTCTTTAGAAACCATCTAACAGTAACATAGGTAACGAGGAGTGTTAAGTTCGGGCACGTGGTGAGGGACACAGAGTCAGCTTCAAAACCGGGCCTAGACAGAGTTGAAGCTACGCGAACCGGAGACCAGTAACGCCGTTTGACCCAACTCAGTTTCGTTACGCTTTCAGTGGCCGCGTTTATATTTTAAAAAATAAATAGGTTGTGTTTTGAATGCGTAGTTCGCTTCGCTCCACATTTGATAGCTATCCGGCCTAAATTTTGTTCATTTGAAAAATGGAAAAATAGTTGACATTAAAATGTGTTTACGAATTCGTTCACATTTCGTCAACAATACAATTGCGTACTGCGGTTTATACTAACTATACATTTAGAAAACAAATTTATAAAATGGAAAGAAGTTTGTGCTAAATATACAACAATTTGCAAATAAATTGTTGTATGTAATATTTGTTAATCTTACCACTTCACCTACATTCTTAATCTTTAACGCATCTCAAAAAAACTCCATTTTCAAATATATATATAAATCTTGTTAATAATAAATAAGGTATCATGCTTTATTAATGTTACTTTGTTTGTTTTTGAAGAGTTTTTTGTATCTTGCAGTGTTTGTCGTACTAGCTAAAAGAGAACTGTTGCCAGTACCCTAAGGGGTCTATAGGTTCTGCTGTGATCGGGGACGTAGCGTTTCTTGGTTTATCATAAACGTGATATCTTTTCGCTGGAGGTCCCAATATCCTTTGAAATGGAAACATCGTTTATTCAAAGGCAGACCCGAAGATATACAAAAAATGAAGTTTATTCATTGTAAATACACTTCTTGAACTTATTTCTTGTGCAATATTTTTGCAAATTCTAATAAAATTAATTAATTACAAATAATTGATTACAAATATGTAAGACGATCAGAGCCTCGAAGGTCTTAGATTTCAGTTGGTTGCTGTCAGACCTGAGGGAAAATTTGCAACAGCTTTGGAAATAGTTGTATCGATACTCATGTATAGACTACGAGATCTAAGTATATCAAAGCTATGCTTGACGTTTTGAAAACATGAAGCAGAACCGTGAATTTTACCCGTATCCAGAGAGAAATGGATATTTTACCGTACCTAATTTAACTGTATTGCTGAAAAGTACTAAATCTTTCATTTATATTCGTCATTATTATTACCTTATACAGTATTTTATATATATATATATATATATATATATATATATATATATATATATATATATATATATATTTATATACATATATATATATATTTGTATGTATAAACATATAAATCAGAATATATACATAATTATATATATATATATATATATATATATATATATATATATATATATATATATATGTGTGTGTGTGTGTGTGTGTGTGTGTGTGTGTGTGTGTGTTGTGTGTGTATGTAAAAACCCACAACAGCTGTTTCTTTCAATGTATTTATTAACTGTTTTCGTACAAAAGCAATATTACAATCATTATTTAAAATTTTACATATATTCAAGAGTTGTTATATAAATAAGGCTTATGAAGGAAAAAAAACATATTGAAGGGCAAATGGTTCATTTTAGGAATGTATTGAAATTGAATGTATCCTTAAAATGTCAAATTGGTAGATCTGCACTTTTGGCTGTGCTTTGGTCAGTCAGTCAGACTGCATTTTATAATATTAAGATCGCTAGAATGCAGGAGGTCTACGTCAGCCGAAGTGGTGACAGACACCATATCGTGTTATGATATCCTGTTCGTGGAAGAGGTTGTTATATTGAACTGGAAAATTTCTATTGAAAATTCAACTATTATATCGTTCATCCTAGTAAATCCCCCACACAGGTCCATCGCATACATTATACATTACTGGCTGGATGAATGAATGACCAGAATTTATTGTACTGCGATCTTGTAGATTTAATGCGCCCTTTTTCTATATTCCTGAATAGCTCAGTTACAGCACCTTCTCCAGTTCTAGTCTGTTTATAAAGTCTAGAATTTGGAAAGGATTCAAGGTGGATAACTCCCCCACTTCTAATTTCTATTCCTAATTCGTTGTTGAGTTGCTTGCAGATGTTTGCTCTGCAGATTGCCCTTCAATTTCTCCCTTACTCTTGACCAAGGAGGTTATGCCCACTTGGCCAAATTTTTTTTATACGGTGAGATATATTTACATTCTTGTTCGTGGGAACATGAGTAGCTGGGAATATTATGTCCGCTCACACAGAGCCCCGCATGCATGGTAAGGTAAAAGTACACTGGGAGGTCGCCAGGTATCTCAGAGATCCTTTTGATGCACCATTAGACTGGTGTTATTTACTCTATCAACACTGGTCGCTTTACACTTTAGAGTTAGTAAGATTATGTTGGGTAGAGAATGTGTGTGTGTGTGTGTGTGTGTGTGTGTGTGTGTGTGTGTGTGTGTGTGTGTGTGTGTGTGTGTGTGTGTGTGTATCTTGAGTAGATAATTAAGAGTAGTATGAGCTAGAGGTACGGTAGGATCGCTAAACCCATCAGTTGTTCACTTTCAGCTGCCTCCGCCGGATACGCTACTGGTTACTTGTATAAACCATTACTTGGGCAAGTAGACATATTTTTACATGAACAACTTTTGTTTAGGTCTATGTCGTCAGGTTTGACCCGGACACTACAACTAAGCTTCAACCAGAATACAATTATGATTTCACGAACATTATAATCTGCATATATTTTTGTTTTAAACTTTCAAATTACATTGGAAATACTGAAATGAACATTGTCTTCCGTAAAAATTAGTTTCTTAATTTCAGCGGTTTTTGAAAATTTATAACTCTAAATTTATGCAGTTTTTAACGCTGATTACGTTAGTAATTTTCGAACGAAAATTGAATCAAGTCGAAATTAAACTGCGAATGTGATGACAGTACGAACACACACACACTATATATATATATATATATATATATATATATATATATATATATATTTATTTATTTATTTATGTTGTAGTGCCAATTTACAGCCTACAACAATTTGTGTGTATATTGTTGTTCTTAAATTTATATCATTGTTAACTAGTTTTAGTCATATAGTTATTTAGTTTTGTTTTATTTATTTTTACAGTTATAGTTTTTTGTGAGTTTTTTTTATTATTAAAGTATTTTTTTATATTTTCATTTTTACTGACGGCGATGATAACCTTAATGGTTTTTCGCCGCAAAAATACATATGTATTTTTTTATATGTTTACATATTATATTTTAAATATTTTAATGATCAACTCAAAAGTCATGTAAAGGTGAAGATCGCACTTCGTTTTAATGTTTCTAGTCTGGACCTTACCATGATAACTGCTCGAATAGCTCATTTTCTAATGGAAATTCAGTAATAATTATAAATGGAGTTGTTAGGTACCCGACATTTATTCAAAATCGTAAACAAATTCTCATTATTTCTTTCCATTTACAATCTAATGTCAGTTTCAAAACCAACGTACAAATCAAGTCAACACACAATATAAATTTTAGCATTTATAGTTTCATATTTCTTGTATATTCGCAAATAGGTTATAAGAACTTAATCAGAATTCATTTTGATAACTGTTATGTTTTTTTCTAAAATACCTTGATAATACCTTGAATTTGAAAATATTTGTCCCCGCAGGTGTGCAGGCTAGCTGCACCTATTGAGAGGATTTAGACGTCCCTCGCGGTACCCGAGTCCAACACACACTTACACTTACAACACTACACTTACGACTTTAACACTTTACACTCACACTTAAATTTAGGGAGGCGATAATAGCCTTAATGTGCTTTTCGCCTTAAAACAAAAAAATGAAAATATTTATTTAGTTGTTATTTACTTCCATTTTTTGTGAGCTTCAACTGTTTGACGATATACTATAAAAAGCATGTCATCGTTTTTACGTAGTATTAATTGACAGATCAGTTACTGATCAGCTTACAAACACGCCAGCAAAAAAAACATTACGTAAACTTCCTTACTTAAGCTTGTTAAAAATAATATTTCTAGGAAAACCCCTCATTTTCTGGGTCAATCCCAAAGAAATATCTGTTCATTAAATTTAATCTGTTACTATTAGAAACAAAAAGATTTTGTATCTAACAGCTGTTAAAACAAGACAGTGTATTCAGCTCGTAAAATTGTGAAGAGTTTATGAGGGTGAACATATATCTATTATTGTAAATCTACTGGAATATTTTTTTTACAGTAGAGATGCCTGAATAGTAATTTTCCGGAGGGTGGAGGGGGTATTCGAAATTATTGGACTGAAAAATATGTTTGGTTATTAGTTATACAAAAACTTCAACATTTTTTAAAATTACAACATTTATTTTGCAAAAAAAGTACAAAAATATGTTGTAGTAACGTAATAAGAACAGTAAAAAGTAACAAATATGATTTTTTAAAGCAGCCTGTCTGTCCGAAAATATTGTCCAAAACTTCATCATACTTCTTGTCTCATGACGGCTAGTCTCTTGCTCAATGGTGTCCAGACACAAGTCAAGAGTCAACATACTTCGTTGGATTAAAGAGTTGCAGAAGAGGTCCGTTGACTTTACAAAGAAAGGGCCAAGAACTGTTGCAATATTCAGTGATAAATTGTAACTGTACAATTAATTGTGTACAATATAAAAAAGTGCATTAGTTAGCGATTAAATTGTTAAATTGCGACTTAATTATTGTAAATCATTTTGACGGCAAGGCACTTTCGTATTATTACTGTTTTCGTATAAGAAAAATATCTGATTTAAAAGAAAAGTTTTATACGAGTTTTTATTTTATTATTTTTGTTGTTATTTTAAGGCGAAAAGCACATTGAGGCTATTATCGCCTCCCTAAATGTAGTGTGAGTGTAAAGTGTTAAAGTCGTAAGTGTGTTAGATTCGGGTGTGTTACGGACGTCTAAATCCTCTCAATACGTGCAACTAGTCGTATCCCTGCGGGGATACGAATTTTTAAAGAAAATGTCTTGTTACTTTTTGCGAAAAAAGAACAAAAACTCTCATTTTTAATTACTTTCGCAATAAAAGAGACGTTTTCGTAGCATATAGGCTAAACTAAATAATTAATCTACTATTAGTAATTTATTGCATTGAAATCGAATGCACATTTCTGTTTGCAGTCGTAAAGATGAATGATTAACCTATTGTTAAGTTGGCAACACTGATAATGTAGATTTATCATTAATAAAGACGTACACCTGGTGATATAAACGTTTGATTCTTGAAGTTGAAATAGTGTAATACATTTATAACTCTCTTCAGTACTATTTCAGCATGTTTTCTTTTAAGGTAAATATTTTGTATTATATAGGCCTAATTCATATTTTAACTGTTCGGTAAGTATTTTCAGATCTTAGTTATCTTTTAAGTTAGAATTTCAAATGTAAAATTAGTCGTGGCACGCAGCTCTTTCGCAGACGTGATGGAAGCAAATTACCAGAAGCACAATATAAACGGACTAAAGTACAGCCACCATTATAAAAAGCCTACTCGATATTAGTTCCAAGGTCCAAGTAATTGGACTATCTGACGCTACGCAACTTTGCAAGCTGCAAGAACGTTGAGACGTTTGAGAAAATAAATAGTACTGTTATATATTTAACTATAGTTGAACACTTTGCCGCAAGATGACACCAACAGCGAGTACTCACAAAGCTCTCGTAAGGGTTATCATTCCAGTACCTTTATACTCAATGCTAGAAGTAATTTTTGTATCCCATCCTCATTTTGAAGCACTTATTTCACCATCAAAAACAGCATTAAAACCTGCATAAAGACATTAGCATTTTAAATTTTCAAATTTTACTGAAAATAAGAAAATAAACCCTGGCCGTTGTAAAAATAAATTTCGGTTTTCAATGGATTTTGAGAATTTGCAGTGCAAGTTAAAAAGTTTCATTGTTTTTTTAAAGATTTAAGGATTTTTAAAGTATTAGACGTATTTAAAGAATTAAAATGGACGCCAATTTGAAACGGATGAACATTCGATGGTTAACGAACATGTCGTTTTTGTGCTAAGTTTATGCTTAGTTTTGTGCTTATATATATAATAATAAACTATATAATAAAGTTTATAATCATAAACTTATAATAATAGTTTTTAATAAAGTTATAAAAATATTAAATTATTAATTAATTTAAATTTAGTAAAATAGGTTTTACCGAAAAAAATTACTTTAAAATAATTAATAAACAATATGCTTCTTCAGTTCTTTCAATATGAACAAGTGGTATGCATAGTATGCCTTTCTGTCTGCAATTCGGTCGATGCACATTACTGGACACGAAACTACTTAAACGATTTCCATGAAATTTGCAATGTTAATCAGTTTCGGGAAAATATTTTGCGGTGTCCGTGGTATTAAAGCCGTTCTCTCAAACAACCCTAAAAATATATTTTTCTAAAAAAAAGGGAAATATCGTTGTTTCATTTAATTTCATGAAAGTCATATTCAGTACAAATATGAGTTCATCTATAAAATATGCTATATCTCTAAAATCCGATTCGATAATTATAAAAAAACTAGAAAATTGGGAAATTTTTTGAAAAGTCACAATAAGTGTGTATTTGTCCATAATAATCTGCGTTAAAACCTGAAAGTCTTAGCATTTATTATTTTTAATTTTAAATATAAAAAATTATCTAGCGGCGGTCAAAAATAACTTAGTATTTTTATTAAATAAGGAAATATAAAATTTTAATCTTTGCAAATTTTAATGCAAATTGTAATGATTTAATGTAAACAAAAATTAAGATAAAATATTAGTGAAAGTAGGAAAATTTTTTTAAGCGAAAAGCACATGAGGCTATTATCACTTCTCTAAATGTAAGTGTGAGTGTAAAATGTTAAAGTCATAAGTGTAGTGTTGTAAGTATAAGTGTGTGTTAGACTCCCGTAACGCGAGGGACGTCTAAATCCTCTCCAATAGGTGCATCCCTGCGGGGAAAATTAAAAATTTACACGGCTGTCAAGTTTTTGTTCGTTTATAAAATTTAAAATATTTGCATATTAAGACTTTCGTTTATGTAATGTATTGTTACTTTCTATCAATTCGTTTTTATCCCTTCGACCGCCAAAATTATTTTATTATAAATTTACAAAGAAACAAATGTCTAAAATAAAGTAAAAAAGTGCCAAAAATATTGAAAGGTGCATTTAATTGAGTATAAATAGTAAGTACATATATATATATATATATATATATATATATATATATATATATATATATATATATTTGAAATATCAGCTATATTAATAATTTGAAAATAAAATAAATAACTTCTTTTATATTTTCTTTCAGAACAGTCTTCCTGCAGGATTTACATTAACACAGTTGCTTCCTTAATACTTATTATTTTGTTTTAATTTATCCTGTACTCGCTGTGATCACTCTTAAAAATCTCGGGTTTGTTGCCCCACATCTATATTCACAGTTATAATCACATATAAACAACATTTTATAAATAAAATAAAATACTGTTTATTGTTACTTTACAATTTGATATTTACAAAAGTTCTCACTCAAACTCGCAATTAAAATATATGGTTCACATTACATTATATCGCAGTTCAGATTACTTGATATTACTTTAAATTTAACAGTTATTAATATCCTCGAATTGAAATTCCATTACAAACAATATATTTCTTTTTCGGCTCCAATATTATTCATTCAAATGTTTTATTTGTTGGTTTTACAACAATAAAAATTTCTTTGGGCTTCATTGTATCTCTTGTCACTCGTTTTGTAGTATATTGTAAACTAAACTTAGTTGTTAATATTCTTTAACAATACTTATTTTTTATTAGACTTACCAATTTATACACTATTGTTAATAATAAATGCAGTATAATATTTTACTAATCTTAATTTATTTTGTTACTACCAGCTTTTGTTTCTTTTGATGAGCATCGTGCTTGCTCACGCCCTAATTCCTGCGGCCTTTGATGGAGTGGGTTCTTCTCTGCTCGGAAGCGGTGGGTCAAAAGGGCCGCTAGGACTATTGTCGCAGAAAACAAAACTTGGCGCTGCAATTCCAAATATCCTCGGAGCGGGAAACATCTTACAAACAGAAACAGACACACAAACATATTTTTAAAATATGTAGTTCTTACAAATTAAATACAATTTACAAGTTTGTACAATTTGTATTGTACAAACTAAATACAATAAAATATCTATCACGTGTAATGTTTTTTTTAATCTACCGTCTGTTTTTAACATGTGTCATGTTTTAGGATTGGTTGTGGTGTTGAATTTTGCTGGATGCGTGATACCAGAAACATGTTTGTATTTGCAACAAACATATAATATAACAGTATAAATATAACAGTATATTTTGAGCATCGCAAGTCTCACATTAAATTAATTATAATTACAAATTATTTTATTTCTGGCCGGGATCGAATCTGAGACCTTGCGCTTGTAAGGCGCGCGTGTTAACAATACACTGCGGAAACTATGAAGAAGTTCGACCTATTTAACTATAACAAATAAATCGTTAATTTAATTTTGGTAGCTGTATTAAAATATCAGTTGTTTTACATTAATTCGTAAAGATCAGCTGATTTCATTGAATAGCTGATAGGATATAATAAGTTTCATGTTATGTTGTTAAAAACTAGCAATGTTAATATGTAGTGTTTTCGAACAAATTATCGTAATTAAAATAAAAAAAAGAAAAAGAAAACATAATACATGATTTTTATTTTTGATTCAATAACAGAAACGTTGTTTCGAATTTGCCGTCTGTTTTTTTAGGAAATTGTGATGGCCGTTGGATATTTTATGTATCGTGGTAAAAGCCACGTACAATACAATTTCAGTGGAATGGTAATGATTAGAAATAGGAATCTTTACTTAAATAAGTTTCATGATATGCAAATATTTGAACATCCATTCGGTTTTGGTTAAGTACAATACCTTTTTTAATGTCAAAATTATAGTCGGAGTCCACGTGATCTCCAACATTACATTCATGGTCAATATAGGGATGGCATACACAAGAGCCAACTAGCCCTGTTTCACGGAAGTCACAAGTTACCTATTCAGAATTTCACAATTACGTGTGCTTGTATTAACAATTTCACAAGTATAGGTGATGTACAAACACTTTTATTACTTGTGAAAAAATTACAATGTGTCAAAATAAAGTAACAACTATTTGTTTTTTTTGTTTGTACTTTTGAGGTTATGATACTGTATTGTTAATATACTAATTGTTAGTTTAAGTATATTATAAGATATCATTTAAAAAAGAGAAAAATAGGCCTAATATTTTTAATTCTGTTTTGGAGTAAAACATATAATTTTAACGAAGTAAGTTGTTAATGGATAAAGTTGAACAAACTGAAGGTTTTCGATTTAAGTATTGTGCCAGAAAGACTACATACACATTACGAGGATTTTTGAAAGAGATACTTATTGGCAGTATTATGTATTAGAAATATTTTATTTATATAATAATTTTTAGTAACTAATAATTATTAGTACTATTAAACAGATATTTATGCATTACACATAGTTTGTCCTGTATTTTGTAATATGTAGGCCTAATTTTAAGGCATTAATTAATTCTTCTTTCTGATATAGAATAGCCACATGTAAAGATTTATAACAAAAAAATAAAACAAAGTATTTCTTAATTCTGGCTTTCGCTTAAATGTTTTTCTTAACAATTTATAAACAAAAATAAAATGATAGCACACAGAAGTTATCCTACTCTGATAATGGGTTCAATTTTATTGTTTTCACCAGTAAAAACTAGTATCTTGTAAAACTATTAAAAGCCATATGTGTAAAACTCTTAAATGTTGTCATTGAACTAGTTAAAATTCACTGGTTACAACAAGTTTTGTAACTTTATCTTTGTGAAACACCTTTAGTTACTATTTTTCCCAAATTTGTTAAAATTCATTGTGTGAATATGTAACGTGTAACTTTCTTGAAACGGTTAAGTAACCTGTTGACCAGCACAATTAGAAACGTGTGCCAAAATATTTGTCCAGTAGTCCTTGTGAGAGGTATGCACAGCTTGTATGGCTGTATTAATGCCCAAAAAGATTCTTTACAAAGGCAATGTGAATTACGTAAAAGAAGATAGCATACATTATGGTGTTGTAGTCATGTGATGTGCATTTAATTTTATCCTTAATGATGTAGAACTTATGTTATTAATACTGGTTATTTGTAAATTTACCATCATTCGTATATAGAATACATTGCGTTTCGACAGTATAGATCAATTCGCATTCTAAACAGCCTAAGTTAAAACTAAACACGTAACTAGAACATAACTCTTACCGTTAGAACTACAGCATTTTTAAATTTAACATTAGGTTTGATTTAAAATTTATGCTCATATTTAATAAAATGTATACTAATAGTCAGGCAGCAATAAAAGCAATTGCGGGTCCTACAATTCATTCCAAGCAGGTCTGGTCGGGAGATCCTCAACCCTCTGTCCCTGGATAACAGGGTAACTCATTACTGGATTCCGGGGCATAAGGGAGTTGAGGGTAACGAGGAGGCAGACCGACTGGCTGGACTGAGATATGCAGCTGAGTTTATCGAATCTGAGGAGGCTTTAGATTCTCTGTCGTTGGCCAGGTCTGCTATTAATAGGTGGATTAATAAGCAACACCAGGCAAGATGGGATAACCTTCGTGGGCTCCCACAGTAAGCGCCTCTTGAGCATGGTTCCATGTGCAGGGATTAAAGGGGCAGCAGACGTCTTGGACAGAGCACAACTAGGAAAATCATGGGGTTTATTACTGGGCACTGTGGTCTGAGGGTGCACATGAACAGGATAGGTATGTACTTTGGTGAAACCGTATGTATGTTGTGCAGGAAAGAGGAAGAGACTGCAGCACACATAACCCTTGATTGTGAAGAAGGCTAGGCTACTCCTTGTTAGAACTTACTAAAGGCATCAAGCGGCTGAAGTAGTACACAAGAGGTTTAGTTGCACTGTTAATCGCAGTGCCTGGGGTTGTAATGTCCCTTCCTCTAGTTTTGAGTCTAATCTAATCTAATAAAGAGTAGTCAAAGAGGGCTTGCTTTCACAAAGGTTTGGCTGATAGTGAAGTCTGTTATTCTTGTATACTTGGCTTCCGTTCATAGAAGTTAACCTCTCGGTGTATTATTTTGCCTCTTACCATTTAATTTATGACTTTCTGACCATATATGTCCGCTTTTTTTGTTTATTTACCACGCCTAATCACGTCTTCTTTTTGTGAATATTTTATTCTGTAATTACAAGTTCTTAGTGTCATGAACGCTATTTAATGATTTTCTTTACTAGATGTTGCATAACTAGGTGCCGCATATTAAAAATGTACTTTCTTCTTAATTTTTAAGTACTTTAATATATGTTTATTCATTTGTTGTAGCTGTATGTTTAGGTTTTAAATTAGGTACTTGAGAAAAATAATTGTATCATATTCTCGAAACGTCGAGTATTGTTTTATACACAGAAGATAACAAATGCCCGAATAAACTTTAGAAAAAACATGTTATTTGTTGAAAATATGGAAATAAGTGGGAAAGGATGTGATTTCCAGTCATTCTTTACTCAAAAAGCAGTTCATTGGTACAATATTAGAAAATTTCCATTAAAAAAACATTCAGAGCTAATATCAGTATAAAATTCAGAAAAGGGACCTACAAAAAATCCAATTTTGTATTTCTCCGAAATTAAATGAAAGACCATTATATATATATATATATATATATATATATATATACATATATATATATAAATTTTGTGTATGCACGCTCATTTTCGCATTTTTTGAACTTTTTGACTGAAACTTGGCACAAAAATTCATATTTGGTAATAGCTTAGACACGTTCGTTATGAAAAAAATCGTTAAAAAGTTTCAAAATGACAGCTATTTAAAATCTTAAAGAAATCATAACACTTGTGTTCTAAAAATACGACTTCACTATAGTAGTAAGCTTTAAAAACTGCGTAAATTAACATTTTGAATTTTAAAAATTCGTTGAAATTGGGAAATTTTATGTGATAACGGTCAATATTCTTATCAATATTTTTAATGCAATTTGAAAAGTTTTAATCTGTTAAAACATGGAGAATTTAAAGCTGCTGATATCCGAATTCACAAAAATGGTAAGATAAAAAACAATACTTAGGCAAATTCGCCTCTATCATGTCAGCGACACAGGTGATGTAGAGGAAAGAATCGGTGTTTATTTAAGATCACTGTTCGGGATCTTACCATGATGACTTCTCTGTAGCTCATTTTCTAACAGAAATTAGCTAAAAATAAAATGATTATGTTTTATTTAATAACATTATCATCACTAATTAAGTTACAAGAATCAATTGTATTTTATTAAAAATGTTAGGCTTATTAAAAATGTCTGATAATTTTTTTTTACATAAAACTGTTTTTTTATGCTTCTTAATCGAGTTTTTATATAAAATATTTAAAGGTAACAAACATGATTTATTTCGTAGAATATTTTATTCAAGAAACTTTCCAAAAACGATGGTCCGTTAACGTTTTTTTCTACACTTCATGGTTATCAGTTAAATTGGAAGGAAAGTTAGCCTAAGAACGCTATCGTAGAGCGGTAACCAAACAATTAATTAAGTATACTACAAAATGTAGGCTACTTTTCTTTGAACTATTAGTCTTAATTGCACGTTTCTTAATTCTTAATTCTTATTTCTTGAAATTTCCCGAAGGAATTTTTTTTAATTATATACCTTTTGCTAATTATAAACACAAAGTTATGTATTAATGACTTGATTTTATTTGTTTGTATCTGTATAGCTTTTATTCCTTGTCACGTTTGTCCTACTCGCTCGAGCAGACGATGACGAGCCTATAGAAAGACCACCACCTAATATATTCGGTGGTAACCCACCTCCTGGAATCTATAACAAACCACATCCAATCGGGAACGACTTGGTTCTCACTACAGATAAAGAAACCTGTAAAAATGTAGTTCCAGAAAAGTAAATACACACTTTTCAGTATATTTCTGGTATATTTTTTTAAAAGTTTTGTTTCCGAAAAAATTCCGTTGGAGATTGTTTCACTGCAATAAGGACAGTGAAGTTCCTGACATTTAGAACTCGTTTTGGATACCTGATTACATTATATCTATGAACAATAATCGTGACACGCAGCTGACTCGCTGACGCGATAGAAGCGAAATGCCGAAAGTATTTATTATTAATTTTATTAAATTATTATTATTATTAAATTATGATTTTACCGTCATGTTCAGCTTATAATAGGGTTTTAAACTTCTAAAATACATTAAAAATACGCAAGTGAACCCTAATTTTTGTAAAATGCATTAAAATTTAAAGTGTTTTTTGAAAATTACAAATGCTAATTTTAATGTTTTTAATCTCTTAATATATGCAAATTTTAAAGTTTTTTATGATGCTGAAATCCGAATTTCAAAATAGTATGATAAAAAAATACTTAGGGAAATTCGCCTCTATCATATCAGCGATACAGATGATGCAGAGGAAACGATCGGTGCTTATTTAAGATCACTGTTCGGAATCTTACCATGATGACGTCTCCGAAGCTCATTTTCCAATAAAAATTACCTAAAAATAAAATTAATATGCTGCATTTAATTAAACAGTGCCGTCACTAATTAAGTTACAAGAATCAATTATATTTTATTAACAATATTAGGCTTTCATAAAATGTTTGACACAATTGTTTTTACACAAACCTGTAATTTTTATGCTTCTGAATCGGGTTTTTATATAAAATATTTAAAAGTAACAAAACATGATTTATTTGTTAAAATATTTTGTTCGAAAATGACTTCATCATTTGTAATTTATTACTTCGAATGCACATTTGTGTGTGTGTGTGTGTGTGTGCACTCGTAAAGATTAATGATTAAACTATTGTTCTGTTGCGTTGGTAACACTGACAATGTAGACTTATCATTAATAAAGAAGAACACCACTTGTTATAAATGCTTGGTAGAAGCTGAAATATTGCAACAACGTCTTCATAGCTCTCACAATCACTCAGACATGTTAGCTGTCAAGGTAAATTATAGAAATATTTATATTTCATTTGTGAAGCCAGTGTGTTCAGAAAACAGTTAACAATTTTACATTTAAAATTTTCTTAACAACTATATGTTATATTTTATTTAAATCAACATTTCTTTACACATTTTATAGGACTAAATCAATATTTTATTAGAAAAATCCTTTAAAAGTGAAAAAAGAAGAAATTGTAAATAATACACAATTTTTATTGGAGAAATTTTTAAATATTATTTCAATTGTGTATTTCAGAATTTAAACCTGTAATTTTTGTAAAACATGCAATATGATCATTAATTTATTACTTTTACAGTAATATTAGTCACTTAGAACACCAAGATAATTAGCCTAAAAACTATTTAAAATTAAATGCAAATTTTGTAATAAAATTAGTTAATGGAATTTCATAAATTTAATTAAAAGTAATGTGTTATAAACTTAGATATTTAATTATACATTCTTAACAAATTAATAAATATTTGTTAATTGTTAATATTAATTAAAATTTATTTAAATAATTAAAGTATACTCATGTATGAAAACAGATTACGTAACACTAAAAAAATGAACATTGTGTGTGTGTGTGTGTGTGTGTGTGTGTGTGTGTGTGTGTGTGTGTGTGTGTGTGTGTGTGTGTGTGTGTGTGTGTGTGTGTATTTAAATTACTGAGATAACTTTACATTCTATAATATTATGGGTATGTTTTGAAATTAATTTTTCTTTATCTTTAATAAATGTTTAATATTCCAAATAACTTTCTCTAAATAATATATAATCACTTAAAAACTGAGTATGTTACAATTTTTTTCTCTAAGCAGATAAAAATCATTATAAAATTAGTTTATACATAGTTTGTACAATTAGAAAGAAGTAAATAATGTGTTTTTTTTAACAACAGTGGACAGGTAATATAAATTCAATAAAATATTTTAACACAAATTCAAGAAAATAGGTTAAAAATAACAAATAGTAACAGTTATTATTTTAGAATTAAAAAAAGCTGTTATAGATTTGAATTTTCATATTCAATTTTCATTGGTCAATTCATTAAATTGACTAAATTCAGTGAAAACTGTCATGTATTTTGGTATTGATCTCTGAACCATTTTTTCTTTTAAATAAACATATGTTTTTCGTATAGAACTTTTAAAACCTGATTTATTCTTCTCTACAAAACTTTGTGTATCATGCAATATAAAACTGTTTAAAAATAATGTGTTATTGAACCAAAAATAAAAATCATGTATCTTGTTTTCTCTACTTTTTTATTTTAATCACAATAATTTGTTCGAAATACACGACAAATTAACATAGCTTTTAAGAACATAATCTGAAACTATTTATAGCTGTTCAATGAAATCAATTGGTTACGAATTAATATAAACAAGTGATCTTTTGTTATAACTACCAATATAAACTTCTTCGTAGTTTCCTTAGTGTAGTGGTTATCATATGCCACGAGCAAAGACCCCGGTTCAATCCCACAGGAAATGTTAATTATAATTAATTTAATATGAGACTAGCGATGCGCAAAATATATTCTCTTTATTTGTTTCACCCAACTTTGGGGTACACCAAATCAATCACTTCTCAATGTTCTGTGCCTTCCTCGTAGCCCAGTATTGTTTCATACGTTGTGATCTTGTTTTTCTTTCTTCGTCAGAGATTTGGATCGTTCGCTTGGATTTGACTTTGCTTTGGAACCGTTGCTTCTTGTACTTGGTTATTGTTTTGGCTGTTTTGTCCATGAGCATAGTGTCAGTGATCTGCAGTTCAGTTATGTCTTTCTCCGTTTCTCTAAACCAAAGTGGTTTGGCTCTTCTACTGCGAAAGTAGTCAAATATTTTTTTGGTTAGTCTATTTTTGTCCATTCGGAGGATGTGCCCATAAAAATCAATTCTCCTTTTTCTTATTGTGTCTGATAGTGTTTCAGTTTTTTTGTAAAGAGTTTCATTACTGATGTGGAGTAATTGGTTGTTACGGAATTTGGGGCCTAAGATTTTTCGTAATATCTTTCTTTCTTTGATCTCCAGCCTTTCAAGTGGACCCTGGGTTGTGAGAGATAATGTTTCAGCTGCATATAAGGCTTCTGGTTTAATTACAGTATGATAATGCCTTATCTTTGTATTCCAGGAGAGGGACTTCTTGTTGTATGTGTCCTTGGTAAGTTGGAAGGCTAATTCAACTTTATTTCTCCTAGATTCCATAGCTTTTTTCTCTAGAGCATTCCAGCCGATCCATTCCCCAAGATATTTGAATTCTTTCACTATCTCAATGTATTGTTCTCCCACATGAAGCTTTTTTGGTGGTTTTTGTATGTTTGTCAATATTTTAGTCTTTTCAAATGAAACTTTAAGTCCCAATTTTAACGCTTGCTTCTGGAGTTCAAGAGTCTGTTCCTTAGCTTCTTCCAATGTCTCAGCTAGTAAGGCCATGTCATCCGCAAAAGCCAAACATTCTTCTTAATTCCTTTGTTCTTAGTTCCTAGTCTGATTCCACTAAGCGTATTCACGTTCCACTCTCTAACTACTTTTTCTAGAGCACAATTAAATAGCATTGGAGAAAGTCCATCTCCTTGTCGGACTCCTGTTTTAATCTCAAAAAGGGTGGAGAGTTCTCCCCTGAATTGAATTTTGGAGAATGTATTAGTTAATGTTTCCCTGATAAGATTTGTGGTTTTGTTATCAAGGTCTAGACAAAACCACCTTGTTAGAAGGTCTAGACAGTTCTTTCAGAACCGAGAATAAGGATTCCCTATCTATAGAGTCGTATCTGTAGAGTCGTTTTTGAAAGTCAATAAAAGTGATAACATACGATTTAGCCCTTGACTTTTGGTAGTTCATGATGTGTTTGAGGTTAAAGATTTGTTCCGGACAGGATCTCCCTTCCCGGAAAACCGCCTGGTCGATGGTCCAAGTTGATGGTCCAATTGAGGTTCTGCCCTATGTAGTAGGACTGTTGAGAATATCTTGTATGTTACGTCAAGGAGAGATATCCCTCTGTAGTTGTTAGGGTCAGATTTGGATCCTTTCTTATGAAGTGGATGTATGAGGGCTGTTTTCCAATCATGGGGGATTCTTTCACTTATCCAAATTTCTTCAAGGATGTTTTTGAGAGACTGTATAGCACTTTCGTTGACATTTTTCCAAAGTTCAGCTGTGATTTGATTTTCACCTGAAGTCTTATAATTCTTGAGATTCGATATTATTGATTGGAGTTCCTCGACTGTTGGAGGTTCTGAGTCAGGTTTAGTTGATGGAAATATATTAAAGTCCATCTTTACTGATGGTTTCTCACAATTAAGGAGATTTCCGAAATATTCCGCTAATATTCTACAAATATCCCTGTTGTTATGGGCAACATTCCCATCTCTGTCCTGAAATTGTAGAGTTGGTGGATCGTATTTAGTCAATTTCTTCTTAAAATTCTTATAAAAATTTCTTACATTGTTTTTGGAGAAGTTTTCATTAATCTGCATAAGTAATTGATCATCCTGAGCTTTTTGATTCTTTTAAGATTTTTAGTCACAAATTTTCTAACGCTTAAGAAGTTCTGTCTGTTATGCTCATTTTTCTGTGATTGCCACTGGTGCCATACATTTCTTCTTAGTTTAATGAGACTGTCACATTCTTCCGTCCACCACGCATGTTTTTTTATTTTAGTTAGTGGAGCAAGTTGTTCGGCTTTAGTTATTAGACTTTCTTTTATTTGATCCCAGTCTTGATTTTGTAAATCAGCAGTGGCAATGTGAAACTCTTTTGAGTTAATTATCTTCTCTGGATCATAATTTCTATGTTTTAATCTGTTAGTGCGTATTTTCCTTTTGGGAATAATTTTAAGTTTTATTTTAGAAAGGTAGTGATCGGAATTTAAGTTTGCACCCCTAAGTACTTTAACATTCTGTATTTTCTTATTGAATTTCCTTTTAACCACTACATGATCTATTTGAAATTCACCTAAGAGTGGGTTTGGTGAAATCCACGTTTTCTGTTTCTTAGGCAATTTCTTGAACGCTGTGGATTTTAAGATCATGTCATGTGCTCTACAAAGTTCTATGAGTCTAACGCCATTTTGGTTCGTTCTTTTATGCGCTGGGTAATTCCCGACAATGTTTTTATACTTCTTCTCTTTCCCTACCTGTGCATTGAAGTCCCCCACAAGTATGACATTATTTCTGTCTGGAATATTTTGGATAACATCATCTAATTGGTCCCAAAAGATTTCCACCTTTTCTCTATTCTTCTTATTGTCTTCGTTTATGGGTGCATGTGCATTTACTACTGAATATATTCTATTAGCAGATTTAAAAGTAAGAGTTGAAAGTCTTTCAGACTGTGATTCAAAGCCAACAATAGAGTCCAAAATGTTTTTGGCTATTATGAAGCCCGTTCCCAGGTGGGGGGTGTTTTTCATAATTCTTTTGCCTGTTTTTCCTTTGTAAATTCTGAATCCCTCAGAATCAAAACCGTTTTCATCCAAGAATCGTGTTTCCTGGAGAGCTGTTATGACGATATTGTGGCTTTTGAGGTTGTCAGTGAGATGTTTTAATTTTCCCGTTTGTAAAAGGGAATTCACATTGAATGTAGCCATGTAATTATGTTTTCTAAACTTCATCTCGTTTGAGGTTCCAAGACGCTCCGACTCGTCTCTGTGCAATGCTGCAGACTCCCCAGAATCCGAATGTCTGCTTGTGCACTGGTGTGCACCTGAGGTACTTACATCACACACTTCACACTCTTCCATGATTGATAATTTCTTGGGTGTGACTTCTAGAGCCACGAATTTACAACCAAGGTTGTGAGCCCTGGAGGTTATTCTCAGCCGCCCCTAACCTGGAGAACAGACGCTGACCAAAGGCCGCCCAATCTGGGAACAAACGCCTTTGGATTTGGAATTGTGGTTGGTGGTGAAACCACCAGGCTCTTCTGCTCCATCTACCGTTGGGAATCCGAGATTCCTCTTCCGCTGTCAGGACCGTTGACCAAATTTCAATGGTGTATTAATATAAATTTGTACACTCGCATTACGCAAAATCCAACATCACAACTAAAACATTATACATGTTAAAAAATAAAATCTTTAAAATGTGTTACTAATCTCAACATTGTCTTTACAATCTTCTTCCTAGACGCGTATCATTGGAACTACTTTTTTAAAAAGTCTATATAAGTTACAAATATATGACAGTAAATTATATAAGTTACTGTTGTGTTATGTCGAAGTACAAAAAGACGATCATTGTGCCAAAAAATAAAAAGAAACTAATTTGTTATGAACAAAATAAATATCAAACTAATCATTTTACTCTGACGTAGATGTCGGTATAGCTACTATTTTCAAAATATCACAACGCATTAGTAACTACTTAATCATTGTAACTTCTGCTTGGTATCTGAACAATGTATTTTTGCTACCAAAACTTATCAAATATAAAATACCGTATTTGACTAATTTGCTATTTATTTTGTTCATATCAATTTAAATTCTTTAAATTTTTTATGCAAGAGGTGTTTCTTTTTGTATATAATTTATTTAAGTACATTTTCTAGTAATGATGTCATTATCATGTTTCAATATTATATAAAAAATGTATTTGTAGCTTTTGTTCCTTGTGTCGTTTTTCGCCTTTTCGCATGCCCTGCTTCCTTCGGCTGTGGAAGGGCTAGGTCATGCTGCGACCGGAAACAACTCACCGCTTGGTGCACCGGAAAACTCGCAACAGACTGTTGGCAATTTGAATTCCATTGGCAAGCAAGATCCCGTTGATGCACTTACGTTATTGAAGCTATAAAAATGTAGTTTTAAAAGTAAACATATTTGTTTTAATATATTTATTGCGTATTATTTTTGCAATGTTATTTACAACGAAGAACCACGCAAAAAGTGTTGGTGTCAATCTTAGGTTGGAAGGAGTTACCTTAAAACCCAACATGACTTTAAATGATTGATAGTGGTTTTAACGTACGGTAATACCTTTTCCTCATGGGAAATTCGCTGAAATCTTGTTCAGTATCTGATATCGATTCGTAGCTTTTACAATTAAACAGAACAAGTCAGAACAATAAGCTGTTAATCTGTAATATTTTCCCATGAGTTACCCTTACAATTTTTGTCCTGAATGACCTGATCCGTTGATCAGAAGACGTGTAGATGAAATGCATTTTTGTATTGTATGCTAATTTTACCTTTCTGATTTACGCGATCAAACCACGATACCACAATATTTAAACTAGCCTACAGCTTTCTAAATACCTAAAAATCCAATTACATCGTTTTTTTAAATTATAGTGTTTCCAATTAGGTAATTTTAATACCTGTCATTCTTCGTTCACAATGTAATAGGTTGTAAATTGCAATTACAGCGAGCTTTAAATACATTTATGTCAAATGTTATTTAATTCCTGATTAGCTTAGCGTAAATCGAATTAAACCAGATAAATCGATTTTTATCATTGACGTGTGATCAGCCGAATTGTCTACAGTTGTGAAATGAGAAAAAAGGCATCGTAAATAAATTGGCTACTGTTAGAGTTCTAATATCCTATTAACGCTGTTTGTTTTTAAAACTGAATAGATGTAACAAATAAAGCACCTTCCTGTTTTTTGTCAATGGCGGTTGACGACTAGGTCGGGGAGGTTTGAGGCTCATCCGTTAGTCTCTGGAAGTGACAGCTTTGCGTTGTCAGACAGTTGAGTACATTTGGTATGTGCTGGATTTGATTTCACACTATCCAGATCCTGGATGATGCAATAAGGTAAGACTGAGTGATTTTAAGTATGACAGATACTTATGAATCAGCTAGTTATACGACGTTCCTATGAGTCTTATTCGTTGAGGGATTCCAGTCCGAAACCCTCCGGGTCCGTGGTCGTGTAGACGACACAATTGACTAGAATCTGGAGAGGGTGGAAGAAGGTGTGCCGCATTCATACTTTGTTCCCACCCCCTGCAAATTACATACATGGTTGTATCACTTCTAACAAATGTAGCCAATTAAGCTATATGCTTGGATTATACAGTTCTAAATCAAGACTGTGTTTTCACTGTTACCTCTGGCGAGAAGAGTGAATAACAAAAGTCTGCTGAATGGAAGAACGTAACGGAAAATTGAAACGAACGAGCAAACGAATTTCGTCTCTCTATTTCTGTCTATTTTTCTTCCTCCTTTCCCATAACAGTACACGCGTATTATATAAAAACGTTATGTTGCTTTCTTTTCCGTATTTTTCCTTACTTGAAGGTCACGTGCACGTTCTAACCGTTTATAATACATTCGAAATTAATATAAACGTTCATAATAATTGTTGTTAATATCCCTAGTTTTTAACAACATAACCAGAAACTTATTGTAATCAGCTGAAACCTATCAGCTGATCATTGAAATCAGTAAATTAATATAAAACAACTGATCTTTTATTATAACTACAGTAAATAATATCTGAGCTAGAGTCACGTATTTATTTAATTAAGCAAAGTAAGATACTTGTAAACATACGTTCAAACTAATTATATATTCAGCAAAGATATCATTAAAAAAGCTTCGCTTCTGTCGCTAATAAGTGTACTTTTTTTAATAAAATACACACACACACACACACACATACGTAAAAATTATTTATATTCTAAAATATTGGTTTATATTATATTACTAAATTTTTACAAGAAAATAATTGATCCATTCTTTTGGAATACATTACACAAACATTTAATAACATTAAACTAACATCACAACACAACTAACTGATTTAAAAAAAAAACAAACTTTTTGAAGTTACCTTTTGGAATCGAATTTTTTAATTCATCATTACAAATTTATCACCATGAATGCACATGTGTGTTTGCTCTAATTAAAACGTTCATGATTAAATACAGTTCTGTTACGTTGGTAACACTGACATTGTAGATTCATCATCGATTAAAACAAACACCTGTTGATATAAATGTTTAGTTCCTGGAGCTAAAATATTGCACTAGATACTTCATAGCTCTCAGTACTACTCCAGCATGCTTTCTGTTAAGGTATACGTTTTGTTTGTTAAAGTAAATTATCTAATTTATGTAATTTTAATGTAATTAGTGTTATCATTGTAGTGAAATTACATTTTTGTGTTTAATAGAGTATATATTACAATATTAAAATTTATAAAACATTTACGGGAATTTAAAAAATATTATATCAACAGAAGGAGCCTCTCAATGTACAGAAAGGACATTTTTTTTGTAATGTTTTTTTTAGTTATTATGCAATAATATTTTTTATGTTTTATAATAATTATTTGGTTATATAAAATTCCATGCTAGCTAAAGTACGATTGAATTTTAATGTAATCATATGAAATGCAAAATTTTTAGCATTCAAGTTAAATTAAACATAACTTCAATTGTTGTAAAGTTATGTAATTTAAAATAATTAGCCGCCTCGGTGGCCTAGTTGATAGCGTACTAGGCTTTCACCCCGAGAACCCGGATTCGACTCCAGGCCAGGGCTTGGCATTTTCATACGCTATAAATCATCCCATTGTCTGCATTAGCCCAAGTGTGCACAATAGTCGGACGTTAAAAAAAAATAAAATAATTAGTTAATGATTCTGCAAAATTAAGATATTATTTGTTACATTAAACGTTTTCAATATAATAATAATTAGTTTTGAATAGTTATGTTTCAAAAATTTTGGTAATAGAACATTTTTTAACCTTGTGAAATTCTACACCAAGTAATATTATGCATATGAGAGTAATCTGAATTTATTAAACTCGTTTTTAATTAAATTATTATTATTTTAATTAATCGCCTATGTTTTCCTTTAAAAATATTTATTTCCTAACTTTGCTACAATAGTGTAAACGCTTAGAACATTTTATTTGTAAACTGTAAGAGATAAATAAAATTTAATTTTTAACTAACGATTTTACACCAAAACTTAAATCGATGCAACTCTTTAGCCATTATTCATACATAATCAAGACACCTAATCGTTTCATTTACGAAAGAATACGATAATTTATTTGACATCAGCTCAGCGAGACGAATAATTCCAGTTTAGACTGCTAATAAAAGAAAAATATTTTTCATTAAGCAATGTTAGAAAATAAATTAGTTGCAATTATTATTTCCCAAGAATATGTCAAAAGTAAAAACTAAAATTCATACAGTAATAATACAAACAAATATTTTTTTAAAACATTTTATTTAAATTTAAAATTAAATATCGTATTTGGTCAGTTGCGCACAATCGTCATCTTTAAATCAGAAGCCGCTGTATTGAAATGGAAGTATATGAAAACGTCTATACATCTGGGCTTTATACATGTTACTTACATACAAAATTTCAAAGCAATCGGGCAAGGCGTTTAGACAAAACTGCGAACGCTCGTCCTGGCTAAATTAACTTAAATCACTATCATGAAACGGAAGTGGGTAGGGAAAAACTAACAGAGTTGTGTATTAATGGTTTTTATTTTATTTGTTTGTGACTGTGTAGCTTTTATTCCTTGTCACGTTTGTCGTGCTTGTTCGTGCAGAAGAAGAATTTCCTGAGCCTATAGAAGGACCAGCTCCTGCCATATACGGCGAAAACCCACCTCCTGGAATCTCGGACAGATCACAAATAAACGTAGGCGGCTTGGAGTCCAGTACAGATACGGAAACTGAAAATGTAGTTTCAGAAAAGTAAATACACATATTTCAGTATATTTCTGGTATATTATTTTCACGTTCTTTTTTTCAGGAAATTCCAATTGGCAACTGATTCACCGCGATAAGGAAGTTCCTGACATTGAGAACTCGATTTGGATAATTGTTTATATTATATCTATAATAATAACGTAGCACGCCGCTGTCTCGCTGAAGCGATAGAAGCGAATTTCCAAAAGTATTTTTCTTTTTTTTTTTTTAAAGAAAAGTACTGTTAGGATTTAGAAAAAATATTAGTTTTTGGTTGCTGGTTTTGATTATGATAATAAGGTCACAGCCAAAGAATGAACACTATTGACAAAAAGAAACATAGGCGAAATTACGAAACTGCTGATGTACTGCCTGTTGCAATAAGCAACACGGTATGTAGAACAGCAGTTGAAGCAAAAGCATGGGGAAGGGGTAGGGCGAGGACAGTCGATTCCGGCGGGGCCGGAAAGTCGGTTTACTCCGGGTGACTTTTCTGTGAAGACTGTGTGGCTTTTCTGTTCCAACTGGGCGATGCCGAGAAGTGGCAAATCGGCGATAAAAGTAAGTAGACGATTATTTAGCGTACACTTCTTCCCCCTTTTATTATTTTGGTTTAAAAGGATTAATACATATTTTGGGGAACGTTTTATTTTATATAAGACAGTAGTGTTCATTCTTGGGGTTGCCACCCACAATATTTGTAAGGTAGAACATAGCAAATAATTAAAGGTAATTTTTATAATGAACCACCGATAGAAAATTATTCGAAGGAACCCGTACTTATAACAAATGGTGTATCGGCCTTAATCCTAACAGTACCTTATCCTTTTCGAAATTTTGATTTCACCTTTATGTTTAGCATTAAAATCTGCATACATTATGATTTTAAACTTTAATGATGCTGTTTTTAAATTCCAATGAAACTTTGGCCTAAGGTAATGCTAAAATTGCTGACCTCTCAACATTCTTTAAAGCAGGCAAGCTTGTTACATATAGAACTGTAGTTAACACATTCTTTCATATATATATATATATATATATATATATATATATATATATATATATATATATATATATATATATAATATTATATAATTAATCTGTTTTATTTAATTTAAACTTTTCTCTTATAAGTACGTAACATGAATTAAGTTATAGGCCTAACCTATTTTAAATAATTATAATTCACGTCCACCAATCTATATAAATAAAAGTCAAAGTTTGTATATATGTTTGCGTTTTATAGAAATGTCTCTCTGTATGTCTCGGCCGTACTCTAATTATTAAAATTGGACTGGGTAAGTTGTTTAATGGCGTTAAAATCAAAACATTGCAAAACCCTTTCTTAGTGAGTCCCTACCTATAATACGAAAAAACTATATTTCTTAAAAATCTCAAGATCACTGGTAGTTTTGCTCTGATTTGATTCTGTGTCAGTCAGGACAAAGCTGCTTATATATAGGCCTATATAGATTAAAAAAAGTGTTAAGCAAGTAACATAAAAGACAAACCACTAAAGGGAATATAATAATAATAATAATAATGTTAACGCCTTTAAAAATAACACTTTCTTAACTAAATGCTTTCAAGAAAACCAAAGGAATGTTCAAAAAAACTTGACACACAATTCTTGATTGTAAAATACCAGGTATTTCAAAATTAAGTTGTTAAGTAAAACAGGTTCGACCAATTTCCACCGCTTCCCATCAGTGGTTCAATATACAAATAAATTACAGAATCGTGCTTCCGACAAATATTTATTCTCCTTGAGATCAATAACTTATTAAACAATATTCTCATTAAAATATACCTTTTCTAGGCCACAACCAAAAATTGAACACTTTCTTACAAAGTATTTAAACGTTTTACCGAAAATATTACTGAAAGTGATTTTAAACACAAAGGGATGTGTGTACACAATATTGTCCCCGCAGTTGCCCAATATCTGAAATGTAGTTCAGCTAGTAAACCAGGCAACCAGTTGTCCCATGATACGGTCTCTTTGGTCTGAACCTCTAGACAATTTTCTTGAACTGTCTTTTGACCTACTTTTCCATTATTCTATGCCTTATTGTTTATAACGACAGACACCAGTTTCATAACTTTTCTGAATCCTCTGTCAATTGTGTTTTCTCTCTGTATTTGAAATTATAAATTTGAAACTAATTATTATACTTATATTTTTCCCCAATAAAACGACAGCAGTGAATATGTTCAGCTACATTTGTTTTAATACTATACAGACTTTACTCGATAATTCTCACAACTCTTTAATTCGGACCTCTATAATTCGTTAAACTCTTTAATTCGTACATATTTAATTCCAAAACTTGTTAATTACCACTTCTGTAAATCATAGAATGTCTTAATTCACACCTACATAATTCGTAAAAATACCTAACTCACACTTTTATATAATTTATAAAACTCTACATCGCACCTATGTAATTCATAAAACTCATACTTAAGTATCAACTGTATAAATACACATTTGATTTTTTAAATGTTTTTATATCATCTTCTATATTTTGAACTACCTATATTTCACCACACTTGATAATTTAAATTTATTTCCTGACCCATTTAAGTCGAAATATTGAATTGCGACCGTAATGGATTGCTGTGGACAGGGACATTCGAGATTTAATAATCAACTGTATTTAATTTTTTTTTTTTAACGTGTTGCATTGTTGTTATAACAAAAAATATGTTTAGTTAACGATTATTCTCTAAGTGTATAGCTGTTTCTTGTTATTTTCATAAAACACACACACACACACACACACACACACACACACACACACACACAGTTGCGTGCGCGCACACGCACGCGCACGCGCTCGTGTGTGTATGTATGTTGTGTTGTCAGATGTGTAGATTCCATTGTTTTCAATCTTGTCAATGTCCTTCCAGTAGGTTTCTATTGCCGCTAGGTCTCTATTCCTTATTTCATTCTGATTATTTCTATGAAATTTTTTTCAGCCTACCCTTTTTTTTAAATTTAGTATCCTTCCCATTGTATGTTTTAGCAATCAAATTTGTTCCAGATTAACGGCCGTACCAGGCAGCCTGCCTGTTCCAATTGGTCGGTTTTATACAGACATATTACAGAGGAGCGAGTCACTTATACAAATCCATAATGCACTTGTCACAAATACACTCGGCGTTGATGAAGCGCGACCCAAAAAAATTTAGGGTAAATTCAGTCTCTATTCGAGTTTTTCGTTTGTTACGAGCTCTTTGAAATAATTCACTTTTTTGAAGGTTCCGTTAAATGAACTGTGATGTTTGCCATTAGGATTTGCAGTCTTTTTTAATAATAGAATCGCGTATAAAATGAACAAATTAAAATAAACATTATTGTTTCACTTTTTAAAGATGTCAAATTTATAAGACTTCTAATAAGTATCACGTTTTAGGGCTGGTTGTGATGTTGGATTTTGTGTGATGCGAGTGCACAAGTTTATATTGATATATAATAGTATATTTTGCACGTCGCCTGTGTTTTCGCCCAGAATAGAAACGCGCACGCGTCGCGTTTGAAGCGCACGTGATAACCACTACACTACGGAAACTACGAAGAAGCTTGACCGATGTAAATATATAAAATAAATCGTTAATTTAATTTTGATAAATATGTAATAATAAAAGATCAGTTGTTTTATATTAATTCGTAACGATCAGGTAATTTCGTTGAACAGCTGATAGGCAATAACAAGCTGATTATGTTGTTAAAAACTAGCTATGTTAATTTGTTGTGTTTTCGAAAAAAATATCGTAATTAAAATGAAAAGTAAGAGAAACCATGATACATGATTTTTATTTTTGGTTCAAAATTTCGTTAGGTTTTTGTTCCTTTGTGGTTGTTTCAGTTATAACGTTTCTCACATATCCGAAGTTATAACAGAACCTAAGAAACGGTTTTTGTAAATTTTAAGCCTTTTTCTATTTATTTCACATTTAATTTAACTAAATCCATGGTCACGTGTCAAATATAGCATTCGTATATATTAACAAAACTTCCGGCACTTTATTTTTGTTTATTTCTACACTTAACAAACTTGTAATACGGCAACAGTTTGGTAATTATATTGCATTCGATTTGTAATTAATACCTTTCTACTTATACTTCATGTAAGTGGTTTTGTGCGGTACATTTTTTGTTGTAAAAATAAGTACTACCTTTTTTAAACTATAAAATGTTATCTAACTGATTTTATCTTTTACTTTCGTTCACAATAATATCTGCCACAGATCGGACTCAATAACTTCTCCCTATAGTTTTGACTTTATTTACCGACTATATTATCTAGTTCTGTTTGTAACTCTTTAATATTGTTGTGAAATATTTTGAATAATTTTAGTTTTGTACCTTTCCTGGCTGACGAGATGTGTTCATTTTTAGGAAGCAATTTGCAGTAGGCCTAAGTGTCTTATTAATTGATGCGTTCTTATTAAAACACAAGATTAAAGCGTGCTTCATTTTAAAATAATCACGGCACGCAGCTGACGTGCTGCGTGATGCAAGCGTCTTTCTAAAAACATTTAACATAATGCCTTAAAATAAATAAAAGAAAACGAAAAATGTCTGCAGAATCAATCATTGAAATTGTACGAGGGTTGATCAAATATAAACGAGACTGACTTTCTAAAAACTTTTCCGTTGGACATTGAACTCTAAAGGGTGGGGTTTCAGGTAGCCTGGGAGGTTTGGGACGGGCGTAGACGGGCAACATTTCCGTTCGGACCCTTCAGTATAAAACTATACAATGAGTGAGAGTGAAGTGCACGTTTCCGTGGAGCAGAGAATTATTATTAAGTTTTTGGCCAAGCAGGGGGTCAATCCGACTGAAATCTTTCGTAGATTGACGGCTCAATACGGGGACAGGACCCTGTCAAGAGCTCGCGTTTTTGCTTGGCACAAGGAATTCGCCGAAGGACGAGAAGCAGTAGAAAACCTCAACGCCTCTGAGGGCCAAATCACAATCGTCGGCCGGGAAGGTAATGGCCACTGTATTTTTCGACAATCAATGCGCCTTTCACGTCGATTTCCTCCATCAACGACGCACAATAAATGCACAATATTATTGCGATGTTTTAGAGGCCGCAAAACAGTCTTTTCGTAGGAAAAGGAAATCTAAACTGGCGAGAAACGTCATTCTTCTTCACGATAATGCCCGACCACATTCGGCGAACGCTACGAGGCTTAAACTCGATAAAATTGGCTGGGAACCAATGGAACATCCCCCATACAGTCCAGACTTATCACCCTGCGACTATCACCTCTTTGGGCCACTTAAAGAGGCGCTTGGAGGCCAGCGTTTCGAAGACGATTCTGCGGTGGAGACCTTCGTGCTCCAATGGCTCAATGAACGCCCGAGAACTTTTTACGAAGATGGAATTAAAAAACTTCCAATCCGGTGGGAAAAATGTGTTACTCGTGCGGGAGACTATGTAGAAAAATAAGTTGTATCAAGAATAATTTGTAAGTAAGCAATAATTTTTTTAAAAAATCAGTGTCGTTTACATTTGATCAACCCTCGTAATATTATTAATGCATTTTGATCTTTCTATCCAGGGTTTTTTCGCTAATAATGACAATGAAAACAAATTTTCAAACATAAAGAAATATAACTTAAATTTCACAATTAAATCCAACCAGGGGGTCCGTGCGAAATTTCGCACTATGACATTTTTAAGTAAACACAAACTTTTGAATAAGTATATCATTTCTTTTTATGAAGACAAACATGTTTGTTGGTTTAGTTACACTTGAAAAGGCTACACACAATTGTCCGTGAGTAAAGACGGCATTTAGTAAACACAATCCTGCTCTTTGAAGTGTTTGTCCCTGCGACTTGTTTATAGTGTTAGCAAAAGCAATTTTTATAGGCAACTGTATTCTAGTCAATTAAAAAGGCATGTTTGATAACCTCTAACTGTATTTTGACATTTTAATTGTACTTAGTCTTTTATTATGTCCGTATTAACAATAGATAAACGCACGATGGAAACACTGCCCAAAACGTGTGTTTGGAATTTGAAATTCTTGTCCCGGCTTGTACGACGAGCAGGGGTAGGGGACTATCAGTAGGCCGACGTAACCTATAAGTTTAGTGACTTTTAAGTAAATATTGAAATTTTTCTAAGCACGTTATGCAAAAAGAGGCATTTGTAATGGGATTGTCTATTCGTCATTAATAACTTAGCTTCGTAAAATATAGAAAATATTGTCTGATTTGTGATGCCACGCATGCGCATCCATGATGCCGTTTTGCCTATGACGGTTAAAAGTGTCTTTTATGTTAAAATTTTCAACAAACAGTAAGTTTTAGCGTAAAACCGTTTTGCATTGTCAGAAGCCGGTTAGAAAAATCTTTTTAAAGATATCTCATTTATGCTTGTACGAATAGTATGTGCTGATGAAAAAGGATGTTGACTCGAGAAATAATATATATGATTAAAAAAAGAGCTATTATCTCAATTTATTCCTTAAATACCACAACAAAGAGTATGTTTTCTCTCTTAAAAAATACTTCACAACTTCGATAAAAGTGGTATATGTAAAATTAAATGTAGTGATTGCAAAAGTTTTTATATAGGTCAGACAATTTGCTCCTTCAAAGAAATATGTAGGCAACACCTATACTCGACTTTAGCGGGACATCTCATGGATAAAGAATAAATTTGAAGACATCCACACCAACACTGAGTTACATTTATATAATAAAAGTAATTACATGGATCCGATTGAAGAATTTGAGATTTATAAAAACAAATATTCAGACCACAACATCCTCAATGACAAACTTTCATTTAAATCCTATTTAATATGACATGGCTCTAAGGATAACTGATTTCAATAAATAATATAAACCACAGAACAGACGCACCATAACTGATAACACCCAGGGTGCGCTAGTACTGATGAAGACTGCGCAGTCCGAACTGTACCGACATACGAGTCGCACGGTAGTTTGGCCAAACTAAATTTTATCGTTGAATAACGTTAACTTGGGTTCTTTCAAGTATGAAAAATGTAAAATACATTGATAACCGTTGTTCGATTGAAATGTTTGTAGAAGGAAAATCATAACTGCAATCTTCGAGGTGATTCTTGCTTCAAGTCAGAAATGAAATAAGGAAAGACAAGTATTTTCACTTTAGGCTTGGAGCAAGAACCATACAATATACCATATCAATACTCTACAAAAAGTAATCTAGATGTTCAGTATCGGCGCTCATTTTAAGGTCCTGGGTCTTACCATGATGGTTCTTCCAGCTGATTTCCGAAAGAAAATTCACAAACATATTTCTAAAAATCGTTGTAATTGCGTTTTAGTGTTTGTGACTTGTGTCTCTAATGTTTTATTAACTTGCAAGATGGCTTAGCAAATCTCCATAGTTGGATACTTTAAAGCCTTGTTGGTTTAATTATTTTATTGTATATCAGGAACTTATTCTGCAGTGCTAGTGTGGAATTCCTCCCTAATAACCAATTGCGTTTTAGTGTTTGTGACTTGTGTCTCTAATGTTTTATTAACTTGCAAGATGGCTTAGCATATCTCCATAGTTGGATACTTTAAAGCCTTGTTGGTTTAATTATTTTATTGTAAATCAGGAACTTATTCTGCAGTGCTAGTGTGGAATTCCTCCCTAATAACCAATTGCGTTTTAGTGTTTGTGACTTGTGTCTCTAATGTTTTATTAACTTGCAAGATGGCTTAGCATATCTCCATAGTTGGATACTTTAAAGCCTTGTTGGTTTAATTATTTTATTGTATATCAGGAACTTATTCTGCAGTGCTAGTGTGGAATTCCTCCCTAATAACCAATTGCGTTTTAGTGTTTGTGACTTGTGTCTCTAATGTTTTATTAACTTGCAAGATGGCTTAGCACATCTCCATAGTTGGATACTTTAAAGCCTTGTTGGTTTAATTATTTGATTGTATATCAGGAACTTATTCTGCAGTGCTAGTGTGGAATTCCTCCCTAATAACCAATTGCGTTTTAGTGTTTGTGACTTGTGTCTCTAATGTTTTATTAACTTGCAAGATGGCTTAGCATATCTCCATAGTTGGATACTTTAAAGCCTTGTTGGTTTAATTATTTTATTGTATATCAGGAACTTATTCTGCAGTGCTAGTGTGGAATTCCTCCTAATAACCAATTGCGTTTTAGTGTTTGTGACTTGTGTCTCTAATGTTTTATTAACTTGCAAGATGGCTTAGCATATCTCCATAGTTGGATACTTTAAAGCCTTGTTGGTTTAATTATTTTATTGTATATCAGGAACTTATTCTGCAGTGCTAGTGTGGAATTCCTCCCTAATAACCAATTGCGTTTTAGTGTTTGTGACTTGTGTCTCTAATGTTTTATTAACTTGCAAGATGGCTTAGCATATCTCCATAGTTGGATACTTTAAAGCCTTGTTGGTTTAATTATTTTATTGTATATCAGGAACTTATTCTGCAGTGCTAGTGTGGAATTCCTCCCTAATAACCAATTGCGTTTTAGTGTTTGTGACTTGTGTCTCTAATGTTTTATTAACTTGCAAGATGGCTTAGCACATCTCCATAGTTGGATACTTTAAAGCCTTGATGGTTTAATTATTTTATTGTATATCAGGAACTTATTCTGCAGTGCTAGTGTGGAATTCCTCCCTAATAACCAATTGCGTTTTAGTGTTTGTGACTTGTGTCTCTAATGTTTTATTAACTTGCAAGATGGCTTAGCACATCTCCATAGTTGGATACTTTAAAGCCTTGTTGGTTTAATTATTTTATTGTAAATCAGGAACTTATTCTGCAGTGCTAGTGTGGAATTCCTCCCTAATAACCAATTGCGTTTTAGTGTTTGTGACTTGTGTCTCTAATGTTTTATTAACTTGCAAGATGGCTTAGCATATCTCCATAGTTGGATACTTTAAAGCCTTGTTGGTTTAATTATTTTATTGTATATCAGGAACTTATTCTGCAGTGCTAGTGTGGAATTCCTCCCTAATAACCAATTGCGTTTTAGTGTTTGTGACTTGTGTCTCTAATGTTTTATTAACTTGCAAGATGGCTTAGCACATCTCCATAGTTGGATACTTTAAAGCCTTGATGGTTTAATTATTTTATTGTATATCAGGAACTTATTCTGCAGTGCTATTGTGGATTTCCTCCCTAATAACCAATTGCGTTTTAGTGTTTGTGACTTGTGTCTCTAATGTTTTATTAACTTGCAAGATGGCTTAGCATATCTCCATAGTTGGATACTTTAAAGCCTTGTTGGTTTAATTATTTTATTGTATATCAGGAACTTATTCTGCAGTGCTAGTGTGGAATTCCTCCCTAATAACCAATTGCGTTTTAGTGTTTGTGACTTGTGTCTCTAATGTTTTATTAACTTGCAAGATGGCTTAGCACATCTCCATAGTTGGATACTTTAAAGCCTTGTTGGTTTAATTATTTTATTGTAAATCAGGAACTTATTCTGCAGTGCTAGTGTGGAATTCCTCCCTAATAACCAATTGCGTTTTAGTGTTTGTGACTTGTGTCTCTAATGTTTTATTAACTTGCAAGATGGCTTAGCATATCTCCATAGTTGGATACTTTAAAGCCTCGTTGGTTTAATTATTTTATTGTATATCAGGAACTTATTCTGCAGTGCTAGTGTGGAATTCCTCCCTAATAACCAATTGCGTTTTAGTGTTTGTGACTTGTGTCTCTAATGTTTTATTAACTTGCAAGATGGCTTAGCATATCTCCATAGTTGGATACTTTAAAGCCTTGTTGGTTTAATTATTTTATTGTATATCAGGAACTTATTCTGCAGTGCTAGTGTGGAATTCCTCCCTAATAACCAATTGCGTTTGTTGTTTATACTTATGTTCCAGTTCTGCTCTTACCTTATGTAAATGGTCCTTCCAGCAAAGTCTGTAATAAATAATGATGTCGAGATATTTATCCTTATTTTCACATTACACTACTTTAATATCAGGTGTTGGATGATGTGGCAGTGTTTTACTCGTATCAGTAAAGCTGACATGCGCAGATTGAATCTCGCTTAGTTTAATTTTACAAAATTTTTTCCAATTGTGATTTTGTCAATGAGTTTTTTAAAAAACTTACTTTTTATTAATTTTAAAAGAATTATTTTTTTCTGAATATTTTATATCTGGACAAAACCATTTCCGATCAAAATGTAATTGTCTGTCGTACGTCGAATAATTTGTTGTCATTTGTTCGGGCACTATTTATTTTTGTCAAATATAATTTTTCTTATTTAAAGTGGATGCAAACTGTTAATTTTGTAATTAGAAAGGTAATAAAAAAACATCTACAAATACTAATATAACGTTTCTAACAATTTTATGTCATAGTTTCAGTTAAATTATGACATTAAATTAATGTAATGAAAGTAAAATTAATTTCCTTAGTATAGAAATGATAATTTCTTTGTTTTGTGTAGAATAATACATTTGTTAGCAGACTTAATCAATCCAATGTTAACGAATTGTTTTGCTCGGAAGCAATAAGGTATTGTAAACAACTGCAAACAATATGCATGTGCATGCACCATTTCTCTGGGGACTACTATTGGTTCAGTTGTGTATGGATAGTTTTGATCCTCTTGAGTTAATGAGGATTTGTGGAATTGGCATTGTCCAACCCTTCCTATCTACTATTGTTTGTATAGCCTGAGTTGAACATAGACGCAAGGTCACCATATGATTTTTGATAATTGTCGTACAAAAATGTATAAATTGTATTATAATTATTTGTTTCATTGTTCCACAACAATTTAAACATTACATTAATTTGTTCAATGTTGCACAATAATTTGTAAATTTTTCATTACATTATAATTTTTTCATTGTTGTACAAACATTTTTGCATTTTTCATTACATTATAAATTGTTTATTGTGGCACAAACGTTTTTACATTGTTTTGTTGCATTATAATTTTTTCATTGTTGTACAACAAATTGTGCATTTTTGATTACATTATAGATTGTTTATTGCGGCGCAAACGGTTTTTACATTTTTATCATTGAATTTTAATTTTTCAATTGTTGTACATGGATTTATGTTTACATTGTTGTTCATTTATTACAGGTTTACCAATTGAATATTTTCTATTTTTCTATTTCAGTACGCTTTTTTTGTTTAAATGGAAGTAAAAGGCTTGATTCTGCATATGAACTTTGGAATTAATATAAATTAATATTCATATGAATTTTGATCCGATTTTCTTGAAACCTAACAAAAACATTGTTAAACACAAAAAATAAAACTGAATATACAATTGTACTGCTGTAATCAGCGTTAAAAACTGCATAAATTACCATTTGAAATTTAAAATTTAATCATTGTTTCTTTACGCGATATTATCAAATATAGCTAGTGTTTGTAAATTCGATTCAATATGTTAGGCAGCCAGATGCCTGCTTATTATTTTCCTTATTGAATTTATATTTTTAAGGCATACTGTCCCTTGCGACTTCCGACCGCCACCCCGCTCAATGACCCCTAAATAAACAATTATTTTTGTTTCTGTCTGCAATAATTTCATTTCATTAAAAGTGTGTAGTCTTAAACCACTCAACACTAAGCTTATCTGTAAATATTATAAAGTAAGGTTAACTTTGAAAATAATATTTTGCATGACTTGTACGTCGTAGAAAAATAGATAAAGACTAATTTTTATAGGTTTTAATATCAAATTTGAGGAAATCTATATAATTTTCTTAATTAAATCATTTTTTCCTTATTTAATTCTTAATCTAATTCATATTATATTTCTGAAAGTTTGTGTGTTTGTTTGTTTGTTTGTTTATTTGTTTGTTTGTTTGTTTGTTTGTTATTCAATCACGCTTTAACCACTAGACCAATTGAGATGAAATTTGGTACGTATATGGTTTAAGTATCAGAGATACATATAGGCCTATTCCCGTTTTACAAAACGTCATTATACTACTTACCCAGCCCAAAATAATTATCAGTTTTTAGTTTTGTAACATCTGTTAACTGTAGTTATTTACTGGACATGTGATTTAGGTACCTCAGAAAAACATAGATTCAATCCTATTTTAAGAATCTTAATCTGTGTTTTATTTATTGCAAAATTATTGTTTTTAATGTAACATTTTCATATTTTAGTTGAAATTTTTTTCAAAACTGACTTTAATTTGTTACTTTGTGTTGAATTTTCAATATTAAATGTAAAAAATCCCTACACAGAGTGCCAATTGTAAGATAGTATATATATTTGTGTAATTACATTATGGTAAACATGCAGTGAAGCATATCCTTATTTTTCGATATTTTTGTTACTAAAATGCTTTATTATGTGCCCAAAAGCAAGAATACAAAATATGAATGCACGAGAAGTACGATAAAATCGAAAATAAAAGTGACCAACATAACCTCAAAATTGCTACCCGGCGAAAATCAGTAACGTGTTGTAAATCGGTAAAACAATAAAAATACGTCTAACACGGGTTTTGGGTGATAAGTAACCAATTTTTTAAAAGAATACAGCATAACCAACTGTCACGGTTGTTAGGCCTAACAAGGTGATGCGTGAAAAAACCTTTACATTTTTTAAAAAATAGCCTACTATATATCCTGACACGGTTGTTGGGCCTATCACGGTGATACGTGAAAAAACCTTTATATTTTTTTAAAGACTACTACATATCCCAACTGACACGTTTGTTGGGCCAATCATGGTGATGTGTGAAAAAAAACCTTTATTTTATTTTAGAAAACTACATAACCTAATTGACACGGTATTTAGGCCTAACATGGTGATGCGTGAAAAACCTTTATATTTTTTTAAAGAATACTACATATCCTAATTGACATGGTAGTTAGGCCTAACACAGTGATGCGTGAAAAAACATATATATTGTTTTAAAGAATACTACATAACATAACTGATACTGATGTTGAGCCTATCACGGTGATGTGTGAAGAAAAACTTTAATTTTTTAAAGAATACTACATAACCTAATTGACACGGTTGTTAGGCCTAACACGGTGATGCGTGAAAAACCTTTATATTTTTTTAAAGACTACTACATATCCTAACTGACACGGTTGTTGGGCCTATCACGGTAGTGTGTGAAAAAAAACTTTATTTTTTTAAATAGTACTGAAATCCTTAACTGACACGGTTGATAGGTCTAACATGGTAATGCGTGAAAAATACTTTATATTTTTTTAAAAGAATACTCCATAAGCTAACTAACATGGTTGTTATACCTAACACTGTCATCCATTAAAAAAACCTTTATTAATTTTTTTTTAAATAGTACTTATAACCTAATTGACACGGTTGTTGGGCCTAATAAGGTGACGCATGAAAAAAACTGTTATATTTTTTTGAAAGAGTACTCCATAACTTAACTAACACGGTTGTTAGGCCTAACACACTTATGCTTGAAAAAACCTTTATAATTTTTTAAATAATACTACATAACCTAATTGACACTGTTGTTAGGCCTAACACGGTGATATGTGAAAAAACCTTTATATTTTTTTAAAGAATACTACATATCCTAACTGACACGGTTGTTAGGCCTAACACGGTGATGCGTGAAAAAACCTTTATATTTTTTTAAAGAATACTAGGCTACATATCCTAACTGACACGGTGGTGCGTAAAAAAACCTTTATATTTTTTTAAAGAATACCACATATCATAACTGACATGGTTGTTGGGCCTATCATGGCGATGTGTGAAAAAACCGTTATTTTTTTAAAGAGTACTCCAAACTTTAACTGACACGGTTGTTAAGTCTAACATTGTGATGCGTGAAAAAAACCGTTATTTTTTTTTAAGAGTACTCCAAACCTTAACTGACACGTTTGTTAAACCTAACATGGTGATGCGTGAAAAATGTTTATATTTCTTTTAAAGAATACTCCATAAGTTAACTAACATGGTTGTTACGCCTAACGCGGTGATGTATTAAAAAAAACCTTTATTAATTTATTAAAAAAGAGTACTCCAGAACCTAACTGGCACGGTTGTTGGGCATAATACGGTGATGCAGGGAAAAAGCCTTAATTTTTTTTAAAGAGTACTCCATAACTTAACTAACACGGTGGTGTGTTAAAAACCTTTATTTTAAAAAAGAAATACACCATAACCTAACTGACACGGTTGTTGGTCCTAACACGGTCATGCGTGATCTTTAATGTATATTACGATTGCGGGAAAAGCCGTGACGGGTAACAGGTAATCATATTATATTTCTGAAAGTTTGTTTTTATTTGTTTGTTATTCAATCACACTTTAACTACTGGACCAATTGAGATTAAATTTGGTATGAACACGGTTTAGGTACCTGAGATAAATACAATACTATTCCAGTTTAATTGAATAATAGTGACTTTTTAATAATACTGTATTTTATTAAAATATGACAGGACCCTGTTTTAGAGTATCGAGTAGCAAAAATGTATATTTCTTGGCCGAAAACCATAAATCGTATAATATTGTAAATAGTATATTTACATTTACATTTAATTTATGTAACATATATTAAAATGAAATGACCTATTCTGATTTTGAAAATCGACTATAAATTTTATTGCCTATATTATAATTGCAGGCAAAGCCGCAACGGGTAACAGCTAGTGGGTTATAAAGGTGAAAGTTTCAGTTATAAATGAACGGTAATGATCAGCTGTTTTAGTAAATGTATTTCGAACAACAGCTGTTTTGTATTTTGTTTATAGTATTCAGTTTTCATAACAGCTCTTTAATAAAAACAATTTGAAAACAAATTGAAATTATTCACAAAATAAATAAATTATTGTCCATCTTGTTGTATCTAGGTTTGTTCTTCGAAGATAGTTTTTTTTCTGAACAGGCCTCATTGTCTGTTGGTTTCATGTTAATTGTGCTTCTATTTTATCGTGTATTATCTTGTTCAAGTAGTAAAAACAATGATTCACAGAGAGCTAAAAGTGAAATGTATTTCGTTGCAGAACAATTAAAATAGTTTTAATATCGCACTTGGTGTGGTAGAAAAGGTAATCCAATCGTCGTTTATTCGTTACATTAGATTAGAGTAGAGACTAGAGGAAGGGTTAGTACAAACCAGACACTGCAATCGACTGACCTATTGTGCAACTAAACCTGTTAAAAATACCTAGTTCAGCAGATTGGTGCCTTTAATAAGTTCCAGCAACCCATTGACTTAGCTCACTCTACTGAAGATTGCTAGGGTCTTGGAAACCAAAAACCCTTGTCTCCTACTAGCAAGAGCTTCACAATCATGAATTATGTGACCCGTAGTTTCCTTTTCCTTCCTGCACAACCTACACATGGTTTCTCCAAGGTACATACCTATCCTCTTCATGTGCACATTCAGATCACAGATCCCTGTAATGAGCCCTCCTGAATTGTGCACTGCCTGAATCTGCTGCCCCTTTGAGTCCTCCAAAAGGAACTTTGCATGAGACGTTTACTATGAGAATGGCCGTAATGGTTATCCCATCTTACCTGGTGTTGATTAGTAACCCACCTATGAATAACAGACCTGGCCAACGTTAGAGAAATCCCCATATTCCTTACTAATACCTTTTTCATATCCAGAATCAGTTAAATGACGCAAACATCATATTTTGTGATGAAGAGAAAGCTTTCTTGAATCTCTTCACTAGTTCACTAGATACCAGTTCATTAGTCATTTCACATTCTCTTCTTCGAACATATATAAGCTCTTTTAATCTCCCGTAATTGGAGAAGAACCTGATGCTTAACACTTTGCACACGAACTAACTCTGTCATAGCAACAAGGAAAATACCAACATAATTATTTACTTTAGAGGTTATTCTCCTACTGACTTGATTCATTATTGTTAAAGGATTTTCTTTTCATACATAATCATTTACTAATGACAAAGCAATGACAAAGCACATTTGTATTAACAAAAGAAGGAATTGCTTTTATTCCTAAATAAAAGGTTATGATCGATATTTTTATTCGTATCAATTGAAAGAAATGCATCAGATTTATTTAATCTTTTTATTCGTTTTATTCATTTGTATGAACCCTGGAGGGATTGAAAACTTTACGGAGTAATAAAATTCATTCTGAACTTTATTTGTAAAGTCGTTTCAAATTATTCTATTCGAAAATGTAATAGTAAAAAGTGAAGGAATACAATATTTTTTTAGGCATTTTTATTCCGGCGATACTAAAAAATATTGTTGTACATAGTGATTTTGTAACTGTTCCAATAAATCAGTATATATAATTTTAAAAGTATAGTTTATAAAGGTGATTTTAATATCTGCAAACTATTAACCTAACTTTGGCAAATGACGAACTTTTCAATATGGTCGTAATAATTTTAAACGCATAATTTTATTACTTCGTATTATACAATTAGATAATAAAGATTATTTTTTTACCAGAGTATAATATGAAATATAGTACTCCTTATTGATAATCTAATTTTAAATTAAGTAAAGCATACAAACCATTGGTTTAATCAGTGCTCTAAATATGTCTGCTCAAACCCAAAGCCTCTCTTGAGAATTTTTTAATTAATTCACTGTAATTCCCTGGAGCGGAAGGTATTCCCTTTAAGTAACGAAACCATATTTAGGCTCCTGCCAAATATTTTGTTTACTGTATTAGCTTGTAAAACATAATTGTGTAAAATATATAATTTATTTAATATTTTTCTACCTAAAAGCAATATACTTATATTTAATATAATTAAGATAATCAACCATAACTAGGCTTCAAATGAAAATAGCACTAAAGTAGAAACAGCTTAAACGAAATAAAAGCCACAAGCGATTTTATCGCTGGCTTGATGGAAGCGAATTTCTAACAATTTTCCTATCTTATAAATCATTTTAAAATGCCTATCCCACTGTCATAATGAGCATTAAAATTTGCTTAAATTAGCATTTGAAGTTTTAAATTCATTAAAAAATAACAAAATGAATCCTGTACGTCGCCAAAAATAAAAAAAAACATTCACGCAGGTTTAACGCAAAACAAATTGGTTAAATCCTTTCAAAAACTTATAAAATAAATAAGAAATGATATTAAAAAAAATATTTAACCTTTAAACACTAAGTATTCATAATTTTTTAATACCACGAAAATGAATCCTAATTGTTCGTTTACCCAAGTGCTATGGCCTTGAATGGTGAAAGTCGCTGTAACATCTGATATTGTCCGATACGTATTCATTGTTTAAAAATAGAGTCGTCAATTTTACGAATACTTAGTAGTAGTGTTACTTGTTTCTGTTTTAAGAAAATTTGCATTTTTATTTGAATAGTCGTTATAAAAGTAGCCTATAAAAAACTGTTACAAAATGGTTTTGACACACACGCGCGCGCGCGCGCACGCACACACACACACACACACACACACACAACACAAACACACAATTTTAACATCTCAAATAGTGATTTAGAGGACAGGATCGTTGCTCATTCCATTCCTGGATCTGGGTCTTACCATGAAACCCTCTCTAAATACCTAAATTTATTAAAGGAAATTAGCTAATAAATTGTTTTATTTTTAAAATAAAAATATACTTTTTCAGTAACCGTTTACTTTGAAAATCTTTGGCCAGTGGACTTTAATGCAATTATCCCAACACAAAGTAAGGGCTTCGAACAACATAGAAGCTGCTTTGTCCTTTTGTGTAACAAACTATCCTATCCACTACGAATTCACGCAAACACGTACCAGACAAACAATAACACTACAAAGTACAAAGCAAATTACTATTGGAAAACCTGCGAAATATTTATTTTTCTACATCTTACGGCATTGTGTGGGCGTTACAAAGTCATATCGAAGAACCACAGTCATGTTAAAAAAATTGTAATAATAATCATGCGCTGTCTCGTTGAAGTGATATAATCGAATTTGAAACAATTTTTGTTTATCTTCATATTTATTTTTCAAACTCTGATTTCAACATTTAAAAAACATCAAAATCTGCAAACAGCGGCATTTTAAACTTTCGAATTGCATTACAAATACGAAAATGAACCCTGATCGCCGTCAAATTTATCTTTTATAATTTAAACGGATTTAAAGAAATCAAAACACTAATTGAAACCGTTTTTAAAGTAGATTACGTATGTGAAATTAGATTTGCAGAAATATTTAGGGCAAAAAAGTTTTAAATTTTTAAATAATTTTAATGTCCGTTATTTTAAAACTGTTACCCGATTTTCCACTATTAACAAACTTGTTCAAGTGTTTTCCCAATTAGATTTTTGT
>CM040191.1:16597500-16632500 GCA_022606455.1 Callitettix versicolor | reverse complement strand
TTTTCAAAGTGACCAATTATAATTTTAAACTACAGTAAAGTATCATTAATATTATTGTAAAGTTGTACCTTGTAGAGTTGTACTCTAAATAATATCAGGTACAAATCCAATATACATTTAATGATTTCCCGGTTTAATTGTATTCCTTATAGTCAAGAATCTTCAACACAGCTGGGGATTTTTAATGAGATTCTTAAAATACATAAAATTATATTTTATCATTTTCCAGACCTTAGAGTTATTATTACGTAACAAATAAATTGTTAAGTCTTTTCATCGTATCAATAAGAAATTTTATTTATAATCCTGAGGTATTATTTATTTCAAAAATATATACTATATACTAATAATAAAAATATATATTACATATAAATAGTTACATAATATTAATAATTTACTAACTCTAAAGTTTGTGTAAGCGCGAGACAACGGATGCTATCTAGCGTCATTTTTTTAAAAAAACTATTTCACTTTTGAAACAAAAAGAGAACAATTGTAATTCATTATCTTATGCTCTTAGATGTTTATTTTTTTTTAATTTTAAAAACGGCATCGGTACTGGAAGTTATATTGTAATTTAAAAAAAAATAATATTAATAAAATAAAAATATCACTAGTAAAGAATATTTTTTTTTTTTTTTTTTTTTTTATTTAACATAATTACAACTAGGCAATAAAGCCTATCCAGCAATATACATTTAATAGTAATGTCACTGTTTGTTGAAGTAACACCCACTGATGGACTCCTGATGAACACACACTCTGTTCATGTGTGATTAGTTATACACTCTCACTGCAAAGTTCCAAAGGCTTCGTCCTTTTCAAGCGACGGATCTCGCCAGAGTTGTCTAATAAGCAAGCTATTTCCTTGTTATCGTGATGTATAAGTCTTTGCTTGTGTTTCTCTGCAAATCTTTTGATTTCTTCTGAGACAGTTTTCATCCTAAGGTCCCTATGAAGACTGTCATTGCGAACGAACCACGGAGCCCTTACAATACTTCGCAGGACTTTATTCTGGAAAGTTTGAATTACTTTTACATTTGTATTTTTGTGCAGCCCCACAGCTGGATTCCATAGGTCCACACCGGCTTCAGTATTTGCTTGTATAGAAGCAGTTTATTTTGTAGGTCTAAATCTGAGTTTCTCCCTATCAACCAGTTAATTTTCCTAAATTGCATGTTTAATTCAACCTTTTTCTTTTGACATGTTCTTTCCAGTGGAGCTTTGCATCCAGTGTCATCCCCAAGTATTTAGCAGAATTTTCTGGAGTTACTACATGGTTATTAATTATAAGTGGAATTGGGTTGATTTTTCTATTTGTAAAGTTGACATAGGTTGATTTGGATTCATTTAGTTTTAATCTCCATTTCTTCATCCAAATGCAAACTCTATCAACTGCTCTTTGAAGTTTATTCGATGCCTCTTCCACAGTATTTCCTGTCGCCAAAATTGTAGTGTCATCTGCAAAGGTTGCTGTGATTGTATCAACTTCTTGGGGAATGTCTCTAGTGTACAACAAGTAAAGTACGGGCCCAAGGACACTCCCTTGAGGTACTCCTGCTGATACATTCCTCAACTCAGAATACTCTCCATTATGTTTAACTCTGAAAAATCTCTCTGACAGGTAAGATTCCAGAATGTGATGAAATTGTTCCGGAAGATCACGCTGAAGTTTGAAGATTAATCCTTCGTGCCAGACCTTGTCATATGCTTTGGCAACGTCTAGAAATATACTCGAACATATTTTGCGTTCTTCCAGGACTTTTTCTATTACATGTACAACTCGGTGTACTTGATCAATTGTAGAATGCCTGTCTCTGAAGCCAAACTGATGATCAGGAGTCAGTTTTCTTTCCACAATGACTGGTTTAAGACGTTTTAAAAGCAGTTTCTCAAAAATCTTTGACATTGTTGTTAGTAGTGAAATTGGTCGGTACGAAGTTTTGTCATTAGGATCTTTTCCTGGTTTAAGAATCATGATCACCTCGGCAATCATCCATTGTCTTGGGACGTACTTTAATCTGAAAGCAGCGTTCACTAAGTGAAGAAGTTTTTTATGGCATTATTTGGCAATTCCTTTAGAACCTCCGCTGTGATAAGATCGTAACCTGGGGCTTTTTACCCTTAAGAGTTTTGATTTCATGAATAAGTTCTTTATGTGATACGTTATGAATTTCGTATTCGTCCTTATTTTTATTTGCTACAGGATCATTTGATTCTATAGTATTTTCATCGCCTGACTGTCTAGGAAAAGGTTTGAAAGTCTCAGCTAGGAGTTCAGCAAACAAATCTGCCTTTTCTCTATCACTCTTAGCCCATGTATTGTCATTTTTTCTGACTGGTGGCATTTGAACTTTTGGCCTTTTAATGAATCTTGTAGCCTTCCATATCTTGACTCCGTTGTCTCTATCTGCCGCAAGACTTTCCAGATATTTAGCGACAGATTCATTTTTAATAGTTTTTAGTAACTATGTGAGTCTAGTGCTGAGTCGATTTAATTCAGATTTAAATTTAGGAGCTCGAACTTGCTGCCATTTTTTGCGCATTTTTCTTTTTTCATTAATTAAATCAAAAACTTCAGGCAGGTAAGTAATGTTATTACTATATCTTTTAATTATCTGAGGTGTATTGTTCCATACTGCTTGCTGTATGTTATTAATAAACACATCAACTTCTTCCTCGAGCTGCACAGGTGTTTTAAGTGAGACATGTAGGTTAATAATCTCGTCCAGCTCTTCTCTAACGCCAATCCAGTTGGTTCTATTGCTGGATAATCTAGGAGGTTCTTCTCTTTGTATTATGTTCTGACTTATTGTTAAGATTACCGGAGAATGATCGGAGCCCAAATCAAAACTTTCACTGAGATTGATATAGTTACAAGATACACCCCTTACCACGAAAAAGTCAATTAAGTCCGGTATCTTTCTTGGATCTGATGGCCAATATGTTGGTTTACCAGTTGAGTGGAAGTCACATTTAAACTCCTTTCCTGCCTCATACAACTCTTTGCCTTTAGCAGTAGTAAGACGTGATCCCCAAAAGGTATTTTTTGCATTGAAGTCACCTCCAAGAATGAAATGATTGCCTAATATGTTAAAAAGATGTATGTAGTCTATCTTCTTTAGATTATGTCTTGGTGGACAGTATATGGCTGATATATTAAAATTTTTGTTTTTAGTATGAACTTTAATGGTTGTCACTTGCATCGTTTCAAGTTGTACTTTAGTTTCTTCATAGTGCTTGATACTATTTTTAACAATTACAGCAGAACCACCCCTTGCCTTATCAGCAGGATGATTTACAAGTAAAGAATATGCAAATTAAAATATTAAGCTTAAAGTGGCTTATACGTACGTATTATTAATAAATACTAAATACAGTAATATTTACTCTTTAATCTTGAGAGAAAAGTTTCGTTTTAATATTATTCAGAAAGGTTTTCTTAAGAATATTGCAAGCTTGTTGTAACAATAAGGTGATGGTGTACAGTGTATGTATTCAACTATTATTTCATAACTTCTCTAGTGGTTTATATGAACTGCAGTTGAAGTGGAATAATAAATATAAAACACATTATAAGGCAGACAAACAGAATAGTAAAACAACGATTAATAACACTAAAATTATAATTAGTAATTATTACAGAACAGATAATATTATGATCCAGTAACTCGGGCACAATTGTTTAAACAAGTATTTAATGAACGATACAAAATTTGTTTAATTCTTTAATTTGTTATTTTACTTTTTACAGTGTAAAATGACGTACGTCAAACTAGGATTAACTTTTTTTGTCAAATAATTTCATAAGTGTAAACAATAATATATTTTTTAGAAAATAAGAATTAAAATGTTTAACAAAAAGTAATAATGGCTAAGTAATTATTTCGGTCACGTGAGTAAGCAAATTCCTGGAAAAACATAAAAATGTGAAATATTTTCTTTTGAAAAAACGATGTCATTACAAAAAACCGTATTTAACAAATATTTAAATATTATATAAATGTTTCTTAGTTGTATTGCAAACTTAACATTATATTTTTTTTTTGTAACGGTACAGTTGTGGTTTTACGTTCATTAGATCATAATTTTGTCAAGTAAATTTCACTACGAAAAGTGATGATATAAGTTTATTTACGTGTTACTTTTATTTGAAAAAACTTGTGGTATAGAAATTTCCGAAAATCAGGAAAGTTTTATTAAAATCAGGGTATTTATAAATTATTTTTAATAAAAAAAAATCTTTTAAAAATACCAACAATCCTAAGAAATATGTAAAGAAATTCCTCTAATTTACTTACTTTTGTAATTTTTCTTATTTTTCTTGTTTTTCCTGGTTGGACCAATTCAACAACTTTCCGATATTTCTGGCGGATGCATTTATTACCAGTTCATACTGCTTAGAATCTTCTATTACAAATGAGTTGATAAACAATTCTGAAACAGAATATCCAAATGTATAAAGTAAAATTTCAAAATTTCAAAATCCATTTAAACTGTGGAATTTGGTTTGACGGCTATCAGGGTTTATTTTTGTATTTTCAATGTAATTTAACAGTATAAAGCCAATTAATGCTACTTTTAATGTTGCTTATGGTAGTAACATCACAAATGCATAATAAAGGCAAGACAAAATATTTTAACCATACCTTCCTTGAAAACAATTTCTGTTATTGAACAAAAAACAAGAATCGCGTATCATGTTTTCTCTTCCCTTTTATTTGAATTGCAATAATTTGTTCGAACACATGACATATTAGCACAGTTAGTTTTTAACAACATAACCTGAAACTTATCATATGAAGCCTATCATATGTTCAATGAAATCAGGTGATCTTTACGAATTAATATAAATTAATTCATTTGTATTGAATGAATTAATATAATTGATAATGGGGAAAACTGATGCTTTACTATTACATATTTATAAAAATTAAATTAACGATTAATTTTTTATATTTACATCGGTCAACTTCTTCCTAGTTCCCGTAGTGTAGTGGTTATCACGTACGTCTCAGGAAATACAGGAAATGTTGATTATAATAAATTTAGTACGAGACTTGCGACTTGCAAGATTTATATCAATATAAATCAGTGCACTCGCATCATGCAAAATCCATCACAAACAGCCTTAAAACGTTCTACGCGTTAAACATTTTCGGAAATTCGCTTCTCTGTGTTAGCGAGACAATTATTGTGTTTAGCGGATAAATTGTGTTTAAGAAAAGCAAACAGAAGAAACCATTTCAGTTCAGGAAAATAAAGGATGAGAGTTTTTCTTCCAGTTTAAGAGTTTCCATACCTTTGTTGTGGCACTGGTAAAGTTTCCCTCAAAGACGTAATGTTGTAAGTTCAAGAGAAGTTATTTCACATTAAATATAATATTCAAAGATTAAAGAAGAAAAGTTTTCTTTTTGAAATTGTTTATTTGATATTTTATTTTTGGAATAGTAAAATTTATTTAAAATAATAAATTTGTATGAATTTGTAAGTAAATATTGGTAGAAATTGGATCTTAGTGTGCTGTTCAAAACAGTTCATTAAATAAATTTGATCTATCTCAGGAGCCTAATCGTGAAACAAAAGTCGATGAGAAATCGTTAGAAATTGATAAATTTAACAGCTATAATCAAGTAATGGTCAAATGAACTGATTTTCTAATCCAAAATTTACACAAAAATCCAAAAACCTGAACTTTGCTCACTGATTTTACTTTTCCTCACTTCTCATAGGCAACTAAATAAAATTTAAATTTTGGTACAAGTTTACTCTAATTGAATTATATTATGTAATATTTTTATATCAAATGACATTCAGGATAAATTGTATTAATAAACTAAAATGTTTATTGAAAACAAAAATGAAATATTTAAATAATGTTGTTCATAATAATTAAAGCACACAGATTGTTAGAACTGTGAATATTTTTTGAAGTGACTACTTATCGTGAGATATGAGTGTATGTTTTTCACGTGGAAAAAATTGTTTGCCGTCAAGGAACGCGCTAATTTTTGTTTAATAATTAATAAAATATATTTTTGAAGTGAAAACTTGTGTAGTCGTGCTTGACAAAACATAGGTGTTTATACCCATTTGCTTTTCGGGTCACGCTTGAATCAGTAATGCATAACTCACAACATATATTGTTCTTGTGTACATCTAGACTGGAAATGACTACTTCTAAACAGCTGATTTCGTACAATAGCTTCAATATCATTTCAATTGAGGTTATGTTTATTGTTCTTGTTAATTTTAAAAATGTGTATTTTTTAAATTTGTGTAGTTAAATTATTTAATGTATATGACCTATACCAATTTATGAATGCCAGAATCACAAATATTATATTTAGACAGTATATTTAGACTGTCATTTATAACTGTCAAAAGTTGGGTTATAAACTGATTAATTATTAAAGTCCCTTAAATTTATAATCTGTGTCAGTTTCAGTTAATTTTTAAATTGTGTACTTACACACACGCGAAATTTAATACGAAAATAATTTCCAAGAGCAGCCATTTTTCCTGCATGCATCTAAATTTGTATAAAAATAATTAAATCATAATAGTGGACAAGTATACAGTCAGGCATGCCAAAAGAAGTAGTCATTTGTGTCGGCCAGTCCTGCACTGCCCAAGTTTTTTTAATTTTCGGTATTTGAATTGGCAAGATTTTATATTCAGGTAATGTGTAACGTTAATTTTTCTTTATTTTTTTCTCAGATAAAAAGTTTATATAACTTAACCTCACACTGAGTTTGAATCGTAAATTTGTATCTTTGAATTAGTAATTTTGAGAAGTACTAAAGAAAAACTTTTACGTGCACTTCGTGTGTAGTGTATTTTTTTATCATTAAAAAAAGTAAAAAGTACGTAAAAGGCCTACTACAAACGTTGGCTCACTAGCCAATAACTATTTATTGACACAAATAACTATTTATTTAGATGTCTCCCCAAAAACTTATAATAAACTAACGAATGAAATATGCGTTAAGACCTGTTTTATTCATTCCCAAATCAATTTTTTATAGTAGAAAATAATTTTTGTTAAATTATAAAACCGACATGACTTCGGTAGTAAATGCATACGTTGTCGTTTTAAATTATCTAATTTTAAATCTTCGTATTTTGTAGAATTTGAACATTTAAAATGACAATCTATGATTTGTTCCTGTTATTCATTAAACTGGTTTTAAAATATTTATAAATGTAATAACAGTTACGTTATTTGTTTTTGTAAGTTACGGTAAATTTAAAATATTACATTTGAATTTGGAAAACCAGACTTACACTCGCTTCCCATCAATTTAAAGTTCTTTCTTTACTAATGTCTTCCACTGAACTACTTTTGTCAAATTTAACAATTAATCTTCTACAAAATCTATTTCTCAATCATTTGTCACTGCGAGTCATTTGACTAAGTACTATTTCCCCTTTTTTTCTCTCTACATATACTTACCACCACAACTTCTACACTCTTATTAATATTTTTCTTACAATAGGTCTAATTGTCCTTCTTCCATTCAATATTTGTAAATTATTATGCCTAACCTACTCTAAAGCTTCAGTCGGTTTCTATTACGGTTAACTGTAAAACGGAGATCTTATAAGCAGATTAGATTCGATAAAGCCAAACCCAAAGATAAGGTTTCGTTAGGCTGTAGCTTGGGGAGAAAGCCTAATGCACAATTAAGTGCTTTTGGCACACTTGGCTTAATATCGGCCCAAAGTGCGTGTATGTGTTTAAAATAAGTTGTAACATAAAATACTGTAATATTAGAGTCGTGTTTGAGGAAATTAAACTTTGTCAGTGAATTTCTGTTGGAATATTTGCCATTATGAAATGAAATTGATTCGTTTTATTGATTACAATTGTGACTTCTTGCTGAATTCAAAACAATTCAATTAGATTGATAAATTAAATTTTTAATAATTATAAAATAGCGTTGAAGTGTAGGCAAAAAATAGTTATTTGTGCAAATAATGGGCAAACCGACACATTTTAAACAAGAAAAAAACGAGTGGAAAATAAACACTTTACACTCGAATTTCCTATTACATTTTTCCTACAGTAGTGTTTGAAATACTGAATTAACGAAATTAATTCAAAATTAATTCAAAATTAAGGTTCAAAGACGTTTTGAGGTTATGTTATTCAATCTTCTTAAAATATTTAGGAACGAAAATACAGAAACATTTAGATTACATTGTAACATAATGTAAAATGTTGCCAACTGAAATATTGAAAACAAAAATTATCCTCAGTTCTAAAAATCATGCACGTGTATATTAATTATTACTTACAATGCTTATTTAATCCTATTTTTTTTGCATTAAATAAACATTGCAATTTACTAATACGATTTAATCGTAACGTTATTGAACACGAAAATATTATATAATATGATTCATGTTACAGTAAAGTTGTACAAATAAGTGATATTAAAGCTTAAATTTTTTTATTAATATTCAAATTTTCTGTTTTGGATTAGCAATACAGTCGCTTTGCTTATTACTAAAGGCAAAGTATATTTTCCAATCTAAGTGCTGTACATTTTAAACGATTAGATTTACAAAAAAAATATGTAAACAACAACAACAATTTAAGTAATGTAAATAATTCTAAAACACTATATTATGGTGTTCTATTAGAAATTTTGGGTCTTCTTTTCTAGAAGAGGTCCGCCACTTTTAAATTTTTTCCTATGGAAATGAAGGTTGTATACATGGAAAAATCAATGCAATTACACGTAATAAGCAAAAGTGAAATGTTTTACTTACATTTTATAACAACAAAAACACACGCACACACACACACGCACAAACATATATACACTTGTTAGACTTTATTCCTGTGGAGGCCAGTATAAGTTTACATCCCTCCAGATCGCGTCTATCAGATTTCCAGTGTCGTTCCTGTGACGCCACATGTATTCACACAGGTACGATTCGTCAAGGTTCCTGTTGGTACCACCTTTCCGTTTGTTCCACCGTTTTGCAGATGCCCACATGGATTCGACAGTTTTATATGGGCTCCAGTTTCCGAATCCACGAAGTTTACAATAAGATCCTCAAACTGCATTGCTGGCCATAGCAAAATTAAGTTTGCCGTTGTAGGCTTTCCATAAATCAGATACTGTAGTTGTTCCAGGTAAAATGTTCTGTTTAATACACGATAACAACGTAGCAGATGTTCTGTTCTGCACAGTGTATAAAAAACATTGTTTTGTATCTCGGCACACTCCGCCAAAAACCCATTGTTGCGGATAGATTCGTCCTGCATTGCGTTTTCTTTTACAGAAACATGATACATTTTCGACTGTACGGCCAGCACCTACAATTTTTACAGGGTTTTGCGATAAGCTACTAGTGCATTCGCACATCTCACGCAAAACGTTTTTCCGGTCTGTTGTTGTTGGTGACACGTTCAGCTCTTTCAAACAAAACATCGTGGTCGCGTATACCTCCGCCCAGCACAAACGAACAGAACAAACGTATCTCGTGGTATTTTGAATTATCTAATTACATCAGTCCAATACATCTTTTTAAAGGAAACATAATAGTTGCGGCCCTCTTCTAGAAAATACCCGAAATTTTAAAGTTGAATGTGTATATTATAAATATTGGTTCGATTTGATTCAAACTTGCCATAAAAATAGATTATGATAATATATTGGACAAGTTCGTTAAGCCGTAATTTTTTTCAAAAGTTTCATAAAGGCAGTAATTTCAAGTCGTCGTCGTAATCGACGCTAAACCGCATAATTTCACTTTTTAGAATGTTAAAAATCCGTTGAAATTAAACAATTATTTTGACATCGGTCAGCACTAATTTTTGTATTTTTAATGTACGAATAATTTGATTGATTAAAGTCCTACTATATACAGATTTTTATGATGTAATAAAAATTTTTTAAAAACTAGAAAAATACTTGTAGAAATTTGCTTCTATCACGTCAGCGAGACAGCTGCATGCCGCGTTTATTTTCGTTTGTTTTCAAAAAAATTTCGCTAACTTCTTGTGTGTGAAATAAGAAAACACTAAATTAAATTTTATTTTACTCTACAGGCAGGACAAGTTTTCGTCTTAAATTAAACACGCTTTGCAGAACAAAATAAACGAAGGGCATAAAGCCAGGCGTTTGAGGGAGTTGGATATTTCATTTTATTATTTTCGCCTAACAAGTGCATGGAATAACGCTACCTGTTCCACCTGAGATTGTGCTAAATTTCAAAATGCTTCTTCCCTGATTATAATACGGTATTTCATAAAAAATGTTGCCTACAAATATTTTAAATAGTATATGCATGTTTAGACCTTACGTGTTTTGTATTTTGTGTGTTGACGTCTGTTGTGACATTTTGTCTAATTCGCCCCTCCCTATTCCCACCACAATAAATGCATAATAAAACAAAATAATAATAATGACAAGAATAAAATAAATTCAATATTTAAAATTAATAATAAAACAAACATAACTTTATGATCCCTAAAAAAATAAACTCTTGATAAATACAAAGAAAAAAACTTTCGTAACGTTTTTACTGTTACTTAAAAAACATCTTCTGACCAAACAAAAATAATTTTTTTTAATAAAAATTATAGTCTAAAAATGTGTTAAAAACAACTTTTACTGTCAAAATAAAACAACAAATTGGTGAGCTTATAAAACTTTTAAAAAACTAAAGTACTTTAACACTAAAAAACTAAAGTATACTTTAAACAGCACTAAGGTAAAGAAAAAGAAAACAAATAGGAAAAATACAAAATATACATAAGGAATTAAATAAAAAATTTCGACATATTTTCGCGTGCCTAACATATGATAACATTTCATAACATATGAAAAGCTAATATGTTATAAATTTTGGATACGTTCTTACGTTAAAAGTACATAAATTGGGAAGTACGTTTTAATATTTTTTAATTTTCTTTAAAAATATTATTTATTAAATTTTGTATATTTTTTATGATGAGGTTTAGTATTGTTGTGTAAAAAAGAGAAAGAATACATGTTTCCTTGTTTTTCCAGTGTAAAAGTAGGCTACGGGTGTCATAGTATATTGTAATATATATATATATATATATATATATATATATATATATATATATATATATATATGTATGATTATGTTGTGTAAATTGGGTTACAATAAAGACGCTTATTTATCTATCTGTTTATCATATATTCATGAAATATCTCGAAGAAAAAAAATTTCCAACTCATTGCAAAATCAGAAAAATATCTTGAAATTTTTACCGATAATATGAAACATAATTGCAGGCTGTGTACTAAATGTTTGAAATTGAAACAATCGGTTCGAAAGTAAATCTTTAAAAAACGTAACAAAATTAATGGGATTTATTTTTGGTGTATTTTTATTTACCATAAAAATTAAAAAAATATTTAAAATTGGCTAAAGTGGCGCATATATTTTTCAATATATTCGATATATCGTTTCTCCGAATCGCATATTTCGGAGAAATATTTGGACGTGTGCAAGAGTCTGTAATACTTTTGCAATAATTATTAGAGAATTTTCATTGGAAAAAAGTGTTGTCCTCATAAAAAGACCTAGCCTCAATACCTTCAAATGAGGAACGATTGTATACTCTATTGCCAATAGTTTTCTAAATGGTTGTTAAAATTATATATATATATATATATATATATATATATATATATGTGTGTGTGTGTGTGTGTGTGTGTGTGTGTGTGTGTGTGTGTGTGTGTGTGTGTGTGTGTGTGTGTGTGTGTGTGTGTGTGTGTGTGTGTGTGTGTGTGTGTGTGTGTGTGTGTGTGTGTGTGTGTGTGTGTGTGTGTGTGTGTGTGTGTGTGTGTGTATCCGTCCGCCCAAAATCTGATTTGTTTGGAAAAACGTTTTTAGTACCTAAAAAAGTTCGTTATCCAGCAAAATCCGTTCAACAATTTCAAAACTCTTTTTCATAGAGTTTTTGTCTTATTCGTTTTCTAAAAACGTCTGATTTCACCGTCGTAATCAGCGATAAAAGCTAACAATCGCTGATAAAAAGTGTAATCAGTGATAAACACTAACAAAAGTTAGTGTTTAGAATGTTTTTAATTTGTTGAAACTGCAAAATTGAATTTGACGGCGGTCAAGGTTCATTTTCGTATTTTCAATGCAATTTTAAAATGAATACACTGATATACAGGTCTTAATGCTGATTATGACTGTGAAAAAATGTTGATATAAAAATTAATATCTTTCGTTTCCATCACATCAGCGAGATGGCTTAGTGTCTCGATAATTTATGTTTATCACACTCCATCTAGCGCTTTTAGTTTCGTATTAAATTATGAAGGTAAATGTTAAAATTTATCTTTAACAAATGGAATTTTCACAAAACAAATAAATTTTAAAAAATACATTTTCTTGTTACATACAAATATTAAATGGTGTGCTACTTTGCCTAATAGAATTGTTTAATATTTGTAATCCTTAATTAGGATCAGTAGATGTTTGTTGTAGGACACGTCCTCGCCAGGACGTGAGCAGAATGTACGTATTTACACTGTGTGGATGTAGAGTTTTATTTGGTTGCTTTTCGTTGTTTCTGCGATAAAGTATACAACCAGAGCTCTAATTAGTACAGAGCAATAATCCCGTCTACATTTGTTTCGTTTACCGCCTCACGAAGTGTATACACATCGTAATTAAATTGTACTTATTAACTAATTAAATATAATTACATGTTTTGCATATAAATATATACTAGCAGTAGAACTCACACTATCATATGTCTTATTTCTGGAGTCATCATCCCTTTTTCTCAGCACATGCTGTTGTTAGAAAGCAAATATTAACAATATTTTTCAATGCGGAAAGTGGGTCTTGTGATTGCCAAAACAGTTGAACAATTTTAGAAAAAATCCCAATATTTCAAAATAAGTTTTGACGATTCTGACAAACATGAGTTCCCAAAAAAAACTGTTTCTGTTCCGGTTTTGGAACTGTATAAACCGGGTAAATCAAGCTATTTTGTCACAATGGCTTATCAAAAGTTTCTAATAATATAAAAAACGTGCTCAATATCAGAGCCTAAAACCTAAATAATTTGAATATCTGCCACTACGAACGCTGTCAAACTGCGAAGACAATAGAGAAGACGATTGAGAAAATATACGATACAGGTTATTGCGGTATTTGTTTTAAGATAAAATTAAAATACTCTTAAAAAGAAATATGGAAGTAATAATGTAATTTGTATCGTTGATTAATACGAGTAACATTTCACACACTTTGTTACACTTTATTCGATTTTTTACGCAAAATTTGATACACATTCTTTGATCCATTTCTTTTAAAAAACGAAAATCGCAGAGCTCATAAAAACACGTCTAACCTTAATGGCTGTCACAGACAAAGTCAACAATGAAAACAGCTGAAAGTTTTATCATACTTCAAGGGCATGTATACCAACATAATAAAAAAAAAAATTCACAATCGGACTCTCCAAGCTCGCGAAATTTAAAAATTCTCGTTACTTTCTGAACACAACTCGTATATGTTATTTATTCTCGTATTAGTCTAATATATAATATATTCAATATGACGATAGGCTCAACTATTTTGAGATAAACCTCCGTTGGTTTTTTTCTATTTAAACTTTGTAACGTAAAACATTTATCTTAAATTTTGTTAACTGAGTGTTGTTAAAATTTTTTTTGAAAGTGTGATTAACCATTGTTAATAAATTAGGCCCATTTTAAAGATTCAATGCCACACGTTTCCTGTTATGCACTGGGTAATTATGTACTACGAAAAAAGGAAACATATTTTCCATTGTTGATTATAAAACTGGTCGATCATGGTTTTTGTAGGAAATAATGTAGGTTTGTGTGTAGTGGTTTTTCCATTATAGAATATTTGCCTTTAGAAGGTTAGAGGAGCATTAAAACAACAGAAGTTATATGTTTTCCTTAGTAAAAAAAATAATCCGCATAAAAAAACAGTACGAATGCTGGTAGGCAAGTACAGTCAAGAAAAACACAAATTTTACACATGTGCGAACACGAAAGCTTAATCATTACCAACAAACACTATAATGAAGGTCATGGACAAATGGCGGCTGATTAATAGAAAAATGCTGGTGCTGTACCATTCAGCCTGTAATTTCACATCGTTGACTATCCAGTGTATGAATCTGCAATTTAAAACATAAAGGACAACTGTGTCCGCGTGTCATTATAAACAAATAAATGACGAGAATAAATAACATATACGAGTTGTGTTCAGAAAGTAACGAGAATTTTTAAATTTCGCGAGCTTGGAGAGTCCGATTGTGAATTTTTTTTTTATTATGTTGGTATACATGCCCTTGAAGTATGATAAAACTTTCAGCTGTTTTCATTGTTGACTTTGTCTGTGACAGCCATTAAGGTTAGACGTGTTTTTATGAGCTCTGCGATTTTCGTTTTTTAAAAGAAATGGATCAAAGAATGTGTATCAAATTTTGCGTAAAAAATCGAATAAAGTGTAACAAAGTGTGTGAAATGTTAACAAAGGAATATGGTGAGTCTGCTATGAGTAAAGCAAGAGTTTATGAGTGGTATAAGCGTTTCCAAGAAGGCCGTGAAGACGTTGAAGATAACGAACGCCCTGGACGCCCCAGCACATCAACAACCGATGAAAACGTGGAAAAAGTGAAAGAAATGGTTATGAACAATCGCCAAATCACAATTAGAGAGGTCGCTGATGATATTGGCATATCTATTGGATCATGTCATGACATTGTTTCCAAAGTTTTGTGTATAAAACGCGTGGCAGCAAAATTCGTTCCAAAATTGTTGAATTTTGAACAAAAACAGCAGCAAATGGAAGTTGCTCAGGAGTCACTAAATGAAGTCAACGACGATGCAGAATTACTGAAACGTATTATAACAGGTGACGAAACATGGGTTTACGGATATGACGTCGAAATTAAGGCTCAATCATCCCAGTGGAGACATTCTGGCTCGCCAAGACCGAAAAAGGCTCGACAAGTGCGGTCGAACGTGAAGGTTATACTCACTGTGTTCTTCGAGATTATTAATGGCATAGTGCATCATGAATTCCTGCCACCAGGTGAAACGGTCAATAAGGAGTACAATAATGAACTACCTACAAGTTCAACGCCGTTTGTGTGAAACAATCCGAAAAAAACGCCCGGATCTGTGGAAAAACAATTCATGGCTTTTGCACCACGATAATGCACCAGCTCAGCCGTAGATGACATTAAAAGCGTATCGCTGAAAGAACTAAAGGCTATCTCAAAGATCGAGTTTGATAAGTGTTTCGAGGATTGGAAGAAGCGCTAGCACAAGTGCATAATCTCCAATGGGGACTATTTTGAAGGCGACAACATCAATGTAGAAGAATAAATAAATATTTTGTTCAAAAAAATAAAATTTTCGTTATTTTCTGAACATACCTCGTAAATAACGAGAATAAATAACAAATAAACATACGCGCGCTAAATTATTCTACTAAAAAAATCCGGACTGTAACGACATACGAGTTGCACGTTTCGTTTGACCAAACCAAATTATATCGTTTGTATTTTAATCTGTAATGGTGTTTAGTGTTTGTGACGCGTGTTTTCAATGTTTTGTGACGACCGCTACAGAAGGATTTAACATTTTGTATTACGGCCTGAAGATGAAAAATAAGGTTTCGAAACAACAGTACCCCTTTACGAGGTAAGTAAATAAACCACTAGTCTGAAAAATAGGCCATAATCCTAATTATTTAAATATGTGTTTCGGTGGTTATGTTGCGATAATAAAAATTAAAATATCGATCGATTTTTATTTTATTTTAAGGCAACAGGCACATTAAGTATCTGAAGGCCTCCCTAAATGTAAGTGTGAGTGTAAAGTATTAAAGTCGTAAGTGTAGTTTTATAAGTGTGTGTCTTAGGTTCGGGTACCGCGAGAGACGTCTAAATCCTCTCAGTAGGTTTAGCTAGTCTGCAACCACTGCGGGGCAATTGAAAACCTACTGGCAAAAACAGCAGAAAATCGCAATTATTTCTTAATATCTGTTCAACATATATCTTTCAAATTTCAAACATATATAATAAATCATAGTACAAGCCAGTGGATCATCGAAAATACAAAAAGAGCAAAAAATAAACTTCGCAATAAAAACAATACCAGTGGGACCATATGACATTTTGCAGTTAATGGGAAAAGAAACGAATAATATACAACAATGTACAGCAAGAAGTTAAACAGTGCTATTTATAGTAACTCTTCTTCTGTTAAAATAGACGTTGTAATTATATTTAATACTTTTTAATACCTGTTAGTAAAGCAGTGTCATTCATTACATTTATGTTATTTAATACGTCTTACTTTTTTTCTACTTTCTTATTTAAAACTATAACCTACAAAATTTATTACTGAATTCTAAAATTGTACCTTACTGAAATATTTACAAATGAAACCTACTATAACCGGATTTAACATTACGTACCTGAATTAGGCTACAGTATTTACTGTTTACTAAAAGGAGAGTCTTTTATTTAATAATATTTACATATTAGAACTGGCCTAGATTGCCTTAAGGATTCCACTATCAAAACTGACTCGATCAATAATTGTTTAAGTCTTTCATACAATAATAATGTAAATATTACTTTCAACAATGTTTTGATACATATGCCCGAGTTGTGCTGCACTCTCACGGGGGAATTTTACACTGCACCTGGAATTTTGCTTACAGAATTTTCATTGGTTTTAAGTCAGTTTTATTTTATTGTAAAACCTTAAAATGAAAACGTATAGGATGTGATAGTTGTCTGGTGTTCTGACGAACCTGAAGGTACCCCATAAATGAACTTATCACAAGTCTTTACATTTTGGTAAAAAAACCGATCGGAATTCTTAGTGTCCGATATTTTGGAATACATGAAAGATTTCCAAAACAAATGAGGAAGCTAAACATATTAACTAAATTTTATCAAAATCGATGAATTAGAATAATCGCTAACGGTTCACACACACACACACACACACACACACACACACACACACACACACACACACACACACACACACACACACACACACACACACACACACACACACACAACACACACAGAAGAAGTTCAAATAAAATCTACTTTTAAATCGATCCAATGATAGAAAATCGAATTCTTTGTGATCATACAACTTAAAAGAAAAAAATTGAGTTAGCAAAATTATAAGTACCAATTTGAATAGTGTGTGGATGCGCATTGTAAAGCAACAAAAAGGACTTCCGACGTCAGAAAGAAGTATCATTTAGTACATCCGCTTGTTGAAACTGCTTCTAGAAGGAGCGTTTCAGTGACGTTTCGCTAAAATCCTAACTAGCATCTTTAAAGATGGCTCCGCACCGTGTCTGAACTTGAAGTGAATCCTTGTGGAATATTTGCTCGATATATCCATCTGAGCGGATCCTGTGTTGCTGACAACGGCCCTTTGTTGGGCTCCAATTAGGACGGTCGTAATTTACGACAGTCTCTCAGGCAACCATATTTCCGTTAACGTTAGTTCATTAACGAATTTCCATTGTAAATGAGCTATAAGGGCGGCCATCATTGTTGTACCCAGATCCGGAACCTTGAAATGAGCGTCGATCCTGATCTCTAGATCACTTTTTAGGAGCATACAAAATATAGATATATATTTTAGGGGCATATATACTACACACACACACACACACACACACACACACACACACACACACACACACACACACACACACACACACACACACACACACACACACACACAGTATATTAGCTTTATATCGATTTTAGAAAGTTAAAATTTGATAAATGACCCCAAAATAGACGTATACTGGTATAAAAATTATAAGTACTCACGTATTATGTCTTCTGTATCAGTAAACAGCTGATGGTTGAAACAGCTGGTTATCACAAAGTTGTCAGTGAGTAAAAATATGTACTACAAAATCAAGCGACTTGACCAGAGATAGACTACTTAGATTGAATACTGAAAGGCGAGAATGGAATAAATATTTAAAAAATAATGGTAGAACTAGCATTACCCTTCACGGCTTCGCCCACAAAACTGAAACTGTTTCATTAATGACATAATTTAGAATCATAAAAAAATATGTTAATAAAAGCGTTATCATCTAAACTCATGATTATTTTACAGTAATTATGAAAAAATATTATAACCTGAATATGTTGTTTTATTTTCTTCATAAGTATTCCATTCGAATTTAAGAAAATCTGACAAAAATATTTTTTTCCAATACAAACATTTATATATTTTTATATTTTTGTGTTATTTTAGAGGATGAATTCGGAGGTGGGGAATGCTGAATTACGTGTATCGTAATTTATGTTTTAAAATATTTTGTTTACTTTTAAGAAAAGCCGATAAAAATTATTTTCTCCCATGAAACCAGTCTTTTTTATATAATTATACCTCTTTTTTATATTTTTATTTCTTTAGGGAATGAATTTGAAAAACATTTGAAATATGTGTTTCATTATTTGTTTTTTATAGCATATTTCTAGAATATACGGATCCAAAACAAATATTTCTTCAATTTGAAAATTGTATAATCCTTTTTTACATTTTCTACGCCCTTTCAATCTCTTTAGATTATGAGTTTTGGGAAATGGTGATAAATATATTACATTACTTATATTTAAGAGTGACTATGATAAGTTTTAGGAAGATCAGACGAAAAACACATATTTTCCAATAAAAATTGTTGTACCTCATTTTTACCTCTTTAGGGGTTGAATACTGGAAAATCGTTTTTCAGTGCACATGTGATGGTAACCATAAAAATTTCAAATCTTTAGCTATTATATTTTCAAGTCTCTAGTTATATTAGTCTACGCTGTACGTTGTTTATTAAATTTGGACTGGAAAAGTAGTTAAAATGGCGTTAAAATAAAAGTTTTGCAAAATCCTTTCTTAGTGTACCTTGACATTGTTGTAAGAAGGTACCCTGAAAATTTCAAGTCTCTAGTTAAATTAGTCTCGGCTGTACGTTGATTATTAAAGTTGGATTGGGTAAGTAGTTAAATAGCGTCAAAATCAAATTTTTGCAAAATCCTTTCTTAATGCACCTTGACATTGTTCTAAGAAGATACCTTGAAAATTTCAAGTCTCTAGTTATAATTTTCTCGGCTGTATGTTAATTATTAAATTTGGACTGGGTAAGTAGTTTAATGGTAAAAATTAAATTCTTGCAAATTTCTTTCTTAATGCATCTCGACAATGTTGTAAGAAGGTACCCTGAAAATTTCAAGTCTATAGTTATATAAGTCTCGGCTGTACGCTGTTTATTAAATTTGGACTGGGATGTACCTTCTTACATTGTTTAACTAAAAACGCGATGGTCAGCCATTTTAGTTAAAATGGCGTTAAAATCAAAATTTTTGCAAAATCCTTTCTTTGTGCACGCCTATATGGTAACATAAATGTACCCTGAAAATTTCAAGTCGCTAGCTAAAATAGCGACTTGATTATCAATCAATCAGTCAGTCAGAACTTCTTTTATATATATACGTGCGCGCGCGCGCGAGCGAGCGAGCGAGCGAGTGTGTGTGTGTGTGTGTGTGTGTGTGTGTGTGTGAGAGAGAGAGAGAGAGAGAGAGAGAGAGTATTATAGCACGCTCATGTTCGGAATTTAATTCTCATTTTATTCAAACTTTGCTAATGCATAAATCTTTAATATGTAACTATAAAATGAATATTTCGAAAATATCGATTCACCATTGTAGCCAGCGTTAAAAACTGTGCAAATTAGAATTTTGAATTTTTAAAATTAGTTGAATCGAGACTTAATTTGACGGCGGTCAGGTTTCATGTTTTTAACGTAAAGATTTTAATGTTGATTGAGGTAGTGAAATCATAATTTAGAAAATTAAATGTGTGACATTTGGATAGTGCCGACAGAAAAGTAATTTATATTCATGAAGTAATTTAATTACACATATTTTGAAAGTACACGTTTTTCAATAAACATAACCTCAAGTGAAATGATATTGAAGCAATAGCTGCTGTGCGAAATCAGCTGTTTAGAAGTGGTCATTCCAAGTCTTTGTGTGTGTGTGTGTGTGTGTGTGTGTGTGTGTGTGTGTGTGTGTGTGTGTGTGTGTGTGTGTGTGTGTGTATAACAATTATAAGCTTGAGGTATGCGTTACGAATCAAGCATGACGCTAAAGCAATATTTTTTACACATGTTTTGTCATTTTGTTGTTGTTATTTTTAGGCGAAAAGCACATTGAGGCTGTTATCGCCTCCCTAAATGTAAGTGTGAGTGTAAAGTGTTAAAGACGTAAAGTGTTGTTATGTTGTTAGTGTAAGTGTGTGTTAGACTCGGGTACTGCGAGGGACCTCTAAATCCTCTCAATAGGTCAGCTAGTCTGCTGCACCCCCTGCGGGGTCCATGTTTTGTCAACCGGGACCGTAATAGTTTTCACTTCAAAAATGTCAAGGTAAATAATTACTTTTGGAAATTCGCTTGTTTTATAAAGCGGAACAGCTGCGTACAACGATCATTTTTCAGTTCCGACGGCCTCATTTAAATCATGATTTTATAATTTTTTACGTAAGTTATCTGGTGCGTAGGTACAGAAATTCTTTTGTTATTTCTTCATGTATTTATATTATTCTCATCATTAGACCGATATTTTCTTCATTTCAGTTTCGAATAATACGAGGGTTGATCAAATATAAACGAGACTGACTTTCTAAAAACTTTTCCGTTGGACATTGAACTGTAAAGAGTGGGGTTTCAGGTAGCCTGGGAGGTTTGGGACGGGCGTAGACGGGCAACATTTCCGTTCGGACCCTTCAGTATAAAACTATACAATGAGTAAGAGCGAAGTGCACGTTTCCGTGGAGCAGAGAATTATTATTAAGTTTTTGGCCAAGGAGGGGGTCAATCCGACTGAAATCTTTCGTAGATTGACGGCTCAATACGGGGACAGGACCCTGTCAAGAGCTCGCGTTTTTGCTTGGCACAAGGAATTCGCCGAAGGACGGGAAGCAGTAGAAAACCTGAAGGCCAAATCACGATCGTCGGCCGGGAAGGTAATGGCCACTGTATTTTTCGACAATCAAAGCGTCTTTCACGTCGATTTCCTCCATCAACGACGCACAATAAATGCACAATATTATTGCGATGTTTTAGAGGCCGCAAAACAGTCTTTTCGTAGGAAAAGGAAATCTAAACCGGCGAGAAACGTCATTCTTCTTCACGATAATGCCCGACCACATTCGGCGAACGCTACGAGGCTTAAACTCGATCAAATTGGCTGGGAACCAATGGAACATCCCCCATACAGTCCAGACTTATCACCCTGCGACTATCACCTGTTTGGGCCACTCAAAGAGGCGCTTGGAGGCCAGCGTTTCGAAGACGATTCTGCGGTAGAGACCTTCGTGCTCCAATGGCTCAATGAACGCCCGAGAACTTTTTACGAAGATGGAATTAAAAAACTTCCAATCCGGTGGGAAAAATGTGTTACTCGTGCGGGAGACTATGTAGAAAAATAAGTTGTATCAAGAATAATTTGTAAGTAAGCAATACATTTTTTAAAAAATCAGTCTCGTTTATATTTGATCAACCCTCGTATATATATATATAGTACCGTATAACCGATCTCCGCTCGTGTTGTTTATTTTTGATAATTGTTTGAAATACTTTGAAATCTTTAGTTTAAAATTTTGTTAAATGATGTTCAGTATAATAAAATTAAATAATATGTACACAATATTTACAAAACAATCGTATATACATGTGTATTCAGTAAAAAATGAACATGTATTAAAGAAGGGTATAATATAGCCTCTTTCTGATAAAAATCAATAAATAATTAATATAAAAATATTGATATTTAAAGCATTATAAAACTCTGCAAATGAAATAACAAAAAAATTATCTTCAATAACAGTGCAAATGATCAAATATCTTCAAAGTCGTCAGGGAAATTCAAAGTCTCCACATTTTCATCGATCTGCATATATGCTGTCGAATTATTTGAATGTTCTTGTAATACTTCTTTCCAAACAACATTTCTTGTGAGGCGAGTGTTTTCTGGGGGCAAGAGAATTTTCAGCCCGTTTCACCTTTTTACTCTGGAGAAAGCTACGTATAACATTCCGTGCATAAAAACTGCTATTAGTAGGAATATCCCAACTGATACAAATGTCTGCTCTTGGGTCTTATGTATTGTCATAGCAAAAGCTGACCTAACGGGAAATTTATGTCTTTGCATTGTGCATCCAAGTTTACTTTTTCTTGACTCTAATGTGGTTCTAGGAATATGAACTTCTCTACCTAAAAACCGGCAATGTATACAGGTATACACTCCACGTAAATTTGAGGCTAGAAATTCGCCGTTTTGCGATTTTTTACGGACATGAGACCCAGCACGATCGAATCTGCACCCTTCATAACCCTTATGTACGAAGTTTTGTGAAATTCGTTAAAACAGTTTTCGAGATACGAACATACATTCAGAAATTGCTCGTTTAATGTTATAGGATAAAACATTTAAAACCGGTGTTCAAACCAGTGGTCGGCATACCGCGGCTCGCGAGCCGCATGCGGCTCTTTGACTCCTTGGCCGCGGCTCTTCCACGAAATGTTTAGTGCAGACACGGAATATTATTTATTAACTTGCCTTGTAAGAGATGAGTATACTTTTTGAAACGCAAGCCTACAGAAAAGAGGCACATTATTAGAACGCAACAATAGCACGGACAGTCGACTGCCTCCGTCGAATTGCTGTCCGCCGAAATGTATTTAACTAATTGTAGTTAAAATAATTTTCGGTGGGTAGAGATTCGACAAACAAAGCAGCATAGATACAAAATGTTTTTTTTTCTGAATTTATTCTTTTTTCATTATTCAGTCGGTCGGGCGACAGGGATGACGCGTGTTTGCTGTTTTTTCCTTATTTGGGTTTACATATTTATGCGAACAATAATTTTCTAGCATGAACTTTATCAAGAGTAAATTAAGAAATCAGCTTATCGATGGAGTTGTGCCTAAAATTAAAAACAACATACAAACCTGACTCACCCTTACTTTCCAAGGAAATGCAATGCCACATTGTTCACGTTAGTGGAGTATTTGTAGGTTTTTCAGAATACCTTTTATATTCTTTAACTTGTTATATTTTTAAATAAATATTATCTTTATATAATTATGGTAAGTTTTATTTAATGTACCGTTAGTTAAACTAAGACATATTTAGCAAAGTCTAGCTCGAGAGTGTACTTTTAATTCTAATTATTTCCATAAAAATGTCTCTACTAAAGTAAAGCTTAAGTTTAAAAAAATGGCTCTTTGAACAAACTTAAATATTTGTATTGTTTATATTTGGCTCTTTTGGATAACGACTTGCTGATCACTAAAACATATGAAAGAATTTCTTAGAGAAGTGTCACTGTGTTCCTAAATAATATGAAGAAGAAACGACCTTTTATTTCATTGTAAAAGACAAATATGTTTGTGTATGTGAATGTTTGTTTATTTAATGTAATGTCGCTGAAAGTGCAACTAAGTAAATGGAAATCTCGTTTGACACTCTAGAATATGAAATTATAATTTACTAATTACTACACTAAGCTTGTGACAGAAGTATTTGCGTGTAATGTAAGTTATTTAGTACTTCAAATTCGCCTCAAACAATTTATAGGCAATTACTCTAGTTGAAGTTAATTTCAAGTTTCCGTGATATCCGATATCGCCCAGCAGGTATAATTAAGAGAGCATCTGCTCCTATCTTCGCTTTGGGGAATTTTATCTCTGTTGTTATGGTAACAGTTTACAAGGTAGCGCGGTAACAATCAATAAGCGTTTCTTACGATGTTCAGCATAAATTTGTCGACACACGTGATGATGCGAGAAAAAAATACTTTCACTTCCTGATAAAGAGTAGTTTTAAAATAGTTAAAGTGATTTTCGAAATTATGGTGATTGTGAGAAAAACCGATCTTGAAATTTTGATGGTCTTGTTCAAAAAAGTGGTTTTATTTCGATGTATCCGTATGCACCGTGATTCTGTTCACATCGATGTGGACCAACTAACCGATTACAATGAAAATGTAACGTAGGTTCCGAATTTGATTAAGTTTTACACAAAAGTATTCCGTACCAACTCAGACAAAACTTATTGGTTTGTATTTCCACCGAACTAATACACCGATAATTACACCCTCTTTTCTCAAAATGGCCTAAAAGGCTACGAATATTATATTAAGCAGAAGAGTGAAATTTTGCAAGAGTTTTGGGTTTGGGTAATACTATAGGCGTTCTTTAAGAAAGCATTCTAAAATCTATAAACATTTTAAAAATGTTTTCTTCATTTAAAACAAATCAATAAATCCAAGGTATTTTCCAGTGGTTTTTCTTGGCCGTTCTAATTCCAGTGCAACAACGTGAAGATTATTTTTAACAAAACGCTAAATCAACACGAGAGAAGACATGGATACAGCTACAGACATTAAGAAAGTCATAGATATTTTGTATTTTAAAGGTTGTTAGCGAATCTCCATTGGAAAAATTGATTATTGGTGCGGAAATTACGTTAAATTTGTGTGTGTGTGTTAAAAATTTTAACAAGTTTGTTAACCATAAAAATTTCCTCAACAGTTTCAAAATGGCCGCCATTCTAAATCATTAAAAATGCAAAATATTTTTGTCTTTAACATTTTTGAAAAGCCGATTTCATCGTTGTATTCAGCGTTAAAAACTGCATAAATTGGAGTTTTCAAATTCCGTTTAAATAAAAAAATTAATTTGTCGTAGGTCAAGATTCATTTTTTAAATTTTCGATACAATTTGACTGTTTAAAGTGCTAATACTGTTCCCTATATGCAGACGTCAATGCTGGTTATGTTAGTGTATAAGAACTTTAAAAGAAGAAAAAATAATTAAAAAAATTAGCTTCTAGAACGTCAACGAGAGAGCTGCGTTCTACGTTTATTTTATTTTGAAACAGGTCAAGTAAAATTTCATCTTTCTTATCTTATAACTGCAGCTTATAACGATCAGATTGCAGTAAATGTTTCATACTTGGACTTTTATTAGTTTCTGTGGAACAATTTGAGTTTTCATACTCATTTTCTATTACTATCGCTTTACCTAATCGATAATCGATTGACAGTATTTGCGCTGCTAGGGTTCACATACCCATTTACCCTGCTAGTGTAAGTGAAAACCCTTTTCGTGGTTTCTGCTGTGGAACAACTTCTCTATTTAGATGAAATTAATCATCCGCGGTTAGTTTGACACATACAGTGCAGCACACGTACTTGACAAGTACACCAATTAATTAATTAAATATAATAATTAAGCAGTTAATTAAATAACTGTCAAGTACAGATTACTAACCCTAGTCAGAGCGTTGCCAGCAAAACGCGGACGTATAAGGATATTAACATGTAATAGTCTGCGGGAGAAATAGAAGTCCGGGCGATTACCAGGTCGGCAGCAGGCTGGTGAAGTGAAACTAAAAATTACACTTATAATTGGTCTGATCTCTCCTATTTCCTCCCGAGCAAGTTGTGGTGTCTTTTGCTATTGGTCCGGGTGTTGGTAAGCTGCTGTGTAGTGGGCGGTTCTCTGCAATGTTCTGCCGAACAACGATTTTCGACCTGTATTTATACTAGAAATTATGGCGGGCACCATCATTTCTCAGAATTTCATTGTTAAAATTATAGAAAGAACGCACTAATCAGAATGAAGCTTTTGTGCACGGGAGATGCGCCAGCTGTAGTGCCTAGGCAGACGTGTATTAGTCTATTGCAGTATAGACCCGAGATACGCGTGCACTGCGAACTAATAGGAAGTGAGTATTGGTTGACAGTAGTGAATTAGGTTTCGCAGGCTATGGCTCTTTCCAAACCGGGAGAGAAATAAGCAGTTCCTATGTTGTTTAGACGATGACAAACAGCCCTACGTAACAGCATTCAGGCTAGAGACGCACTACGACTGTGGAGTTGATATTGGTCGAAGAGCATTTAAATTGGTCTTTGAATGGTTGATGCAATGTGCTATTCATAAATGAATCACGCTTAGGTTTCAGAGTTGAATTTAGCGAAGACATGATAACTGAGAAAAACTCCTCTCAGGAGGTTTACCCTTAGATAGGTGGTATCACAGTGGTGTGGGCGGACTTCAGCGAAAGAACCAACCTCGTTTTACAGGTTCTTGTGTGCATAAATGTACCGGAAAACAATTGTTGAACTGTAACTTGATGGATTTTCACTTCCGCCTTGTACACGACAATGGCAGTCACAATATGTGGGTCCGGTTTTCGACTGATTTGGTAGGGAGGGAATTGAAGTTATGTTCTGACGTTAGAGCAAGAACTAACCTCGTTTTACCGGACAGGTTCGCTTGTGCACAAATATACCGGAAACAATTCTTGAACTGTTATTTGATGGCTTTTTACTTCCACCTTATATACGACAGTGGCAGTTACAATATGCGGGTCCGGTTGTCGACTGACTTGGTAGGGAGGGAATTGAAGTTATGCTCTGACATCAGAGGAAGAACTAATCTCATTTTACCGGACAGGTTCTTGTGTGCACAAATATACCGGAAACAATTCTTGAACTGTTATTTGATGGCTTTTCACTTCCGCCTTATATACGACAGTGGCAGTTACAATATGCGGGTCCGGTTGTCGACTGACTTGGTAGGGAGGGAATTGAAGTTATGCTCTGACATCAGAGGAAGAACTAATCTCATTTTACCGGACAGGTTCTTGTGTGCACAAATATACCGGAAACAATTCTTGAACTGTTATTTGATGGCTTTTCACTTCCACCTTATATACGACAGTGGCAGTTACAATATGCGGGTCCGGTTGTCGACTGACTTGGTAGGAGGGAATTGAAGTTATGCTCTGACATCAGAGGAAGAACTAATCTCATTTTACCGGACAGGTTCTTGTGTGCACAAATATACCGGAAACAATTCTTGAACTGTTATTTGATGGCTTTTCACTTCCGCCTTATATACGACAGTGGCAGTTACAATATGCGGGTCCGGTTGTCGACTGACTTGGTAGGGAGGGAATTGAAGTTATGCTCTGACATCAGAGGAAGAACTAATCTCATTTTACCGGACAGGTTCTTGTGTGCACAAATATACCGGAAACAATTCTTGAACTGTTATTTGATGGCTTTTCACTTCCGCCTTATATACGACAGTGGCAGTTACAATATGCGGGTCCGGTTGTCGACTGACTTGGTAGGGAGGGAATTGAAGTTATGCTCTGACATCAGAGGAAGAACTAATCTCATTTTACCGGACAGGTTCTTGTGTGCACAAATATACCGGAAACAATTCTTGAACTGTTATTTGATGGCTTTTCACTTCCGCCTTATATACGACAGTGGCAGTTACAATATGCGGGTCCGGTTGTCGACTGACTTGGTAGGGAGGAATTGAAGTTATGCTCTGACATCAGAGGAAGAACTAATCTCATTTTACCGGACAGGTTCTTGTGTGCACAAATATACCGGAAACAATTCTTGAACTGTTATTTGATGGCTTTTCACTTCCGCCTTATATACGACAGTGGCAGTTACAATATGCGGGTCCGGTTGTCGACTGACTTGGTAGGGAGGGAATTGAAGTTATGCTCTGACATCAGAGGAAGAACTAATCTCATTTTACCGGACAGGTTCTTGTGTGCACAAATATACCGGAAACAATTCTTGAACTGTTATTTGATGGCTTTTCACTTCCGCCTTATATACGACAGTGGCAGTTACAATATGCGGGTCCGGTTGTCGACTGACTTGGTAGGGAGGGAATTGAAGTTATGCTCTGACATCAGAGGAAGAACTGACCTCGTTTTACCGGACAGGTTTGTAATTGCACAAATATACCGGGAAACAATTCTTGAACTGTAGTGTGATGACTCCTTATTATCGCCTTATAAACGACAGTGGCAGTTACAATATGCAGGTCCGTTTGTCGACTGACTTGTTAGGGAGGGAACTGAAGTTATGCTCTGACATCAGAGGAAGAACTAACCTAGTTTTACCGGACAGGTTCATAAATGCACAAATATTCCGAGAAGCAATACTTGACTTGTTAGGGAGGGAGTTGAGGTTATGTTCTGGTCAGAACATTTTTCAGACCTAAGTGCTATAGAACATGTGTATGGAAAGTGCTTCAAAGAAGTATTATTTCTAAAATGGATTTGCAGAATTTGCACACTTCCGCGAACTTCTTTAACAACACTGCTTCTGTAACAGCTAACTGACCACATCAAGCAGTGCTTATGGTGAAATATACGAATTTTTTTTTTTCGACGAAAAACCATTTAGGTTATCATCGCCGAGACGTGATATTCAAATTTTGAAAAGAAAAAACAAATAGAATTAAAGGTGCTATAACATTAAAAAATAAAATTTATAAAACACAAAATATAATAACAAATACATATTTCTAAAACAGAATACGAACAGTCATTATCAGTAGAGAAGGTACTAATCTGTACTGACGAAACTACTATTTGTTTAATTTATGTTTTTTAAAGTTAAATTTCAGGGGTTCTCAACGGAATCCAGGTGGACCCCATCTGTACTGACGAAACTATTATTTGTTTAATTTATGTTTTTAAAGTTAAATTTCAGGGGTTCTCAACGGGATCCAGGTGGACCCCATCTGTACTGACGAAACTACTATTTGTTTAATTTATGTTTTTTAAAGTTAAATTTCAGGGGTTCTCAACAGGATCCAGGTGAACCCCATCTGTACTGACGAAACTACTATTTGTTTAATTTATGTTTTTTAAAGTTAAATTTCAGGGGTTCTCAACGGGATCCAGGTGGACCCCATCTGTACTGACGAAACTACTATTTGTTTAATTTATGTTTTTTAAAGTTAAATTTCAGGGGTTCTCAACGGGATCCAGGTGGACCCCATCTGTACTGACGAAACTACTATTTGTTTAATTTATGTTTTTTAAAGTTAAATTTCAGGGGTTCTCAACAGGATCCAGGTGAACCCCATCTGTACTGACGAAACTACTATTTGTTTAATTTATGTTTTTTAAAGTTAAATTTCAGGGGTTCTCAACGGGATCCAGGTGGACCCCATCTGTACTGACGAAACTACTATTTGTTTAATTTATGTTTTTTAAAGTTAAATTTCAGGGGTTCTCAACGGGATTCAGGTGGACCCCATCTGTACTGACGAAACTATTATTTGTTTAATTTAGGTTATTTAAAGTTAAATTTCAGGGGTTCTCAACGGGATTCAGGTGGACCCCATCTGTACTGACGAAACTATTATTTGTTTAATTTATGTTTTTAAAGTTAAATTTCAGGGGTTCTCAACGGGATTCAGGTGGACCCCATCTGTACTGACGAAACTATTATTTGTTTAATTTATGTTTTTAAAGTTAAATTTCAGGGGTTCTCAACGGGATTCAGGTGGACCCCTTGGGGATCTTAGGGATTTTAGGGATCTATTGAACTTTGAAGGAGTCAACTGAATACAAGGATTTAGAAAATTTAATTGTTCATCATGGATTATAAAACCATTTGAAAGCGACATGGCTGATATTGATTTCTCGGTACAAGAAGAATTGATTGAACTTAAAGGGAATTCGGAACTCAACATCAATTTTCAAACGAGTGTTTATGTCGAATTTTTGAATTGCAAAGACATTCGTACAAAATACGTCAGATTAAAAACTATCAGTGAACCACTATTGTTAGCATTTCCTAGTTCTTACTTAGTTGAGGCAGGATTTAGCTATGTAAATAATTTATTGCGAAAGACGAGAAATCGATTCAAGATATCTGAACGTGGATTAATATTAACAAATATTTTCAGAGATATAAGTACGATAATCGAAGGACATCAACCGCAACCATCTCATTAAATTGTATGTATTTATATGATTTATATTTCGTTTAAATTTCTGCTTCTATAACCATAATTATATCTCTAATGTGTATCCAATAATACAAAATACAAATAATTATTTAAACAAATTGTATTACTGAATTGTTCATAAAAAAAGCTTCATTTGCGGTGATATTTGTGCAACACATTGTAAAAATATGAAGGTCTACGGAATAAACAGATTGTATTTAGGGGGATCGAAACAGAAAAAAGGTTGAGAACCCTCGAGTTAAATATAACTTAATTTTTTTCCAAAAATGTTATTTTTCTGTTTAAAAAAAGAATTAATTTAAAGCCTTTTTAAATGTCTGAATTGTAAAATAATTAGCCTGTTTTAATTTGTGTAATTTTGAAATTGACTTTTACTTTCTGTAAAATTCCTAGAAATTTGGGTGCCTTTGTATGATTAGTTTTGTTTACAATAATCAACTGTTGACATTTGAATCATATTCACCAGTGTTACAACATCAGCTTGAGTGGTTTTCTAAAAAGTAGTTTCGCCAATAAACCATTTCGAACGTAATACGTGTTCTTAATTCTTATTTGCTTGTTTTATGCAGCTGCACATTAACCTTACTTGTTAGTCATCATCAATTCAATTTGCATTGTTCACGGCAGCTCAGCACCACTAAACCTATTGCTCATCCCACGACTACAGGAACTCTGAATTTGCAACGTTTTGATAGAAGGAAGGCTAGGCCAACTCCTACAACTTCCTTCGGCGCCATTTTGTCACAGTACCAATTGTTGCATTTCAAATGCAAAATTATGCAAGTACCAATTGCTTGTGGAGTGCGCAACTTGTGGAGACTTTGAACATTATGGGAAACTAACTGGGAAAAATGTGAAAATGAAATAAATGGTGCACGTATTTTGTACAAAACCTCTGACTTTTAATTTTTTTTTGTGAATTCAAAGTACTGTAAGCTCAATCAACTACTTTTCTTCAACTATTTTTCAATCAACTAGATTTTCAACAAATCTTACTGAAAAATAGTTCTGAACTACCTAAACCTGAGAGTTAAAAAAATCCTATTTGAAAACCATCAAAACCGGTACGGTTTATATAATAAACGCCTATAATTTAATAAATTATATTACATTACATTACGTGTGTATAATAATACACACACACACACACACACACACATATATATATATATATATATATATATATATATGTATTATATAAAGATTCATAACTCAAGTGCCCTAAATTATAATTAAAAACCATAGTTTGATATCGATTAAAAAAAATTACAATGTAATAATAAACATTTTGATTTGTTATACCTCCAGGATTGTTAATTCAATCTTTAAAAAAAAAAAATTAACATAATATTAATATTTTACTTTCAATTTAATGGTGTAAGTAAAGATTTCCATAAGGGAACGCTGTAATTGAATTGTTGTCATTGACCTGATGATGACGGCGTGACCGACGAAACCAGTAATCACAGAAGGAATAGAAGAGGAAACGTGACTGAATAAAGGACATTTTTAGTTAACTATAGTTTAATCTTAAAACGCGTATAAAATATTAAACTCTGACATTGAATATTAGTACCCAGTGTGATGAACCAAGTTTTAAAAATTAGTCAGATCAGCTGATATTTGGTAGATAACTTTTTTTTGGAACTGAAATATTGTACCTCATAATTTTACCATATTTTTGTGCATTTGAATTGGGAAGAAAGTTGTGACACTTACTAACACCGTTTACATTTACACAAAATATAATATTTTAAAAAGGTATTAGTACAGTGCACTGATAAAATTACGTGTATGTGTTGTGTAATTTAAGTGCAAATAACTAATTAAAAAGTAGTTAATTATAAAAGAAAATCCAATGAAAATTGTAAAATGGAGTGGTAATCATGGTAACCTGTAGACCAATATTGAGGGGGTCGTTAAGAGTTACAGAAAAAATTTAAAATTTATTAAATATTTGTGTTAGTTTTATCAACCCTACAGTTAGGAATTACAATTGTAATTATTAGTTAATTATTAGTTTTTATTTGTTATTATTAGTATTAGTATTAGTTTTATTATTAGTATTAGTATTAGTATTATTAGTATTAGTTATTGTTAGTATTAGTTATTATTATTTATTAATTACTAGTTTTAAATAATCTGGAGGGGTCACAGCCAAAGAATAAACTCTATTGACAAAGACACAGAAAAATTACGACACTGCTGCAACGAATTGTTGCAATAAACAAGATATGTAGAACAGCAATTTAGATAAAAGTTTGGGGAAGACGTAGGTAGAGGTCAGTTAATTCCGGGAAGACCGAATCGCCGTAGGGCAACTAAGGTCAGGACGTCCTATGTTAGGGCTTCCAAGTCCAAGAGGACATTCCAGTCGGGCGGTGCTGGGGAACAACGAATCGGCAGTTCCCAGAAAGGATCATTAGGGCATATTTTAGGGGAAACATTTTGATAGAGTAATACAATAGAGTTCATTCTTCGGGTTTTTATCAATTATACCTTTAGCCGTAACAACATAATAATAATGTAACATAATAAAATGTATTAAAGTGCTTTGTTGAACCACCAATAGTTGATTCTTTAGAAGACCCGAGTTAGGAGGGATCCCAAGTTCCTAACACTACGTTTGTAATATTTACCATATTTCATTCACACTTGGGGAAAAAATTATTTTGGTAATACTTTCAAGAAGTTCGTCACCCAAGGAAATCCGTTCAATAGTTTCAAAATGGTGGAAATTTCAAATATTTAAAAATATATATCACTTCTTTATCTGAAATATTTTATAGAAAATCTGATATTACCACTGTTGTAATTAGAGTAAAATACTGCATACATTAGAATGTTGAATGTTCAAAATCAGTTTAAAAAATTGGATTTAACGGAGGTTAGGGTTGTTTTTTTTCTAATTTCAATGTAACTATAAGCTAAAAGTGCTGATGTATACATAGTTTAGTGCTAAAATAGAAAACTTTAGTGTTAAATAAGAATTTGAAAAGTAAAGCGTAAGGTAAATAAATATTTTTTTGGAATTCACTCCTATTACGTCAACGAAACAACTGCATGCACGTAATATTATAATTTATTTAAATGCGAAATTACTTAAAACCAATAAACTTCTACTACCACAGCTAGACATTATTTTTATCAATCTCTTACTAGGGAATTTTCATTGAAAAATAAGCTATTGGCTTAGAAATCATGGCACGACCCAGATCCGGAACCTTGAAATGAGAGCAGACTCTGAAATCTAGATAACGTTTTGAGTGACCTTTGCAAATTTATGTATTTTTTCAGTTTCATCAACGTATTTTTAATGGATTGCGAATGTTTAAAATGTTCATATATGGAGATGTTTACAAAGGTGAAATTAGAGATTAAAAAATATTGCAAGATAAAGGAAAATACTGTCAGGAATTCGCCTCCATCACATCAGCGACACACTTTCGTGTAGTGAACACTTTCAATGTTACACACAATAGTACAATAGTATAAGCTTAGTAGTACACAAAAGTGTAGTAGTACTAATTTAGTACTTACACACAATAGCACGAAATAGTACAATTAGTAGTACACAATAGTGTAGTAGTACTAATTTGTTATTTATTTCCTTGCAACAAACGGCATTACAAGTCAGTAACTTTAAAAGCTAATTATTCTTGTTAGAGTAGCGAGTTAGTGAATTCATTGCCCAAACAAAGCCCACAATTGTTGCAAAACCGTCGCTTCCTCGAAGTTAATCATTGGTTTAGTAATGCTCCGTCATGGCGACCACTGGTGTCGTAGTTCTGGCTTTGTGTTGTGTTTTTGTGTTACGTAAGTATAAAGTAACCTCATTGGCAGATCGGTTTATAACTGCAGTTCCGTAAAACGGGGTAATTAATCATTACTTTTTGTGTAACGCAATAATAAGCAATTAAAAACCAATAAAGGCAGATGTAAGCTTTAGCGTTATACAAAATACAGTTTAAAATTTCAAAAACATAATATTCGTGTATATAAATACAGTTGGTAATTACACATTGACAAACATTATTTTCGAATATCTTCTAAATTAGTTTTGTAATTAATTTAAAATTGGAATAAAATTGTTTTTTTTATTCTTAAATTTTTATTAACAAAACTGTAAAAGCAAGAAAAATTAAAAAAATAAATTCTAGCTGTTTGTAAACGCAGTAGCCCTAGGCTACATATTTGTAAATAATAATATAAAATAAGTTTATGCTATAATAATTATCCTAAACATTGGTTAAACATGTTTGTTCATAACAAATATGATAATTTCTTTATAATTATTAATCTATAAACCCGTAATCCTCGATGTCCTCATAATTTCAATTTCCTTTAAAATTTCTTGAATAAAGAAAACCGAATAAAGAAAACATTAACCGAAACTAACACCATAAAATTTGTAAATAAAAACAGTTTTGTAAACAAAGTAAGAACTAAATTACTGTAAACAAAATATAGTAGCGGTAAGTAGATTTTTCGCTGACGTGATTTCCACAAGCATTTTTATCTTACTCGTTTTGATGTTATGATGCCACTATTACAATCAGCATTCAAGTATACATATATTAGGATTTTAAATTTTGAAATCACATTGCAAATAGGAATATGAACAGATACAGCGTCAAATGGTTATTAATTTCAATTCAATTGAAAGTGCTAATTCATACACTTTTTATCGATGTTTACTGTGGTGAAATCATATTTTCAAAAAAGTTTCAGAAACAAAAGTTAAAAATCTAAAAATAATTAAATGACCGCCATTTTGAAATTTTTAAAATAATTTTTAAGTGTGCTGACACACACATATATATATATATATATATATATATATATATATATATATATATATATATATAGCCGCCTCAGTGGCCTAGTTGTTAGCGTACTAGGCTTTCACCCCGAGGACCCGGGTTCGATTCCCGGCTAGGGCTTGGCATTTTCATACGCTATAAATCACCCCATCGTCCGCAGCCCAAGTGTGCACAATAGTCGGACGTTAAAAAAAAAAAAAAAAAAAATATATATATATATATATATGTGTTACATGTACATTAAATATATATATATAT
>CM040191.1:16510000-16592500 GCA_022606455.1 Callitettix versicolor | reverse complement strand
AGAAAATGTAGCCGTTGCGTTTACTTTTGTGATAGTAAAGTGGTCACGCCGATCGCGTGTCTGTCGCCTTTCATCTGGCCATCCTAATCGTGTAGATCCTGGTGAAGGAAATGAACTTGTGAAGATTATTCGTTGTTGTGCTCGCGCTATTACTGGAAATACGACATGTCGTGTATTTTGCCGTACGTCAAAACCAGGATGAATGAATTTGAAAAATAAAATGAATTAAAAAGAACTCTGTACATTTCATGTATAATAAAAATTATACATGTATAATAAAAATAAAAATTAAAAGAAAAGGTAAAAGGGTGAATAGGTAAGTGATTTTTTTTAATTCACTCATACACCCTTTTGTATTTCTTCTATAAAGTGTAATTATCTCCTTCTTCTTCTTCATCTTCACCTTCTTTTCTTCCTCTTTTTGCTTTTCATTTCCCTCCTCCTATTACTCCTTTTTCTTCTTCTTGTTTTTCTTTTTCGCCTGCTTCTTCTTTTCCTTCTTCTTCGCCTGTTTCTCCTCCTCTTTGCCTTTTCTTCTCCTTTGCCTTCTTCTTCTCCTGTTTCTTCTTTTTCACCTTCTTTTCCTCCTCTTCCTTTTACTCCTTGTTCTTTGTCTTCTCCTCTTTCTTCTCCTTCTTCTGTTTCTCTTGCTTCTTCTCTTTTCTTCTTCTTCTTTTTCTTATTTCAGTGGCTCCTTTTGGCTCACACCATCTTGGATCTTGCCTCCTAATAAAGTCCAGGAATGTTCGTTCGTTCTTGGTGGCATTTGCCAGGGCTGTTGATCGTTTAACACCATCCAGGGGACACGTACAGCTTAAAGTATGCTGTGGACGCGATCAACTTTATCTCCCTGAGGTGTAATTATTACACACAAACAAAATATAAAGTGTTTTTTATTTAACTTTTTATTCAGTTTTAAAAAGCGTTTTTATTTTTTGTGATATATATATATATATATATATATATATATATATATATATATATATAATTCTTATTACAATATAAGAAGTAATGTGTAGCCAATTATATTAAGATAAGCTATAATTTCTCTTTTCGAGATAGTCAAGTTGTCTATGTGTTATTTTGGGCAACATGTTCTCACCATCATTGACTGAACTTACATTTTACAATGTTTTACAAATTTAAAACAATTTTTTTCACTCTGACAATTTGTATGGCGTAAGTAATGGAAATAAAAAAGTTTGAAATGATATTTAAGCTTTGTGAATTATTTTTTAAAAACGGATGACACAGTACATATAAAATTACACAATTTTAAAACCGTATAACATTATTTTTAATATAAAATAAAACAAACTTTTTACAAAGAGTTTAGGTTATTAATGTTTGTTTTTTACTTTTCAGGATCACGACGTTAGCTACATGAGATTGTTTTGTTGGGTCGAAAGGGTGAGTTATTTAACGGTTTATCTAAAAAAAAAATATTTAACTAATTTAATATAAAGTATTTTGCGGCACTGAAGAGTCTTGTTGACGTGATAGAAGCGAATTTCCAACAAAAAAAATATTGTTTTATCGCACCGGTTTTGAAATTTCTATTTCAACATTATAAACATAAATATGCACAATAGGATTTTAAACCTTCAAATTACATTGAAAGTATGAAAAAGTGCCCTGAATGAATTACAAAACATCCATAACATTCAACCAAATCTGACAATTGGAAACGTTAATTTATGCAGTTTTTAACAATGGTTATGAAAGTAAAATCAAAGTTTCAAAAGTGGTTACGACTTTAAAAATTTTACATGACTGCAATTCTGCACCATGTCCGACCCGGGAAATATTTAAAATCGATTTTTGTGACAAATTTGAATCAAATCGGACTATAAAATATAAAAAAATTAATGCCCCCTTCAAAAACTGACCTAGAAGTCAGGAAAGGTGCTTATTTTAAGGTCCCGGGTCTGGATCTTACCATAATAGTACTCAAATAGCTCATTTATTCATTGCAAATTTGTAGTACATACAATGTTTTTGTCACAAAGCTAATATCTTTTGAAAAATAACATATTCAAAAGTTAAGTAATAATTACGTCAAATACAAAAGTGTCATTTTACTAATTTGAAATTAATTTTCATTTCATGTCAAATTATTTAATTTTCATTTTGTCACCCAAGAGGTTTCCTAAATATTTTATAGCTTCAATCGTGCTATTGTTTTTTTTCTTTTTGTAAAAAAGATTTTCTCCCCCCCCCTCACACACTGTAAGCCCTTTCTATACAATAAGTTATGAATTATTTGTTTCTTTAACTTAATTCACGATAAAATAATTACCAAACTATTGTTATTGCAGTAGTGTTTTAATTTTGTTAAAACCTTTGTTTTTAGTTTATTTTACATCAGATATTTGTAATGCACAACAAACATGTTTATGCACTTTTAAAAACAACTACAGTAGAATATAAAATAATAAATTCGATTTATTTTTCAATTTAAAATTATGCTATGGAGTGTACTATTAAAACTAACTTGTGTTGATACAGAAATGGGTAGATGAATTTTTGAAATGGGATCCAAGCGAATTCCAAAATCTACAGGAGATATCCTTGACTCCCTCCTCAATATGGCAACCGGACATCAACCCATTGCCGTTCAAGTAAGCGTCTTACTAGTAAGGTTTACTGCGTAAAAAATGTTTTAGGACTGGTTGTGATGTTGGATTTTGCGCAGTGCGTGCCAATGTCATATTGCATATAATAGTATATTTAGAGCGTTGCGTGCTATTGTATATGTAAAAATATAATTGTGACTACACCTAAACAGCTGATTTCGCACAACAGCTGTTACTTCAATATCATTTCAATTGAGGTTACGTTAAGAATTCAATTTCTAAATAAAATGAACAGTAAAATTATTAAAAGAAATATGTTTTAAATGGAGAGCAAAGGTTAAGATAAAAATGAACGAGAAAGACTACGACGATTAAAGGATAAATTAAAAAAATTTAATTAACGGTGATAATGTTACAATTAATAAAAGAGTTACGCCTGAAGAGCAACATCAAGTAATTGATAACAAAAATGAGGAATCGAGAAAAATATGATGATAGAGTGTTGTACCTTGAATCACTTTTCACTCTTATTTTTTTGTGGCCTTTGAATAGTTCGATTTTCTTGTAAATAAATTCTATAAATATTGTTTTAACCCTTTTAATGTATCCTATGAATTTATAATTCTTATAAGCATTGTTTTTCGTTTTCAAAAAAAATAATTTCTCTGTACATGTTTAATGATCCAAGGTACAACATAGGCGTGTACCTTGGAACGGGCTTGTTGTACCTTGAAACGAAAATTAATATTTAGGAATAATGCAGTTAAATCACACAATTAATATATCAAAGGTTGTATTAAAAATCAGAATGTGTTGAAATACAAACAAGTAACATTTAAGCTGAAAATCTACAGTCAAAAATATTGTGGCTCATGTTTAATTGTTATTATTTCTCCTTTTACAAAAATCACAAACATAATTCTTCCACCCTTGTTCAACGTCTGCACACATCTCGTGAGCCCATCTCTGACACTGTATACAGCGAATCCATTCTTCTCCACCCACATCATTTTTATATGGTTCACGGCATAAGACACTCTTCATCATTGCTGTCGTCATCATCAGTGTCGATTAGGGGGACAACGTCATCCTCTTCATCAGAGGATGTTGCTGGGCTCTTCGGTTTAGCTTTTCTTATTTTCTTACCCATTTTTGCAGGTTTATTCTTTTGGTTATTTTCTTCAAGAACGTCTTTTTTTGTTTTAAAATTTAGCTTTCGCTTCGTCTTCTGTTTTTTTATTTTTGCTAGTTTCAAGTTCTCCTTTTCAGGGGTGTCTGTAATTATTCTTGTTTTCCCAGGCTTCCTGCCTTTTTTGGCATTATTTATCCTTGGCTTAGCCTTGGGGAAAGGTTGCACCTCCTCTGGAGACACCACTGTAGACGTAGACGGCATAGAACTCGGACCAGGCACATTACTGCCAAACGTTTCAGAATTCAAAGATGATTCAGATGACAATAACTCATCCTGACTGTAAGTGACATCAGGTGCAGAGGGTTCAACATTCGGATTAGGTCTACCCGTCACGTAGGATGGCAGGTAGTCGTCATCAGAAAATATATCTCGATCCAGTGGGAATATTCCTGGGACTCTAAACCCCTTTATGATGTTCGATGGTGTAAAAGCCCGAGGATATGCTTTCCCCACTACTTCTGAAACTCCATATATGTCAAAGGTGCAGCCTGGATGATTTACCAACCAAGAATCTACACAGGTATTGTAATATGCTTTTAAAGGACCATACAAAGCCTGGTCTAGGGGTTGTAGCTTATGTGAAGTGTGTGGGGGGAAGGTGACGATAACAACACCAGAACTCAACACTGAGGTGAGTCTCATGATTGCCCATCAATAATAAAATACAATAATAAAATGGAAGGTTTTGTCATTTTAATAAAATGCCTTAAAAACTGTAAAAATGTTGATTCATTTGACCATCCAGTTTGTGTAGCAGCTCCGGTCATCATTCGATCCTTAAAATGGACCCTGGGAAACACAAACATAGGTGGAATGGATATCCCGGTTGCACTTACAGCAGTTATCAATGTTACAAGGTTGCCTCGTTCTGCTGATGTTGCACTTCCTATCTGTCTCATTCCTTTGGGTACTACAATTTTTCCTGGAACTTGGACTGTAGACAGTCCAGTCTCGTCTAGATTCCAAATACTATCTGGAGTTATTGGCCCAAAACGTTGATGAACACTTTCAAGGTTGTCAAAAAAAGCCCCAACGTTTGTTTTATTGAAACTGGTTGCTCTACTCAAACTTGTAGCTTGCGGTTTCCGAATAGATAGGTCAGGATGCCTTTTCATAAAGCACCTCATCCATTCTATTCCTGCCGTTTGTTCGTTATCCCAATGTTCTGAGTATTTTTTTCCATTTGCCCGAGCAAACTTGTATGCAAGGTCACGGACCTTTTTTTTACTTAAGCCGTAATTCATCTTCGCAACTTTTTTTATGTAGTCTATCAAACACTTTTCTTCATTAGAATTGAATATTTGTTCAGTATTAAATTTAGCGACATATTGATATTCTTGCTTTTCAGATTGACGAAATGCTGTAACATGTCTGGATAGTGTAGCTAATTTTACCCCGTATACACTACACGCTTCCCTAATAGAAATTCTGCAGTCTGGGTGTGCTGTGACCGCTTCTACAGCTCTTTTCATAGCATTAGAGTCTATAGGAGGCCTCTTGTTGCCCGTTTTACTACGTGACATCGTTACTGGAACAACGCAAAAACTAATAACTTGTACCTTGGAACATGTTCCAAGGTACAACAAGTTTTGCGTTTCGTGGTACAACAGGTAGCCATTTTGAACACAAACTACCGCCTAACATAGAAAAACAATCTAACAGTTTAAGTAAGTTATATGGGTTTACTCACCAGAATGTGACGAATCTACTTAGCGAATATACAACGTTCTACAGGAAACCCGGAGGGCGTACAAAGCCAAACAATATGCAGCTGAATATTTACTTTTCACGAGCAAAAAACAGTTTAGTGCATAACTCACGATAACTACTACCGAAATGAACGGGATTTTTGCTAGCGCTCCTTAGCGTCACTATCTACTATATAGTTCATTTTCAGCCTGCTAGGTGGCATTACCTTGTAGATCGAGCTCGTGTTCCAAGGTACAACGTACTCAAGGTACAACACCCTACCCACATGATTTATATTTTTGGTTCGGTAACAAAAATTGACAAAAGCCGAATTAAATACATGGACAAACACCTAAATTATATATATATATATATATATAGGCATATATATATATATATATATATATATATATATATATATATATATATATTTGTTTTTTGAGTTAACTGAGTGAAGCAAGGTCTTCTTTCCAACTCCATATTTGTTAAAAACTACCTATGTTAATTTGTCGTTTATATTAATTCGTAGCGATCAGGCTATTTCAGAACATCTGATAGGCTATAATAAGTTTCAGGTTATGTCGTTCAAAATTAGCTATGCTAATTTGTCGTTTATATTACTTAGTAACGATCAGCTTATTTCATTGCACAACTTGTAGGCTATAATAAGTTTTAGGTTACGTTGTTAAAAACTTGTTATCTGTCGTATTTTCTAACAAATTCTCGTAATTAAAATAAAATGGAAGGGGAAATATGATACATGATTTTTATTTTTGGTTAAATAACAGAACGTTTTTTAATTACTTTTTGTAAGACTCTAATAACAAAAGGACAACATAAGGTAAAAGCGATGCAATGTATTTTGTGTAGGGGGAGTTCAGGAGGCTGGTCCTCGACCTCGTTGGCTACTATAACGTCCGACGGCACGGTGAACACAGTCGCAAGCATGTCGTTCTACACAAACTGTGATACTAACGTTTTAAGATGGCCGTACGACAGTTACGTCTGTGTTCTGAAGTTACAGTCCGAAGCTTACAAAGGTTCAGAAGTCAATGTGTTACTTCAAGATTACAAAGTTAGTGCCACATTATTATTTTAGTATAAGGTAATAATACAATTAATGCAGCTACATAGGCGTAACTAGAATAGTCAAATGAAAGGGTTACAACAGTCAGATATAGGGTCGGCTGTGAATGATTTCGTTATTCGATTAAATAGTAATTAATAACGTCATTATTCGACTGACAGATTAGTAAAATACTAATGTTCACACTTGTATTAATTACTGACATCACTATTATTATTAACTAAGTAATTATTAACTAAGTAATTACTAACGTCACTATTCGACTATCAGATTAGTAGTATGCTCATGTTCATAATCGACTTTTAACTACTAAATAGTAATTACTAACGTCATTATTTGATTACCAGATTTGTAATATACTAATATTTATAATCGACTTTTAACTACTAATTAGTAATTACTAACGTCATTATTTGATTACCAGATTTGTAGTATGTTCATGTTCATAATCGACTTTTAACTACTAATTAGTAATTACTAACGTCATTATTTGATTACCAGATTTGTAGTATGCTCATGTTCATAATCGACTTTTTACTACTAATTAGTAATTACTAACGTCATTATTCGATTACCAGATTTGTAGTATGCTCATGTTCATAATCGGCTTTTAACTACTAATTAGTAATTACTAACGTCATTATTTGATTACCAGATTTGTAGTATGCTCATGTTCATAATCGACTTTTAACTACTAATTAGTAATTACTAACGTCATTATTTGATTACCAGATTTGTAGTATGCTCATGTTCATAATCGGCTTTTAACTACTAATTAGTAATTACTAACGTCATTATTTGATTACCAGATTTGTAGTATGCTCATGTTCATAATCGACTTTTTACTACTAATTAGTAATTACTAACGTCATTATTCGATTACCAGATTTGTAGTATGCTCATGTTCATAATCGGCTTTTAACTACTAATTAGTAATTACTAACGTCATTATTTGATTACCAGATTTGTAATATACTAATATTTATAATCGACTTTTAAATAATATATATTTTTTTATTTTAAGGCGAAAAGCACCTCGCCTTCCTAAATGTAAGTGTGAGTGTAAAGTGTTAAAGTCGTAAGTGTAAGTGTGTGTTAGACTCAGGTACCCCGAGGGACGTCTAAATCCTCTCAATGGGTGCAGCTAATCTGCACCACCTGCTGGGAGTAACTAATAATTAGTAATTATTAAAATCATTATTCGACTATAAGATTAGCAGTATACTAATGTTCAAGTCGATTTGTAATTACTAATTACTAATTAGTAACATCATTACTTTACATGTAGACTATGTTTTAAGCGAATTCAATTGGAAAATAAACTATTTGAGCTGCTATTATAATTAGAATCAGAATCAGGCATTGAAAAGTGGTAATAATGTCTTGTAAATCAGTTTTCAGTTGTTTTCAAATAATATTATTACATTTTATATAGTGTTTTATCATTCTAGGGTTTGAAATTTCGTTGGCGCTATCGTAATCGTTTATACACTACCGTAATCAACATAAAGTACCATTTCGAGATTAAAGATCGTTGAAAGAATAAATCTAATTTGACAGATCTCAGTGTTTAAATTTTTGTATTCCCTTTAATCATTTAACAAGGCAGTCACGTGATGAAGTCATCTTGAATGGAAATGTGTTTGAAAGGAGTATTTTTAATTTTGTTTGTTTCTCGCCCAGACTGAGGAATTACTAAAACATTTCGATAGAGAACAGGAGTGGATTCTGGAATCTATGTTGGCTGAGAGAACAACGTCTGAATTTTCCGAGTCTAAATACGTTTTCATCACCATTTCCTACACTTTCGTTGTCAAAAGGCGAGCAGCTGTGTTATGGACAACGGTGATATTTCCAACAATTGGTAAGTTCTGATAAATACATTTCTAAAAACAATTTCAATTATTGTAATTTAACAAACTAGAATTCGTCACAGGCTCACACTTTGTGAGTTTGAGGATACCGAGGTGACCCAACTTGATCTAAACTTTCTTCATCTATCTACCCTTGGAAAAGATCCCTTCATCCCAAGCGAAAATGGAATAGCTCACATAGAAAGAAGAGGTAGCTAAGGAGGAGCATAACACGTTAACGACAACGTGCGTCACTAGTGACGCACGATAAACTGCCGATGATTCTAGGGTGTGTCATAAGACACGCACGCTCGTCTTCAAAATAGACAGCGTGTACTACGAGTGACGCACTCCCTTTTTTATTTATATGGGTTTTTTTATAATGACACCCATCTTTGAAGCCTAGAATTTTGTTGTACGAACATTTTACAGAAAGTTAGAATAACCTCAGTCAGATCAGATTTTGGTCTATTGTATTTTTTTGTTTCTTTATCCTTATAGGTAATTTAAAACGATAACAAATTTAAATTCAATAGAAATATTAGAAGCATTATTTTAAGTTTTATACTTATTTTATATATAATGATAAATTAATATTATATTTTGGCCTATTGATTATTTTTTTTTGTTTATCTTGGTGACCCTTATTGGTAAAATAAATGAAAAGACATTCAAAATAATAACATCTGTTTACTGACAATTTTAACACTAAGACATCAAAGAAAAAATCATTAACTTATGGATTCTTTTACTTGAAACTTTACGTGTGTACGGACAATTACAGTGCACCACCAGTGACGCACTACGCCTTTTAAAGCAAAGGTTTACAAATAGGCGACGTGTGCCACCAGTGATGCAAGGAAATAACCTCTAAAATATATACGTAGAATACAGATTTTTTTTTTTTTGTTTGAATATCACTTAAAATGTTATGTAGACACTATTCTAACAGTTTTACGGAAACAGACTGTACTCCTATAGTTGAGATTTCGTGCTAACTACCGTAACACAAAATGTTATGCCATGTAAAAAAAAACGGCCGTCGTAGTCAACGTGTTACGTATGTGGACACTGGATCTCTAGATTTCATATAGCTTTACCAATGCATGCATGACTCTATACGGATTGCAATCATTTCTGTAGCTACTTGTGGAATTTTGATAAATGGAAACACACAGAAAATCCTGCAAATTGGCAAAAGTGAACTTGGTGGGGAGTAGCATTAACGGGAGGAAACTGAGACTGTATGGAATCCACAAGCAGTAAATTTTAGCAGATTGTAACAAAGCTATGTGGACCATCCAATATGCAGTAGAAAAATGGTGTTGATTTTCTCAAATTAGACAGATATTTGTAGATGTCTATCGTGAGCAGAAAATCGTAAATTGAAAAAAAGGCGATAGCAAAAGTTGTTCTAATTGAACACCTTCTTGGAATCAAATTTTGGGTGCGACAAATGCAACCCTTATAGGCTGCGATGACAAAGTTGACAGGAACTGTACTGGGATGGAATATTTGGATCATCAGAAAAACAGTTTGATTCATTACTGTGTGTTGTAGCTAATAATTCCACATGGACAGGATGATTCCTATGGAAAAACCGTGTGTAGGTTATACAGGACGGAAAAAAAATTGCAAGCCACATAATCTATGGTTCTAAGGCTTTTGGTAGCAGTAAGGTTTTACTTCTAAAATTTTAAGGATCTCCAGCAGAATGTTATTTTTATTTTTTGTATCATGCTAATTTAATTGTTACAATCTTAAACGATAAGTTCAAATAAGTAATAGTCTAAGCTAACATATGAAATGGCACTGACAACTTATAATAATTGCATTTAAATTTCTATTTACTTTAACCTAAACCTAACGAGCCATACATTGCCATAATGAGAATGTTAACATAGAAACACCAAAGATATATAAAACTTAAACCAGTACATTACATCATTGTATTAACTTTCAAGGTTTCTTCGTTTAAGGAGTTGTGGACAATTTATTTTAAGAACTTGATCGGCTTCCACATTGACATGACTTTGCAGTCTTCTTTTATGAAGCATAGTAAATTTTGTATCTTCTACAAAATTAAAACTTCAGTCGGCTTCAAATAATCATTACGTTGGTACCATTTTGCATTAATTGCTTGAACGGTCATATTCTCTACTCGCTGAATTATCAAAGTGTTAGATTTCCTCGGACAAAGATATCTTCAAATATTTTTAATACCACATTGGTACAAAAGCCTGTTGTTGTATAGGTTTAATTGTGATTTTCTCCCCATCAGCCAATACAATTGACAGAATATTAGCTTCAATTGCTCTGTTTTTTTTTTACTAGCATGGATTTTCTAAGTTAAACGTTTATCCAAGTGTATTCCCAGAGTTAGGTTACGGTATATTTTGATCAGATATAGAATCTGTTTGACCAGGTTAAAATCAATGCAAATATTATGTTAATTGGTTTCGATTGATTGATTGAATCCAATGTGTTATTTGCTTAAGGAACTCTTGGAAGACCTGTGTTTATTCTGATAAAAATGTATGCACAGACATAATTGCTGTATCGTCGACAAATGTAGCTACAGCAGTCTTAATATTAATTAAGTAAATATAATATTTAAAATTGAACCAATAACACTTCCCTCAGAAACACCTGTCATTGTGAATCACTTTGAAGGTTCTGTCTTTATGATACGAATTGAATAACCTGCGATAGTTTCCAGGCAATATATTTCTTAATTTGAACGAAAGGCCCTCATGTAATTCTTTATCAAATGTTTGCGATACGTCGCGAAAATGTTTCTCAAGAAGTGCATTTTCTATTACAGAAGTCACTCTATGAATTTAATAAATTGTTGAATGCTTTTTGGCAGAAACCAAATTGATGAAATGGTAGTTTAATTGAAGGCATAACACTTCTGAACAAGATCTTTTCCCATAAAGCAGCAAAAACCGGAAGAAAGAAAATCGGTCTATAATATTTGACACAATCTTGGTAGATTTATCAGGTATTTTTAACAAGACTATTTAACCTACTTTATAAGTTTGAGGAATATATTTTAACTTAAACATGCATTAACAATTTAGGAAGGAAACATTATATCTTTTCTTGGTATTTAAAATGTTATTTATTTTTCTTTGTGTTAGTCTAGTAGGAAGGGCGGTAGTATATCCCACCCCCCACCACAAAGGGTTATAGGTTCCCCTCCGTATGTTTCAATGTTAAAAGTGTTTCCCCTTAGTCCCCTCCATGTGGTAGGCTGACGTGTATATGTTTGCGTTTCTGTTGTATGACGTGTTGTGGTGTGAGGTAATCGTGAGGTCATACCCCCTCTGACTTGATGCTGTCGTCATACCCCCTACGACGTCGTACCCCCTACGTCGCGCGGTCGGCTGTTGCGCATGCGCGGGTAATGGTGGTAATAAATAAAAAGACAGTAAGACGTTGAAACGTAATGATAATAATGTTTATTTAATATCGTGTACGTGATATATATATATATATATATATACATAAAACGGTGTGTCAGACTTTTAATTGGCATGTCTGTCGTCACAGTTTTTGCCACCAGTAATTACAGAGTTGCACAATTTCGCAAAATACAGTTACAAAAATCGTCGTCGTAGCCGTCGCCTGTGTGACATTTACTACAGTCTACCATGTCTCGAAACGTAAATCTCGTACACATTTTCTTACAACACGTGTATCCTTCAAACTTTGTTTTGTACACTATCAACGTCATGTTCCACGTACGAGCCGATTTACAGCGGCAATGGCAGAAAGAAAAGCAGTTGCATATTCTGCACGCGAGACCGTCCACCTGACATTCGGGCGCCACGAAACATTTCAAATCACAGCAGTACGTAGGCATGTCGGATGTTTACTATTACTGCTGAAACAAAAATACGTAACCTAATAATAATAATAATAATGCATCCGCAAAAGATTAAAACTAAACAAAACAAAATTCTGTAATACAAAGTTAGAAGTCTCTTAAAAACAAAAAACCAAACACATAAAGCGAAAACACCTAATTTATTCGCCAACGTGAATTGTGTAATGTCATTAGTGAAGAATGTCGTCGTCGTCGCCGTCTTCTTCGTTCTTGTTGTTGTTGTCTAAAGTTTTCTAAATAAACACGTTAATTAGCGACCCACATGCGGACACGGCGAATTTATGATGATGAGTTATTATAATGAACAAGTTTTGGACGATGTCAAAGGTCAGCGGAGACAGGTATCAATTAGCGACCCACACGCGGACCCGGAACATTAATTATGATAATGAACAAGTTTTGGCCGGAATCAGAAAACTTTGGAAGGTTTCAAGAAGTAAATAAACACGTTAATTAGCGACCCACATGCGGAACTGGACAATTTATGATAATGATAATGAACACGTTTTGGACAATGTCAAAGGTCAGCGCGAACTGTTATTATCCGGTTAACGACTCACACGAGGACCCTGAACACTAAATATGATAATGGACCTGTTTTGGGCGTATTCCGGAAAAAGTTTGAAAGGTCAGCGGAGACCGGTATTATCCGGATTGAACAAGTTATCCAGCCTTTCGTAACCGGTATCAACGGAATGTTGAATGTGGGTTGTTTCCCGGAAGACAGCTGCAAGAATTAATCAGTGTTGTCGTCACAAGTGTCGTGTATATATAAGGAAGCTGGCTGCGTTAGACTGGTATAGTAGCAGTAAACCAGCATGGCAAACAGAACGAGGAAGAACTCGCTCAGACTCTTCGGAGACAAAGTGTTGGCTTTAATAAGAAGGTAGGATTGGTTCGTTTTATTATTATTATTATTATTATTATTATTATTATTTGTTTTGTACATTCTTGGTCTCCCGCTCAACTTCTTCTTCTCCTCCTCCTCCTCCGCTTCTCTTACTCCCCACTATGAAAATCAGTTATAAAAAAGATTTTTATATAATGTGTGTGTGTGATTTCTGTTTTTTTTTTACAGAGACTTATTATTATTATTATTATTATTATTTGTTTTGTACATTCTTGGTCTCCCGCTCAACTTCTTCTTCTCCTCCTCCTCCTCCGCTTCTCTTACTCCCCACTATGAAAATCAGTTATAAAAAAGATTTTTATATAATGTGTGTGTGATTTCTGTTTTTTTTTTTTTACAGAGACGTGCTGGAAGCCGTACGGATTATTGAAGAGGACGCAGGTGAACAACTGAACAATTGTCACCTACGTTGCCGTGTGGAGGTTTGCGGCAACAGTAGCGGGACAATAGGAGCCAAGGTGGAAACCCGCAATTTCCATTTTATATGGGCTCCGCAAGTTCAACACCTGCGTTCAGCCACCACCACCGCCACCACCACCCCCACCACCACCACCACCACCACCACCACCACCACCACCACCACCACCACCACCACCACCACCAACACCACCACCACTGCAGGAACCTCCACCAGCACTTCGTCGCTATTATTAAATAATAATTGTGTCGTAGTAGTCGACCATTCACCGCCGCCGCCGCCTCCACCGTCTTCTTCTTCATCTCCATTAACACAACCACCACCACCACCACCACAATCATCACAACCACCACCACCACCACCACCTCAGTCGGAGATAATAATAATCATTAGTGATGATGAGGATGAAGAAGAAGAAATGACACCACCACAACCACCACCACCACCACCACCACCTGCAGCAGCAGCAGAAGGAAACGTAATCTATATTGTGGACGACGACGACAACGATGTCATGGAACAAAATGTTCAGGCATTGGTGTCGGAGTTGAACACTAATATTGAACATTTGACGACATTAGCCGTAACAATATGTATATAGATTTAGATGAATTAATTAAGGAAACAATTAGTAAAATATAAAAAAGCATTTATAGATATTGTATTTTCTTATTTTCTCCCTCTCTCTCTCTCTCTCTTTCCCTCTCTCCTCTCACACACACACACACACACACACACACACACACACACACACACACACACACACACAATACGTCACCTTAGATTGTCCTCTGTGTTTTCACGGGGTTGGAACCGTCGCATGAGGCGGTGTGTTACTGTTGTCGTTACCGACGTCGCCGCCGCCGCCGTCATGGCCCACATTACAATCCGGGGTTAAGCTGAAGGCTTAACTCCTTGAGAAATACCCCAAATCCATCGCTACTCCCGGTGACTACCACTCCATGACAAAACTGTAGTCTCCCGTTTTTTTTTTTTTTCTTTTTAGATTTTAAACTTTTTTTGTAATATTTTTCAAGATTTAACTAGTTGCTGAGCGTAGCCGTCTTGTCTCGGTTTAGGGGAGAATTAACTCCGCGCCAGGGACCTGTGAACACACACACACACACACACACACACACACACGGGTTTAGGAGAGAATGAACTCCGCGCCAGGGACCCTAGGTTTAGGGGAGAATTAACTCCACGCCAGTGACCATAAACTACAAACGTGCGAGCGCATACGCTAAGCAACGAGTAAATCGTAATAATATTTTGCGCTCCTCAGAGCGCATTTACTGTAAGCGTTATTATGGTGAGGTAATATGCACTTGAAATATCTACAGATATTGTCGTCTATAGTGATCGTCTCTGGTAATTCCGATACGTTAGTATGAAAGCGTCTCAAAAATTGCGCTTTTTCCAAACCTTTAGTAAAGACGGTAGAAAAAGGTTTTAACATCGCGCATACAGTTTTTCGTCAAAAATCGTGTCACCGTCGTACCAATCGATACAGTGGTAACGCGTTTGAAGCCAGCGAGCAGTTTTCCTACTTTTTTCGTTCAATTTGTGAAAATCGTAAGGCGGCCGGAAAATTGTAACGCTGTACGAAAAGCGGCCGACTACGGCAAATTCTTTGACTATATACTCGCCCGCGTTGTCCACGAACGCGTGAAATTCAGCTACCGCTGACGTCGACGCTCGATGCATATTTTTGAACAATACTATCTCATCGTACAATCTATCCGCTTCGGGCAGTGTGCTGGATACAAGTTCGTCGCTGGCCAGACACTCAATGATGTAAGAGATCAAATCCTTTTCGTTATAAAACAGTTCTGCGAGACGCCGCGACACTAAAGGAACGCTGTCTTCGAACAATTTCCACTCGGTCGTGGTCAAAGAGACAGCGTGTTTGCCTGCTCCGCTGTGCAATTGAACATACCTCTTACCGAACACGTTCTTTACGACGACGTGTCCGACGCTAAGCGGAAATTTTCTGGTAGCCGCCGTCGGTGTTGCTACGGCTGCCGATATGTTCGCCAATTCCACCAGGATCTCGTTGAAGAGAGATTGCGTAAAGTAAGTGAATTTTTGACCGGCTTGCACTAATACGCCCAATTCGTGCGCCGCGTGTTGGAAAAGACCTGTAGCTATAAACTTTGTGCAATCCTTGTTTAGAAACAGTACCGATTTCAAGTAAATTCCCAACGGAAGGTTAGGCGGTACGAGGCGTTTAGTAGGAGAGCGCTCCACGTCCATACGCTCAGAACTCATGGCTCGTACTGAGCCGCGCAACGTTCAACACGTACCTCACTCACTTTCTCCCCCCTCCACTCCCTCTAAAAGCCTGCTATATTTTTAATGGCGCCTGTGAGTAGAGAATAGCTCATGTGTTTATCGTAAAAGATAATACAGTAGGCTGCGGTATTGTCAGGAAAATTAGCGGACGCCTCGATTTCTAATTTCACATCGACCGGTCCTGATCTAAAAGAGTCTTTGTGTTTGGAACAATCGATTACGAAAATCGGTGTTTTCTCTTTGAACGTCTTTAAATCGACACACGGTGCCGGTTCGCGACCGTAATAAGAATATTGGAATTCGCAGAATTTCTGGTACGCTAGCGCCGCACTACCCCGTACGCGTTCGTAAGGGTGAAAATGGGAATTTAGATGAACCCGCACGTCCGTAATGTTACAGTAATCGAATTCGGATGCGTCTTTACCTATTTTATTCGACCTATCCGTTTGAAAGACTAACGCTATGATCTGCGGCATTTGGTCTACCGTAGCGGTTTTAAGAACCCACGAGTCCTGTTTCACGGCCGACCACCAAGGTTTTACGATAACATCCCACCCGCGATACGCAATATGCGCCGTAATATTGCTTTGAATCTTTTCAAAGTGTCCACCTCGTGCTTCCCGTCCACGGTAATGTGGTGTAACAACCATGTGATACCGGTAATTTCTACTTCCACATACGTCGCACCGTCTTCGCTGTAAACGGCGTTCAAATCGGACGCCGACCGTAAAGTACCAGTTCCTGTTTCACGTTGACCACTATCCGCCTGTAATCCTCGAAAAACCCCATCAACATTTTCAACGGTATGAGTACGGAAAATTCGTCTGTTACGCTGTCGGGGGATACGTACTTACCGGGACCCACCCAACCGGCATTCTTTAAATTATTTACCCTGTACTCGGGAGTGGACAGTAAGTTTTTAACCGTACTCACTATACCTAACTGCCTTGTACCATCCACTTCGTTTCCGGCAATCTCGTACCTGATATTGTCAAACAGAAACGCTACTCCGTTGTTAACAAATTTCACTGAGGCTTTGCTACCGTCTTCTTTTCTTCCCGACAACGTACCGGTAATGTAAAGCATACTCTCGTGCGGTAACGTCATTACATCCTGTTGGTTTACAGGTATCCGGATCTCATCGTTATTCCTGAACGTGCACGATGCGTACGGTTTATGATAATGATATTCTTTACCCGTGATCGTGTTATCGTACACGGGATGTCTTTCGAGCGCCAACATATCCATTATTGCGAAACGGTAATAATAATTTTAAAACCTAGAGATCGTAAAAACGTATATTTCTAGGTGTTAACACTCTCGTGTTTGTCCGCGGACTAACGTCGTGTCTATAAGGTTCTCTGTTAAATACAAGCCCCATATTATTAATATTATTATTATTCTTATTGTCGGCGCCTTAAATGCAATCTGATGGAAATAGTTTCGTTTCTGAAATCGACGAGGTCGCCGTTCTGATCCTTCAGACTCACGGTAAGCTTATGAATCGATTTCACGTTGACCGGTAAATATATTACCGTTCGCGGTATCTCGATAATCTTATAGCCCGGTGGTACTTGGGGATAAAACTCGTGTATAACGTGACTCTCTATTCCGTTTTGAAACGAACCCGAAGCTACGTTACATTCTATTTGTATTACGCTGACCTTGATGATGTCCACCGGCAGGTCGGAAACGTGCACTTGATCGCGCGCTAAAATTTTCTTTTCAAAACCTAGTAACGAGCCTATCGTCTGATGTCCGCTGAAATCTATTTCCTCCGAACAAAATATCTCCACCTTTAGCGTGTTATTATTCGGTTTCAAAGAAAATACGATGTCGGGATCTAGTTTAGATTTAATGTACTTTTCAATGTCTTCGATTTCATACGATCCGTAGGCAGTTTTATTTTTAACGTTTCGTTTGCAATTGCAGCTGATGATAAATTTTCGTGTTCCACGACAGCAGCAACAGCGGTAACAGCAGTAGAGACTGTATCTGAAACCATTGAGCTTCTAGACGAATCTGTACGTTCAGCAGCAGCAGCAGCATCAACGGGGGAACCTGTAAAGTTCTCTTTTCTTTTTCTTATTAGTATCACTATGAATGCCGAGTATTTGTAATACCGATCGTTTATCTCTCGCATTATGTAACAATCGCAATTCGTTGTTAACGCCTTCTTTGATATTCGGTATAGAATTGTACGTAGCCAGATCGACTAGACCGATTTCCCATTGGTCGTCGGACACATCGATTGGCGGGAAAAAATCGCACGAGTGCGGAACTGTTTCCAGTCAAGCATATAGACATCACGACGTCAGAAACTTTAGACACAGATGACCGCAAACGACTGAGTTGTCGCGCTGATATCTCGTGTAATTATAGTGAATATTAGCTGTGGGACCGAAATATCTGGTAAGCTCTATCGGTGGTCTTAGATTACCAAAACTATCGAAATACTCTACGGTGTTGCCTCTCTTCTTATAACATACCCAGTGAGTACCGTAGCCGGACATGCTGTCCAAATTGACGATAGCCGATTCGTTTTTAAAGGTTTACGCGGTAACGTGTCTCGCATGAAAACACCGCGGAATGAGACCACTCCCAAAAGATGAGCGTACTTTTCTAAATCCAGATTCGTCAACGGTCTGATCGGTATCGAACCGATCAGTATTTTTTTAGAAGTCCTACGCTTGCTGCAGCCACCGCCCTCCTTTTTCTTGTACGGTCTGAGATAAAGACCTTTACCTCTTAAACCGGAAATGAGTTGGTTAATAGTCCGTCGTTTTCGAACCGCCCTCTTCCTCCTTCTCTTTTTCCACCCCTAATTTCGCTTTCGCTTTCATAGCGGCCGCTACGGCGAGTGCGGTCGCACGTTCGCTCAATGAGGCGTCACTCGCTGTGACACGATTCCACGCTTGTCCGGCTAGACGATTGTCCGCTTCGCTACGCCTCTGTGAATCGCTGTAACGGCTGTACGCGATATCGTGTTCTTTGCACGCTTCGTCAAAGGATTTATACCTTTATCGCCTCGAGCTAGTCTCTTACTTAATTTAGTTCCGGGACCGCAGTAGTTGTACGAAGGTATATGTAGTTCGACCGGTAACAAATCTATAGCTTTGTTTAGAGCTGACGAAACCAATCCACGACCTTTCCTAAGCACTCGTCGTTTACGACTGACACGTGTTGCACGTTTACCGACCATTTTAACACTGATTAATTGCGACTACATGTCTTCCTTTTTAAGTAGTAGAAGAAAAAGATGAGGAAACATAAAATATATCCGATAACATAGAGTACAAGTTTTTGAGACGATTCTCTTTCAAACAGACGATGTTCAATATTTTGAATAGATCTTGTTCGACGCGCACTACGCGTCCTTGAAAGTCATTGTACCCGATCACGTTACCGTTGTGGAAAAAATAAAGATTACCGTCCGTGTGGCGAAACGCCCCCTTAAAGTTAAGCGGAACGCCTTGAAACAGATCCGCCGTGAGACCCGCGTAATGACAACCTCTGTCGTATTCCGAATACCTTAAAACACGAGAATTAAAGTCCATCAGAAATGTCTGTCCACGATTATTTGTGAACACTGTGTTTACAGGCGTCTTAACGACCATATTAGCCCAACCGTCGTAGGTGGATCTGTACCTTAGTCTCAAAGTCGGGTATTCGACGACGTATACGTGTTTGTTCAAAAACACGAGGATATCGTCGTTAGGGTTTTGCAAAATTGCCGTAATGTTGTGAGAACCGAGATACAGATAAGGCAACCAGTCTGTAATGAGTTCGGGTTCCACATTAGCACGATCTCGTATCGATTCGTCAAACTCACTTTCACACGTAATTCCCGTAAAAGAGGTAGATGTGTTTATTCGCAATCAATATTGTATTTATTTCGCGTCTGATTTTACATAGGTTAAACCTGGTCGAAACCGATCTGATATTGTCCGACTCGATAGTTTTTCTAGAAGCAGTAGTAGTTGTTTTTGTTGTTGGGGTTACAATAGTTGTCGTCGTTGTTGGTTTTGTCGTAGTTTTGCTGTCGTTGTAGTAGTAGTAGTAGTAGTTGTTGTAGTAGTAGTAGTGGTGGAAGGTGGCGGGGAGGTGGGCTTCGGGCCGTACAGAGCTTGTATATTTCGAATATCGGTCGGTGAAAGGTCAAACGCTGACAAATTTGACACTGTGTACGAAAGTGGGTACATTACAGAATCGGAATCGCCGATATGATTTAAGCCGAGTGCGTGACCGATTTCGTGAACGAGTACCTGATAAAACGAAGTGTGAGTGTACGACAGGTTTGTCAGAGTAAAGTCCCAATTTTCATCGCTGTCAAAATGAATATCAACCTGCCTAGATTCATGTAGATTGGGCTTGAAAGTGTGCGCGAGAACGTGACCTTTACCGTCGAAATTATGCGAACACTGACTGCCCGTGGACATACGAAAATGGTCGTGTTCGCCGAACGATATGATGATATTCGGTTTTGTGGGATTCTGATTAAACGTTAAGGCGCAATGTCTGCTCCAGACGCCGAAAGCTTTCTGCACTAACCACCTGTACGAGCTCTTCTCGTACATATACCAAATCAAAGTGTGAGTGTCCCAAACACGTCCGGTCGACAGAGAATCGGTTCGTCTACATAACCGCAAAACTTTGAAGAAGTATTGTAATCTTGTGTCGCGACGCCAGCGACAAAGAAGAAGAAGAAAAACATGATCTTCATGTTTAAAGTCGAATGCACGACTGACTCGCCGACGCTTAAAGTACCGACCTAAATACTATTTTCCACACCTGACGTCAGTGATAAAATTGCTATGACCGATTGTTTAAGTAAAAGAAGAAGAAGAAGAAAATTTCGATTAATTGTTATTCTTCCCATACCTGGCGCCAGTGAGATAAAACATTCTGTTTAGGGTCATCGTGACTGTACCGTTTCCTTATTTCCTTAGCCAAAGAGATTAGTTCTTTGTGAATATTACTCATCGTACCAATCATTGCTTTATTAATCTCTATTTCTACAGCTTCGGTCAGCTGATTGTAAGTGACAGCGTCGTTATCGCTCGACCCCTTGCCCATGTTTCTGATAGGCTTATATTCAGCATCAAAGTACCCCTTAACACCGCCACCGTTTAATGTGTTAAAGGCAACCCACATTTTAATGTTTTCTTCTTGTTTGTGTAATTGCTCGACATTGACAGCGTCAATAGGCTCCACACCTGCAGGTACGTTTGTGATTCTTTTACTGTTTGCGTTGAACATATCACCGGTCGGCAGTCGAGTAAGAAAAAGCGTATTTTGCGTAAGAAAATCTAAATTGACAGCGTCTTTAGCTAATACAGGTTCCGCTACGTGACCGAGACGTTTATTCTGTAGATGCCAGCTGTTACCGCTTGTAACGCTTATTACGCGATTGTCAACGTACGATTTTGTAACAGCATCATTTTTAGCTGCGGGTGTTTTAACGTTACTAATAACCGACCCGCCGGCGTCAAATTTTCCCTCACCACCACCACCACCATCTTTCACGAGCATGTTTTCCTTCGCGTAACGAATGTTGATCGCATCTCCGTCCAACTGAGGCGGCCCTACATTACTTAATCGAAAATTTTCAAACGAATAATTATCGACTAGTTTAATGGGGATTAAAGATTCTAAATACTCTTTGGTCACGGCGTCATCGTCGGCTGTCGGTCTGGCTAGACCGCCTAAACGAATATTTTTCGCGTGATATTTTGCAATCACCGGGTCGAATGTTAAACACTGTTTCTCCATGGTACCTAGATTTACGGCCGAATCAGCGTCGTCAGGCGTGTGGACATTACGTAACGCTTTGTGTTTCATATCATAATCTCCGTCCGATGTTAGAGTAAAACCGACCCCTGGGGGTCCTCGTCGTGCCGCATTATCACCGATTCCGCCACTATAACGTCCAAACTTGTCGACACTCATCTTATCAATGCTCGTATTTTCTATTTCCTAAACCTTTTATAAGTCCCGCCTCTTTGAGTTCTTCTATAATAGACGCTATTTCGTTTGCGTGACCCGTGTGACCTGCGTCGTGGGACATCAGCAAAAGTCTTAAACGGTCGCACAATTCGTTAGGATCGTCCCAATAAGCGTACTGGTTGTGACCTTGTCCTTGTTTAACACCGGTTTTCTTGTTTTGTTTTGCCGGTGGAAAGAGGTACTGTATAACTTGTTTGTATTTATCAGCTTTCGGATTACGGTTGACCGGCCCGTTGGGATTGTATTTTTGCAGGTGGGCGTTTGTCTGTAAGCAGATATTCTTATACGTAACAGCGTCGTCCGTTGTGTATTCTTCGGGATTCTTCATAAAAGTAGTTCGTATAGACCGGGCGTACCTTTATAGCTAACACCATCGATAATTATGTCCGCGTCATCCGTAAATTGGATCGCCTCTGAACCGACCATTACAGAGTCGTTTTCGATTCGCGGCCCGTATAAATGATCGATTTTCTTTTTCTTCGATGTGTCGGTAATCATTTCCATCATGTATTTACGTACAAGAGGGTGTTTGAATTTGTCGTTTATCAAACCATCGACTCTCTGCGTCCTTGAGGTGTGGCTACTAAACTAGCAACTACACTGCTCGGCGTATCTACAGTATCAAGACGGGGAGAAGAAAAATTAGATCCTGAAGTTTCCGCAATCACAGGTGAGTCAAAAATTTCGGAAAAAAGTTTTCTCTAGGTGTTGATGAAAGAGGCGTCGCCGTAGAAATTGAGGACATTTCTCCTGCCTCTCCTTCTTCATCTTCTTGTTTTCAGTTTTCAAAAGGAATCGTTGCAGTCTGTGACGCATCTTTTATTTTGTCAACTCCTTAATAATAGGTTTGTATTGCCTAGTCAATTGTACGTCCATATCGGCATCACCGAATTTCATTTGCATATATTTTCGCTTCAACGCGTCTCTCAAACGTTCGATCTCGAGGGTAGCCAGATTACCTTCGGTTAACGTCATATTGCGAAATGATCGACTACACAAAGATGTAACGTTATTTATAAAAAAAAAATAATAATAATTATAAACGCTATCATGGTAACTCTACCGACCTAAAGAAGAGCGGAAACTTTTTCGCCGTCACCAGATATTTTATAATGTCACCGACCGACGCGTTCAAAAATTTTTTTCCTTCTTCCCAACGTAGTCCTCTGAAATAACTGTACGTGGTGTTATCGAAAAACGGAATCCGCATAGTTTTACGCGTGTCTGTGAAAATAAAGGTTCGTTTCACGTTATCACGCCATTCCGGTATTTCGGCTACCATAAGATGATCGTCTCTCGGCGTATTCTGCATGTACTCTTTAAGGTCGCGTATAGGTCGAAGTGACGTGGAGGAGGAGGACAGCAGATAGGAATTCAATAAAAGAAATTCGTCTACATTCGCACCTGTATATTCGGACCATATTTCCAAACGTCGCGGGTCAACGACCTTGTATCGGTGTCCATCGTAGGATAAGCCAAAGTTTTCGCACTGTTCCACTACGGTCGGAAGAGCGACTTTAAGAAATTCTACTGTGAACATACCTTGGGCTTTATTGTTCACCGCCTCGAAATTTTTACCTCTTCTATTGAGCGGTAGTGGCGGGGTTTGAGTGCCAAACTTTACGTTATAACTCGTCTAACACGCACTTTGACGCTGTGATCAACCTATACGTTTCGACAGGCCCTCGAATGGGTATAGTCTTTTCCGTAATGACGACACATCTGGATGCACTCGGAAAATAACAGCCGTACTGTAGCATGTCCAGGTATACTTGAGTGAACGCCAGATCCCCGTGACCCGGTCTGAGTGTGCGATTGAAAAGGTCGGGAACGGTCGAAAACGTGAGAGTAGATTTTGAGGGTGACGTACTGTACCGTTCAGCATGTGTTGGTTGTATATTATCAATTCGAACGGGACTCCACTTTTTCGCACTCGAACAAAATTTCACCCAAATGTCCCTGTTGTAGATACGCGAAGCACCGCCTGTTATCATCAAAATCACAACCGGAGGAAGACTCTTACTGTAATTGCCACGCCTTTTATGACGCCAGCAGCGTCGATTGAATACGTCACCGTGTCTACCCGATCGGCTGCAATAATTTCCGCAAAACTGTTTCCTATCCGCGTAATACCAAGCGCATAAATTGGACTTTGGGCAGCGGAAAGAGTTCTTCGCGTATGGCGCTATGTCGTTGTAAGTGTATATTCTCATTGCAAGTCTTTTACAATACGGTCGAATCTATTCTATATCTACCTTCTTCTATCTCGCTATCTTTATCTATTACCAAAAATCCGTGTTTCTCTTTCCAAGCAGCGGCGCAAATGTCTTTGAAAACACAGAAAGTAACGTCTGTATTCACGTGATCGTTGTAAATGTGTCTCAAATTGAGATCGTCCTGTTTAAATACCGCCAACAAATTGGCGTTGTCGCGCACCAACTGTTTCGGTATTCTACTGTACGTTTGACCCAGATAGAACGAGTCTATACTGTTGTGGCGACCCATTGTGAAATATTTACGTATATTGTCGTGTTTTCGCACGCTATGTCGTCGAAAACCATCACAGAAGTCCGGCTCGGCTTCGCTAGGGTCAATGACACTTTCGTTATCAGTATAGGCAAAATACCCTATACCCGTATCGGAGGTGAAAACCTTTTCCAAAGTTTATATTTCGCCTGATGCAGAGATTTCGAAAACACGTACACGTTCGCGAATCTCAAACCGTTTGGGTCGAAAAGTAAATTGAATAGGACATTAGTTTTACCGCAATTCGACGGGCCACAAATAATACACCGTATAGTGTTAGGCAACAGCGAGCTATGACGCTTACCAGCACCACCACCATCACCTCTGCCACCTCCACCGGCAAAGATGTCAAAATTTGATATAACCAATTTTTGCCGCGAGTTCTCGATACGCATCGCGTTCGTTTAACACTGATCGCGTTCTACGCGCGTATGTCTAATAAATAGACACGCCAAGTCTGGAGGAACGAAACGGAAGCGTGGTATCACACGATAAGATTACGCTTATCTATCCAGGAATTGTGAGTTTTGTCGAAACCTAGCCACTTTACAAGCACTTTGTTTCCTTCGGATCGCAATATTTTCTCTACAAAATAAACATCGCCCACTTTAGACTTGCTAATTTCTTCGGCGTAAAATCCACCTTTCAGTATTTCACCTTTCGAGTCTTGTAATATATACGTAGTCGGTGTAGTGGGGACAACTGCGTATATCGAGAAAATCTCGTTTGTCCAGTTCGGTAAATAACCTTTGGCAAATGTTTTCTTATACTTTGAAATTCGTACTTTATCGTCTACCTTATACACCGTTGCCGCGGGCAATTCGACATCCCCCTGACCATTTACTCTCTTCAACAGCATGTTTTCGTGTTTCGTGTCACTCGACCAGGTTTCATACCGGTTGTGCTATGCACAGTATTATTATAAGATCTCACCACCGATTTTAATAAATCGACCCATTCGTAAATACCGCGCGCGGTAAATTCGCAGAATCTGTTTGACCAGGTTAAAATCAATGCAAATATTATGTTAATTGGTTTCCGATTGATTGATTGATTGCTATCATTAATATTGGAATCAATGTGTTATTTGCTTAAGGAACTCTTAGGAAGACCTGTGTTTATTCTGATAAAAATCTTATGCATAGACATAATTGCTGTATCGTCGACAAATGTAGCTACAGCAGTCTTAATATTAATTAAGTAAATATAATATTTAAAATTGGACCAGCAGCTAACACTTCCCTCAGAAACACCTGTCATTGTGAATCACTTTGAAGGTTCTTGTCTTTGTGATATGAATTGAGATAACCTGCGATAGTTTCCAGGCAATATATTTTCTTAATTTGAACGAAAGGCCACTCATGTAATTCTTTATCAAATGTTTGCGATACGTCACTTGAAAATGTTTCTCAAGAAGTGCATTTCTATTACCCAGAAGTCACTCTATGAATTTAATAAATTGTTGAATGCTTTTTGGCAGAAACCAGAATTGATGAAATGGTAGTTTAATTGAAGGCATAACACTTCTGAACAAGATCTTTTCCGCCAAAGCAGCAAAAACCGGAAGAAAGAGAAAAATCGGTCCTATAATGTTTGACACAATGCTTGGTAGATTTATCAAGGTATTTTTAACAAGACTATTTAACCTACTTTATAAGTTTGAGGAATATATTTTAACTTAAACATGCATTAACAATTTAGGAAGGAAACATTATATCTTTTCTTGGTATTTAAAATGTTATTTATTTTTCTTTGTGTTAGTCTTGTCCATGACTCAGCTATGCTTCTTCTTCCTGGACAAGGAAAGCACAATCCGCCTCATTCTGTGCAGCATGGCTGCTCTTTCACACTGCGTCTTTCTTCTTGTTGGTAGTAAGGACATCCCAGTTGAAGGAGACACCATTCCTCTTATCGGTAAGCTAGCAAACAGGTTGATGAAGTTTATTAACCGAGCGAAGCGAGGTCTGAGTTTCAACTCAGTAGGAAGGGCAGTGGTATATCCCACCCCCACCACAAAGGGTCATGGTTCCCCTCCGTATGTTTCAATGTTAAAAGTGTTTCCCATAGTCCCCTCCATGTGGTAGGCTGACGTGTATATGTTTGCGTTTCTGTTGTATGACGTGTTGTGGGTTGAAGAGGTAATCGTGAGGTCATTACCCCTCTGACTTGATGCTGTCGTCATACCCCCTACGACGTCAATACCCCCTACATCGCGCGGTCAGCTGTTGCGCATGCGCGGGTAATGGTAGTAATAAATAAAAAAGACAGTAAGACGTTGAAACTATGGTAATGATAATCATGTTTATTTAATATCGTGTACGTGATATTACATATATATATATATACATAAAAACGGTGTGTCAGACTTTTAATTGGCATGTCTATCGTACAGTTTTTACCACCAATAATTACGGGTTGCACAATTCGCACAAATACAGTTACAAAAATCGTCGTCGTGTAACAAAAAAATTTCCTGTGTGACATTACGTTTACAGTCTACCATGTCTCCAAACGTAAATCTCGTACATTTCATTTCTTTACAACACGTGTATCAACTCAAACTTTGTTTTGTACACTATCAACGTCATGTTCCACGTACGAACCGATTTACGGCGGCAATGGCAGAAAAAAGCAGTTGCATATTCTGCACGCGAGACCGTCCACCTGACGTTCAGGCGCCACAGGAAACATTTCAAATCACAGCAGTACATGGCATGTCGGATGTTTACTATTACTGCTGAAACAAAATACGTAACCTAATAATAATATTAATAATGCATCCATCAAAGATTAAAACTAAACAAAACAAAATTCTGTAATACAAAGTTAGAAGTCTCTTAAAAAACAAAAAACCAAACACATAAAAGCAAAAAACACCTAATTTATTCGCCAACGTGAATTGTGTAATCGTATCATTAGTGTGAAGAATATCGTCGTCGTCGTCGTCTTCTTCGTTCTTGTTAATTTATTATCTCTAAAGTTTTCTAAATAAACACGTTAATTAGCGACCACATGCGGACACGGCAGAATTTATGATGATGAGTTATTATAATGAACAAGTTTTGGACGATGTCCAAGGTCAGCAGAGACAGGTATCAATTAGCGACCCGCACGCGGACCCGGAACATTAATTATGATAATGAACAAAGTTTTGGCCGGAATCAGAAAACTTTGGAAGGTTTCCAAAAGTAAATAAACACGTTAATTAGCGACCACATGCGGAACTGGACAATTTATGATAATGATAATGAACACGTTTTGGACAATGTCAAAGGTCAGCGCAGACTGTTATTATCCGGTTAACGACTCACACGAGGACCCTGAACACTAAATATGATAATGGACCTGTTTTGGGCGTATTCCGGAAAAAAGTTTGAAAGGTCAGCGGAGACCGGTATTATCCGGATTGAACAAGTTATCAGCCTTTCGTAACCGGTATCAACGGAATGTTGAATGTGGGTTGTTTCCCGGAAGACAGCTGCAAGAATTAATCAGTGTTGTCATCACCAAGTGTCGTGTATATATATAAGGAAGCTGGCTGCGTTAGACTGGTATAGTAGCAGTAAACCAGCATAGCAAACAGATCGAGGAAGAACTCCGCTCAGACTCTTCGGAGACAAAGTGCTAGCTTTAATAAGAAGGTAAGTTAGTTCGTTTTGTATTATTATTATTATTGTATTATTATTTGTTTTGTACATTCTTGGTCTCCCCGCTCAAGCTTCTTCTTCTCCTCCTCCTCCTCCCTTCTCTTACTCCCCACTATGAAAATCAGTTATAAAAGATTTTTATATAATGTGTGTGTGATTTCTGTTTTTACAGAGACTTATGTATTGTATTATTATTATTTGTTTTGTACATTCTTGGTCTCACTTTCAACTACTTCTTCTTCTCCTCCTCCTCCTCCACTTCTCTTACTCCCCACTATGAAAATCAGTTATAAAAAAGATTTTTATATAATGTGTGTGATTTCTGTTTTTTACAGAGACGTGCTGGAAGCCATTACTGGATTATTGAAGAGGACGCAGGTGAACAACTGAACAATTGTCACCTACGTTTGCCGTGTGGAGGTTTGCGGCAGCAGTAGCGGGACAATAGAACCAAGGTGGGGGAAACCCACAATTTCCATTTTATATGGGCTCCATAAGTTCAACACCTGCGTTCAGCCCACCACCACCACCACCACCCACCACCACCACCACCACCACACCAACTCCACCACCAACACCACCACCACTGCAGGAACCTCACCAGCGCTTCGTCGCTATTATTAAATAATAATTGTGTCGTAGTAGTCGACCATTCACCGCCGCGCCCGCCGCCTCACCGTCTTCTTCTTCATCTCCATTAACAACCACCACCACCACCACCACAATCATCACAACCACAACCACCACCACCACCACCTCAGTCGGATAATAATAATCATTAGTGATGGTGAGGATGAAGAAGAAGAAATGACACCACCACAACCACCACCACCACCACCACCTGCAGGGGCAGAGGAAACGTAATCTATATTGTGGACGACGACGACAACGATGTCATGGAACAAAATGTTCAGGCATTGGTGTCGGAGTTGGACTTTTACAATATTAGAACGACATTGACATTAGCCGTAACAATATGTATATAGATTTAGATGAATTAATTAAGAAACAATTAGTAAAATATAAAGAAGCATTTATAGATATTGTATTTTCTTATTTTTCTCCTCTCTCTCTCTCTCTCTCTCTTTCCCTCTCTCCTCTCATACACACACACACACACACACACACACACACACACACACAATACGTCACCTTAGTTGTCCTCTGTGTTTTCTGGGGTTGGAACCGTCGCATGAGGCGGTGTGTTACTATTTGTCGTTACCGACGTCGCCGCCACCGCCGTCATGGCCCATTACAATCGGGGTTAAGCTGAAAAGCGCTCCTTGAGAAATAACCCCAAATCATCACTACTCCCGGTGACTACCACTCCATGACAAAACTGTAGTCTCCGTTTTTTTCTTTTAGATTTTAAACTTTTTTTTGTAATATTTTCAAGATTTAACTAGTTGCTGAGCGTAGCCGTCTTGTCTCAGTTTAGGAGAATTAACTCCGCGCCAGGGACCTGTGACACACACACACACACACACACACACACTTTTTGGGTTTAGGAGAGAATGAACTCCGCGCCAGGGACCCTAGGTTTAGGGAGAATTAACTCACGCCAGTGACCATAAACTACAAACGTGCGAGCGCATACGCTCAAGCAACGGTAAATCAGTAATAATATTTTGCGCTCCTCAGAGCGCATTTACTCATAATGCGTTATTATGGTGAGGTAATATGCGCCGAAATATCTACAGATATTGTCGTCTATAGTGATCGTCTCTGGTAATTCCGATACGTTGGTATGAAAGCGTCTCAAAAATTGCGCTTTTTCCAAACCTTTAGTAAAGAGACGGTAGAAAAGGTTTTAACATCGCGCATACAGTTTTTTCGTCAAATCGTGTCACCGTCGTGCCAATCGATACAGTGGTAACGCGTTTGAAGCCAGCGAGCAGTTTTCCTACTTTTTCGTTCAATTTGTGAAAATCGTAAGGCGGCCGGAAAATTGTAACGCTGTACGAAAAGCGGCCGACTACGGCAAATTCTTTGACTATATACTCGCCCGCGTTGTCCACGAACGCGTGAAATTCAGCTACCGCTGACGTCGACGCTCGCTGCATATTTTTGAACAATACTATCTCATCGTACAATCTATCCGCTTCGGGCAGTGTGCTGGATACAAGTTCGTCGCTGGCCAGACACTCGATGATGTAAGAGATCAAATCCTTTTTCGTTATAAAACAGTTCTGCGAGACGCCGCGACACTAAAGGAACGCTGTCTTCGAACAATTTCCACTCGGTCGTGGTCAAAGAGACAGCGTGTTTGCCTGCTCCGCTGTGCAATTGAACATACCTCTTACCGAACACGTTCTTTACGACGACGTGTCCGACGCTAAGCGGAAATTTTCTGGTAGCCGCCGTCGGTGTTGCTACGGCTGCCGATATGTTCGCCAATTCACCAGGATCTCGTTGAAGAGATTGCGTAAAGTAAGTGAATTTTTGACCAGCTTGCACTAATACGCCCAATTCATTGCGCCGCGTGTTGGAAAAAACCTGTAGCTATAAACTTTGTGCAATCCTTGTTTAGAAACAGTACCGATTTCAAGTAAATTCCCCAACGGAAGGTTAGGCGGTGCAAGAGGCGTTTAGTAGGAGAGCGCTCCACGTCCATACGCTCAGAACTCATGGCTCGTACTGAGCCGCGCAACGTTCAACACGTACCTCACTCACTTTCTCCCCTCCTCCCTCTAAAGCCTGCTATATTTTTAATGGCGCCTGTGGTAGAGAATAGCTCATGTGTTTATCGTAAAGATAATACAGTAGGCTGCGGTATTATCGAGGAAAATTGGCGGACGCCTCGATTTCTAATTTCACATCGACCGGTCCTGATCTAAAGAGTCTTTGTGTTTGGAACAATCGATTACGAAAATCGGTGTTTTTCTCTTTGAACGTCTTTAAATCGACACACGGTGCCGGTTCGCGACCATAATAAGAATATTGGAATTCGCAGAAATTTCTGGTACGCTAGCGCCCACTACCCCATGCGCGTTCATAAGGGGTGAAAATAGAATTTAGATGAACCCACGTCCGTAATATTACAGTAATCGAGTTCCGGATGCGTCTTTACCTATTTTTATTCGACCTATCCGTTTTTTTTGAAAGACTAACGCTATGATCTGCGGCATTTGGTCTACCGTAAGCGGTTTAGAACCCACGAGTCACCTGTTTCACGGCCGACCACAGGGTTTACGATAACATCCCACCGCGATACGCAATATGCGCCGTAATATTGCTTTGAATCTTTCAAAGTGTCCACCTCGTGCTTCCCGTCCACGGTAATGTGGGTGTAACAACCATGTGATACCGGTAATTTCTACTTCCACATACGTCGCGCCGTCTTCGCTGTAAACGGCGTTCAAATCGGACGCCGACCGTAAAGTACCAGTTCCTGTTTCACGTTGACCACTATCGCCTGTAATCCTCGAAAAACCCCATCAACATTTTCCAACGGTATGAGTACGGAAAATTCGTCTGTTACGCTGTCCGGGGATACGTACTTACCAGGACCCGCAACCGGCATTCTTTAAATTATTACACCATGCTCTCGGGAGGTGGACAGTAAGTTTTTAACCATTACATACAGGTGTTTAAAATGGTTAACTGCCAGGTTGCACGAAGTTTTAATCGTGGATTTTCTTATCTACGCAGACACGGAGTTATACCCCCGGAGCAGCAAGTACGACAAACACGAATACCTTTTTTCTTTTTCTTTAAAAAATTACATTTTTAATTTTTAACAATACTAACGGAGTTGTTATTGTTTCAGGACGCAAGCACTTGTAATAGTAGCAGTAACGTCAAACAAACTTCTCATTCATCCTGCCCTGTTTGTCTGGAGAAACCTCAGGAACACGCGCTCGTACCATGTGGACATGTTTTGTGTAAAGACTGTTTTCAAAGGATGACCACGTGCCCCGTTTGTAGAACGCGGATATCCCGTGTCTACAAATTATATTTTTAAGATTTTTTTTTAAATACATAATATAATCTCTCTGTGTCTCACACACACACACACACACACACACACACACACACACACACACTTTTGTGTTACTGTCATCATTTTTATTATTTATAGTATTATTAGTATTGTTATTAGTGTAATTGTAATACTCATGATGATAATAATAAAAAATGTCTAATACATTTCAACGTATTACTTTTTCTTTATACCACCTACAAAATCCTGGGCTCTAAGATTGATATTGTAAGTGTGCAACGTGTCGAAACTGGTTCCTGACACGTTGAAACAAGCAGAGGACCTTGAGTTTACTGCTACTGACTTACTGTTTATGTCGTCATACATATGCTAATATTGAGGCACATTACAAGTATATAAATATACATATATATATATATACTATTACTAGGATTCCCATCCTAAAACTACAGGGTGCTCAGGTGATCACCAACGGCGAGTTATTAAATAAAAAGTACATATGTGTGACGTAGAAGGTATGACGCCATTTGCCCACCAGTCGTAAACGTACGTGTTTGTGAGAGACGCAGTGCGCATGCGCACCAGCCGGCCACGTGACGTCGGCGTAGAGGGTATGACGCAACGTCTTACCGCCTTTTTTCTTTGTTACAACCACTACCAACACACAATCGTGTACAAACTAATTATACACACCATCGCACAGTCGGCGACCGCCGACGAACAGAAAATGTAAAGCAATGCGCATGCGCAACAGCCGACCGCGCGACGTAGGGGGTACGACGTCGTAGGGGGTATGACGACAGCATCAAGTCAGAGGGGGTATGACCTCACGATTACCTCACACCACAACACGTCATACAACAGAAACGCAAACATATACACGTCAGCCTACCACATGGAGGGGACTAAGGGGAAACACTTTTAACATTGAAACATACGGAGGGGAACCCATGACCCTTTGTGGTGGGGGGTGGGATATACTACCGCCCCTCCTACTATTATCATTTTAAATGAATACCTTTTGAGTAGTTATTTCAATTTTAATAACATGTAAAAAATCGATTTTCGAAACAAAACACAATTCGTGAAAGAAATAATTCGATCTGAATTTTTTTCTTTGTGGTATAAACTATTACTTTGAGAAAAAAGGTGACAGTGTAGACAAAAAATAGCTTCAGAATAAAGTACAAGTCAAACTATTATATTCATGTTTATTGTTGTATTTTTCTTTCAACTTTTCATTTTTGTTTAATGTTAAACGTTTTTTCGTTTAGCTTATACATATTCGCGGTACGCAACTGTCTCGCTAGCGTGACAGGAGATAATTTTCAAAAGTATTTATCCTTTTCTTAACCTTTTTGAAATTCCGAGTTCATCGTCAAAATCAGCACAAAAATCTGTATACATTAGAATTTCCAGATTTCAAATTACATTAAAAATACTAAAGTAAACCATGATCAATGTGAAAATTCAAAATGCACATTTATGCACTTTTTGATCCTGATTAAGATGGAGTAAAAAAATGTAAGACAAAAATATCATGAATTTTTTTGTGTATCATGAATCAGGTATTAAAATGTGCGCCATTTTGAAACTAAAACACACACACACACATTTTAACGGCCCTTAAAAAAGTAATCTAGTGTTCAGGATTGCTGCTCATTTCAAGACTCATATGTTTATATTGCTAAAAATTATATATTTTATTCGCTATCAAAAATTAAATTTTGTCAACCAGACTGTAATCAGTCTTCGTTATGCTTATCTTTCAATTCCGGACATTTTATTTTCAAACGTCTCTCCTTTATAGCTGAACTTGAACTCAGAGACATTGTAAGTGTTATTACTAATGTCTGAAAATTACGAATTAAACACAATTATCAGTAAATTTTTACGTTTCAACCCTCCTTACTACGGAGTGCCGGTGGTGCCTTATCATCAAAGTATTCACGACCACAATAAAAAATTCAACTCAAATATCAGTAAATTTCTACATACCACTTCCGTCCCACATGTAGAATGCAAGGTATGTCAGACCCTAAAACTATTTTTTCTTATTTTACTAAAATACAATCACCCGTTTTCGAGTTATTAGGGAATAAACAATGAACAAACGAATTATTGGAACGGCCATGACTGTAAGACTAAAACTGAGACCATCAAATGAGCAGCGATGAATTTTTTAAGGGGGTTTAAGTTATATATATATATATATATATATATATATATATATATATATAAAACCTTGTGTGTTTTGTGTGTGTGCGTGTGTGCAATCTTGGTCTGATTTAATTTCTATTTTAAATCTTTATAAATTCTTAACTTTTTCTTAAATGTTCTCTGAAAATCCAATTTCACTATCGTAACAATTGTTAAAAGCTTGTTAAATTAATTTGTTAAAAAATGTAATTTAAAAAAAACCGTTGAAATTAAGAATTTCATACAACGGTCAAGGTTTATTTTCTTACTTTCAAAGTAATTTAAAAGTTCAAAGTACAGATTTTAATACTTATTACGTTGGTAAAACAAGAATTTCAAAATGAGTAATAGATTGGAAAATACTTTTAAATTCGCTTTTATCACGTCAGCGAGACAGCTGTGTTCCACGATTACTGTATTAACACACATGCATTATTTTATACCTTATAAATAAATAATAAGTAAGATTAATTGATAAGACTTTTGTCTGAATTTACTACATGGGTTATTCCTGTTCACAGGGTAACACTACTAGTCCAGGCACTGAAGACGCCTCCAATTTGGTCACGCAAACAGAATGTGAGAATCAACAATGGCGAAACTTAGCAGAATTTTTTGATAGGATATTGTTTATGATTTCTGTATTAATTTATGTGTTTTTGTATTTCATGTACATTCCGTGACGAAGTTGCTTTTCAACTTTTCTAGTACGTTTTTTTACCTGCCAAATAAAGAACTGTTTTATTGCAATCGTTTTATACACAATACAAAATATTCCACTTGCTAATACAGCTTTCAAAAAGACACATTTTTGCTTTATTTTTATGCCAGTTAGACTCATGAGGATGAGGGATTTGCATGGGCAAAGCAACGGTAGTAACTGCGTCTCACATCAACAACCTTGAGGTGCGCATTACAGAGACGCAGCGGCTGGACGCACTTAGCCGCATACACAAACGAGTCTTTCTTTTTAACGGCGAGCCCACCTGGCCTAGCTGCTGTATCTCTAACACATCCTGCACTCACTGATTTACGTCAGATACAAACTTATTTCACATGAGTTGCACATGCGCACGTCACACGTGAACACATAAATTGTCACGATGGAATTAGTAAGGGAAGAAATGTTCAACGAGCACATTTTTAATCTTAGCATCGTTGTATCGGTGACAAACATTGCTGAACATATAAAACTTCGTTTACTCTGTATTTCCTGGGATTGGAGAGTTTGGGAGAATCAGTATACTTCCACTAGAACACTCAGGTGAACTGGGAAATCAAAGCTTACCAGAACAGGGTAAGCCAAAAGAAATTTAGATATAACAAAATATTTCCACGAGAAAAATGAGTTTAATTTCAGTTCAAGGAAAAAAGAGAACTTTCCGATTGTAGCCATTGTGTTCAGAATCCTAACTGATCTGTCGGTGGACAGCCAAAATAAGTGACGTAGTGCACATACCCTATCATTTAGTATCATTTTAAAGACACAGAGGTAAATCTTGTCTCTTTTTTAGGGTTACTATTGCACTGCGACTTTTGTGATATTGTGTTCCCATGCTTTTCAGTTACAGCGCCTTCTCCTTTTTTTAGTCTTCTCATAACGTCTAGAATTTGGGGGAAAATTCAAGGTGGCTCTCGTTTCTATTTGGTCATTCTACATTACCTTTTTGAGATGCTTGCAGGGGTTTTCTTTGCTAATTCGCTAGTCATGTATCTTTTTCTTGGCTATTATTACGGAGGTTTTTCTTCATTTGTTGTGCAGTTGAGATTTGGCTCATTCTTTTTACATTCTTATTATGTGAACATCTATAAGTAGGTAGGGAAATTAGGTCCGCGGACACAGGTCTCTGCATGCATAGGTTTTACACTGGGAGATCGTAAGGTCCTCCACAGATTCGTTTGAAACACAAAATACTATCAGCACAAGTCGCTCTATACTTTAGAGTTAGCCAAGGTATCACTTTAGAGTAGTAAATGTGTGTGTGTCTTGAGTAGAAGAATGAGATTAGTGTGAGCTAGAGGTATTATTTGATTGCTAAATTGATCAGACGCTCTTTTCAAATGCCTCTTTTCCAGAAGATAAATGTACATACAAATAGTTCATGATACTGTCAATAGGGAGCGAGTTGTCACAAGGTTTTTTCTAACTAAAAATACAGAACGATTCTTCCATTGTGTAGATGAAGACGGATAATGGACATAGTGAAACTCATGTTCAGATCAACCACAGGAGTAGATATCACTGTGTACTATTTTATGATAAGAAGACGAAAAAGTACAAAGCAACTGAAGTACCTTGTGGAATATTGTGAGAAACATTCAATCCTTTTTAAAACTATTGCAAATTCCCAATAAAGAATAAGTTATTGAAATGGGTATGGGAAATTGTTTTATGAATTTAAAAATGTAACAACTTCATGTTTTTTCCAACACCATTCCATTTTTTTCTTTGCCACGTACTTTTAAAGCACAAACTATAACTTTATTTTCTAAAATATCCTCTCACTAAAAATATTTATTTACATTACGGTGGTTGACTGTCTTTAAGTAAATTTCAGGATAGACTATCACAAAGGTATGTTGTGTTTTTATTTTTCCATGAATACCGCAAGGAAATTGCAGTACCAATTTGAAGCAATCTGTTTCAAGTAAGTACACAGTAAAATTTGTCAAAACAGGAGTGTATTTAAAAAGCAATATAAAATAATTTACGGAATAAATAATTTTATATAACCGAACAGATTTTATGAACACTTAATTAAGTTGTACTACTTGAAAACTTCATTTTTCTTAGATTAAATTCTGACTTAATTGAACATTATTGCACGGAAAAATGAGTGTAATTACTTAACTCTCAGTAATTGATATTGTCTTTAATTATCAAGAGCACTAAGATTATTGCTGTATCACCCTCTTCAAAACGGTTAGCTTTGTATTTGATTGATCCTAAAAAGTAAGTTTCAGGACAAAGCATTTTTTGTTTAGATCCTAGCGTTATGGAAACACTTATCGAAAAAATTCGGTCAGTGTTTTAGAGATTCATTTCTAATCGTAATTATTTTTACTGAAATCTTTCTATGTTTGCTGATCATGATAAATAATTACTTTTAGATTTTGATATATGCTTTCATGGCCTTTAACTCCGACAAAAATGGTAACCTAATTTACTAAGACGTCGGTCTGTCCTACATGAGTGCGAGGGCAAATCGATGAAAACTAAATTAATCAATCGATTTTGTTGAAATGTGGATGTTATGCGGCACGTGCATACATCGGTGAGGTTTGTTAAATTGACAGTAACAAAGTTTTCAAATTTTTTCCAAAAACAACTTTTACATCGGTGTTTCTTTATCGCTTTAAGAAAACGTTTTCCTCATACGTAATTGCCGAGTCCAAACACACACACACACACACACACACACACACACACGTTTATATATTTGACTTGATTTTTTTAAAAATTGTATCTACATAACGTTGCAATTGAAAAATAAATAAAAGAAAACAATCGTTGATAAACCTAGTCACTATAATTTCCAATTTAATTAATTAATTTCCATGAAAAAACTTATATCCTTATACAGTCAAAACGTCGATTTGATTTATTAAAAAAACCGCGAAAATCTGCAAGTAATTTTAAATATCAAGTTGCGTTTATTATATGAAAACTATTCTTGCAAAGCGCGTTCAATTTAATTAACAGTATACCATTAACAAAGTATATAAACACTAGGATTTCGCAATTTTTATAAATACTATTTTTTCTCTCGTGAAATTTCTTAAAGCGAGCAATAACTTTAATTAAACTTTTAATTAATTCCTCTAATATATTAATTACATTTTTTCTTTAATTATTCTATGTAAATAAGAATGTAAATGTTCGTTTGTTCAAAATCTGAAATTTGTTTTGAAATGATGACACAATGTTGCATTTGAATACACATATGTTTTCGTATATCTACTGTTATATAGATGCCACAGCTGGGACAGATAAAAATGTTTAAAAAACAGCGCCATTTGTCGGAAGTAAAAGCATCACACGCAGTACTAAATATTTTACGATTCCGTGTCAATGCTTCCGAATGCATTGTTAAGTTGAACCAGACTGAGCCACAGTAACGCGTGGCCGGGTACAGCTAATAGAATAATCAACTTAAAATAAACAAAATTGTAATTGTTAAGAACATAATTTGCCGTTATTTTATTTATTATTTAACAGTTGGCAATATATACATTTCCCCTTTTTTATATTCAATATACATGATTTATATAAAAAATAATGGAAGAAAAGCATTACAATAAATTTTTCCCACAATATTATTTATACTTTTTATTATTATTTATATAAAAATTAGACTTGGAAACTCTGAACTCAAAAACTCGATAATGACTTAAAATAGGTGGATTAAAATAGTTTTTCAATGATGTGCACAAACACACGAACGCGCTGTGTCTGTGTGTATGCGCGCGTGCGCGCTCGCGGGCGTTGTTTGTGTTGGTGTGTGTGTGTGTGTGTGTGTGTGTGTGTGTGTGTATTGTGTTTTGTGTGTTTGTTTGTTTGTGTGTGTGTGTGTGTATATATATATATATATATATATATATATATGTGTGTGTGTGTGTGTGTGTGTGTGTGTGTGTGTGTGTGTGAGAGAGAGAGAGAGAGAGAGAGAGAGAGAGTGTATCATGAGTAAATTAATAAGAGCAGTATGAGCTAGAGGTACGGTGGGATCGCTAAACCCATCAGCTGCCTCCGCCGTCTACTATTACTTAACACTCAGTAAATCTAATATTTTCTTTTAAAATCTTAAAACCATCGTGTAAAACATTCGCTAATGAAAAAAAAGTTGAAACTTTTTCTAGACTTGTTGTTGTAACAGAGTATGTTTATCAGATCATAATAAATTTAATGTCAAAGCAAATATTTCTGAACAATTATGTTTGAGTTTAATTAAGTTACACAAATTTATTTATGTAACACGCTCAACGTTCTAATCTGAACGCAATTATTCACATTTGAAGTACGTTGGAAAACGTCACATGATGTTGATAAATGCATTGTAAAATTATTCACTAACATGTTTGATTAGATTATTTCATTTGTTATAAAGTGGAATGTGTGTGTGTGTGTTTTATGTGTGCATGTGCTTAGGCGCGCGCGAGTGCGTGCGAAGATGTGTGTGTGTGTGTGTGCTCGCGCGCGCGTGTGTGTGTGGCTTCTAATGTGTTTTTAATTACATTCCTTATTCCCGTCCACTCTTAAGTTCGTAGGCTGCAATCAACCAATTAAAGTCCCTTGCCTCTGACAAAGTTAATGTTGTCTTTTCCTGATTAGTAAAGTTAGAAAATTAACTTTTTAAGTCTGTCCTAGAAAAAAACATTTATAAAGAGCAAAGGAAAAGAATCCTTAATATAAAATTTTCAGCGAATTTCCGGTGAAAAATGACCTTTTGGAGACGCCATCATTGTAAGACACATCACCGCGACTTTGAAATGACCTTTGGATAATTTTTTGAAGTGTGTGTGTATAGGTGCGCTTGCGCGCTCGCATTTGATAGCACGCTCTTTTTTGCAATTTAATTTCGATTTTATTCAACCTTGGTGCAAAAGTTGATTTTTATAATAAATAGCTCAGTCAAGCTCGATAACATGCAAAATTCCTTCAGTTTCCTATTTGGCGGAATTCCTAAATGGCGGGCGTTTCAAATCTTTATTACATCATTACTTTTTTCATTACATATTTATTTTTGTGAATCTGATTCAACGATCGTAATCAGCGTTGAAAATTTGCGTACTTCAGCATTTCGAATATTCAAAATCTTTTGTTATGAAATTTAATGTGACGGCGGTCAGGGTTCATTTTCTTATTTACAATACAACACTAAAGTTAAAAATTTACTTCATGGAGATTTCAATGCTGCTTATGATGGTGAAATCGAAGTTTAAAAAAATGGTGAGGAAAAATTGCTGTCATTATGTCGCCCAAACATTTTCGTGCTTAAATCATGCGTTTTTAAATATTTTGTTTTCAAGCCAGGCTATTATCACCTCCCTAAATGTAAGTGTGACTGTAAAGTGTGTCATAAGTGTAAAGTCGTAAGTGTAGTGTTGCAATTATAAGTGTGTATTAGACTAGGGTACTGCGAGGAAATTCTAAATTTTCTCAATAGGTGCAGCTAGCCCCCTGTGGGGGCTTTTAAATAAATACAACCTTCTGATTTAATCTCTGTTATTTTCACAAAACTAATCATGCAACTTAATAGCAATAACACTTAAACTCTAAGCGCTGGCTGTTTATAAAACTATTTAATCTACAAATAACGAAAAATATTACTTCCAACTTCAAGCTATAAATTTTAAAATTAATTTACACTCTGTAGTAGTTAAATATAACTTTGAAAGATTACAATTATTCATAGGTAGATAGGAAGATTAAATCCTACAGGAAGGGATTATAAAGCTCCAGACATTACAATCGACGTATCTGTTGTGCAGCTAATCTTCTTAAGTACTAGTTCAACAGATTATTGCCGTTAGTAAGTTTCAAGAATCACTAATTAGCTCACCTTGCTGAAGGTCCCTAGGGTCTTGGAAACTAAAGACTCTTAGCCTCCTGCTAGCATGAGTCTTACAATCATAAATTATGTATTCTACAGTTTCCTCCTGTTTACTGCATAACTTAAACACGGTCTCTCCGTGGTACATATCTATCCTGTTTATATGCACCCTCATACCACAGTGTCTAATAATGATGTCTGCCGCTCCTCCAAGTCCACCATGAGGAATGCCCAATGAAGGTTATCCCATCTTGCCTGGTGTTGCTTGTTAATCCGCCTATTGATAGCAGAATCGGCCAACCATAGAGATCCCTAAAGCCGTCTCGGGACCGATAAAGTCACATGCAGATCCCAGTCCAGCCAGTTGGTTTGCCTCCTTATGCACTAGAATCCAGTGAAGAGTAACCAGGTTTCCAGGGGCAGAGCGTTGAGGATAATTTCCTTCCATCCTTTTTATTTTAACTTGTATATTTCCCTATTTTCTAAAATTTTAACCACCTAAATGTAATAACACGTTTGATGTTTGTAGTATTGTTTTTAAATTAAATTATATTATACTAGCATTACCCGTAGCGACGTCGCCCACGAAACGTAAACTGTTTCAGTAATGTAATAATTTAGAAACATAAAAAAAATATATTAATAAAAGCGTGATCATCTCAACTCGTGATTATTTTACAGTGAATATGAAAAAATATTATACCCCGAATATGTTGTTTTATTGTCTTCAAACGTGTTCCATTCGAATTTAAGAAAATTTGATAAAAAATATTTTTCTCCAATTCAAACATTTATACCTCTTTTATAATTTTGTCCTTTTAGGGGATGAATTCGGTGGGAGGATGCTGAATTATTTGTATTACAATTTGTGTTTTAGAATATTTTGTTTACTTTTAAGAAAAGCCGATAAAAAATATTTTTCGCTAATGAAAACACTTTTTTCTCCAACTATACCTCTTTTTTACATTTTAATTCTTTTAGGGAATGAATTCGGAAAAATGTTGATATATGTGTTTCATTATTTGTGTTTCATAGCATATTTCTAGAATATACGATCCAAAACAAATATTTTTTCAATGCAAAAAACCCTTTTTTAGATTTACTACTCCCTCTCAATCTCTTAAGGGATGAGTTTTGGGAAATGATGAACAATATATTTCATTACTTATATTTGAGAGTGAATATCTTACGTTTTAAAAAGCTCAGACGAAAAACATATTTTTTTCAATAAAAATTGTTGTAGCTCATTTTTACCTCTTTAGGGGTTGAATGCTGGAAAATCATTTTTCAGTGCAACCCTACATGTGGCGGTTACCCTGAAAATTTCAAATCTTTAGCTATTATTGTTTCGGCTATACGTTGATTATTAAATTGGAACTGGGTAAGTAGTTTAATGGCGTCAAAATTATTTTTTTTCCAAATCCTTTCTTATTGCAACTGAACATTGTTGTTAGAAGGTACCAAGAAAATTTCAAGTCTCTAGTTATAATAGTCTTGGCTGTACGTTGATTATTAAATTTGGACTGTGTAAGTAGTTTAATGACGTTAAAATTAAATTTTTGCAACATTCTTTCTTATTGCACCTCAAAATTGTTGTTAGAAGATACCCTGAAAATTTCAAGTCTCTACCTATAATAGTCTCGGCTGTACGTTGATTATTAAATTTTGACTGGGTAAGTAGTTTGATGGCCTTAAAATCAAATTTTTGCAAAATCCGTTTTTATTACACCTTAAAATTGTTACTAGAATGTACCCTGAAAATTTCAAGTCTCTATCTACAATAGTCTCGGCTGTACGTTGATTATTAAATTTGGACTGGGTAAGTAGTTTAATGCAGTTAAAATCAAATTTTTGCAAAATCCTTTCTTATTGCACTTCTATATGGTAACACAAATGTACCCTGAAAATTTCATGTCGCTAGCTAAAATCGTTTTGGCTTTGCATTGATAATGAATCAGTCAGTCAGTCAGGACTTCTTCTTTTATATATTAATATATATATATTTATATATATATATATATATATATATATATATATATATATCCACTGGGAAATTGTACTTATAGATAAGAATCGGCGTTTATTTAAAAGTTCCGAGTTTAAGGTTTACCTTAATAGCAATTCCAAAACATCATTTTTAAAAGGATACAAGAAGAAGAAAAGTTGACTTTGTTGTTAGTGACGCATCGGAATGGATGTGGGCGTATCTTGGCTGGGGGTAAAGACTACCTGGGTTGTAATGCTGTTGGGTTGTGATGCTATGAGGAAAGTAAGAGAATATTATTTTATCAACCAAATATTAGTTTAAGATTGGATAAAATGTTTCTCTATTTATAGAACACTTTTTTTAATAACTCACTTCCTTGTCTGTTTGGTACAAATTTTGCAATCGATTTTAAACTAATTTCCTGATAAGTCAGTCTTGAAACTTTAAAAATATTTCAAAACCGGATATATCGAACCTATATATCGAATCGAGAACAGTGAAGCAACGTTTCAGAAACTTACGCAAAACTTATGCGCTCACGCACACAAAATGAGCAATACGTTAAATGTCCAATCCCTTCAGTAAAAAATTATAAAATAATTGTTAATAATAAGTACTGTAGAAACTGAATTCTCTTCAGTGTCTACGAATTCATTAATGAAGAAGTTTCCGAAAAGTAGCTCTATGTGGAACGTGCAAATGCTAAGGAACGAATGGCTGGGGCAAGAGCGATCGAGACGGTGGCCGCACAATCTTCTCGACTTGCCAATGACCGCAACGACATTCTCAGGCATCCAACATGTCTGTATGTTTTTCTGTTTATCTTAAAAAATTAAATTTCTTTGCTTCTTTATTTTATTTTTCAGAAAAACAACGATTAAAGAAATTGATTATTATAACTAAAAAGCAAAAAATAATTACTTAAATAAAAATAAAAATTTTCAAATACGGTTTTTAAGAAAGACTAAATTAGTATACAATAATTCAACTAGTTTCATACAGATATTGCAGTAGTGACCTGAAAATGTGTAATAGTGAATTTTTAATAGCTATGAAAATATTTGTAAAATTTAAAATGAAAAACGTTTGGATCATTAAAATGGATTAAATGCTATAATTCCTAATAGAGATCAAATACCTCTTAATTTAATAAATGGAGGTAATCTTCTCTTACCTGTTGGGTACGCCCCACGCTTTTCTTTTAAATCCTACAAGTATTTTCATAGCAATTAAAAATTCACTATTAAAAATTTTAGTACAACGGTACAATATCTGTATAGTGCTGGAGAACTTATTTTGTACTTTTATTCCGTTTTTAAACGTGGTATTTAAAAAAATGTATTCAAAAATGTCCTTTAGCATTACTTGAAAAACGAATATTTGCAAGTATAACTTGAAGTCTGTATCACACTGTTTGCATGAATATACAATATTTGTACTGTTAATTTGTGTCATTCTTGGTACAATATTACACGCACAAGAATTAAACAAAACAAAAACTAGGATATTGCACGAAATAAATATTTTACTGTCTATTGTTTTGTTTATATATTATTAAATTAGTTAAATATTTTTGTATAGGTAATATAAAATAAAATAATACATAGTTTTAATAAAGTGTGCGCTGTTTTATTTGTTGAAGCAAGAGAAATACAATTTACAACACCTTAAAAAAAAGGAAACGTTCAACTGCGTCACGGTCGCCTCAAACAAAACTTTATATTGCTCTTCGAAACTTCCAGATACTGCGATATAATTGGAAGTCCAATTTAGTGGAGAATATGAACACCATATTTTATATTCAGGGAAAGTCTGGCTTTACAACGAGGGAGGCATGTACAAGGGAATAAACTCACTGCGTCAGTTTAATGAAGAGATATTTCCCCTGACAGAACGACCTTCAACTGTATATTTATGGAAGTTTGGACATTAAATGTTTCCGTTTTGATTTTGTATACGTTCGTACTCAACGTATATGTGCAAAGTACAGTAATCAAGAAAACAATCAGTCATGAAATTATAACGGATAGTATATCGAACTTCGCTTGTTCATATTCGGGGCCATTATTAAATTTTTAATGTAATCTACTTTATTTTTCCTAAGAATGTTGTTATTTTGTTCAGTATATACATCTGCCTTTCATAGCTTATAAAATTTTTATTTCTTGATACGTTTCCGATTACTTCCATTATCAAAACTTTACTGCGGTACTGCTCCTCCAAAATAGATTTAATTTCGATACTTTCGATACTAGTATCGAAATTGGTATCAATTGTTGGTATCGATATTGGTGGTTAGGTAATGATATCGGTTAATATTTAGTCGTATGATAACAGTATACCAGTTTCATAAACTCAAAAAGGCTAATCAAAAAGCAGGAAATGATTTACTGTGGTACATGCATTGATGTATATTAATGCATCAGAAGTCTCTCTTATAGATTTGTTATCTTACACATCAGTAACGATTTGACTGAATCGGAAAATTGCTATTTCTAATATACTTTGTTGTATTTGTGTATTACAGTAATAACAAAGTGCGTACTTAGTTTTTTTCAAGGAAAAAGTGTAATAATTTTCACAAATTAGGTTCACGCTATATACAGCCTACATTATTGATTTTTTTTTAATACACTATGTTGTATTTGTACATTATTGTATTAATTACGTGGGTATTTAGTTTTATTTAATTAGTAAAGTAGAATTTTCAGGAATTTGGTTAAAATTCCTAATCATTTTGAGATTAATTAATAATTATTATTTTTGTAGTTTCAAATATATTTTAAAAGTATTAAATAAAGTGTGCTTTTAAGTGTTTTCACATTAGCAAAATGTAATTTAGACTAATTTTAGGTTAGATTCCCTAAACTCATTACTTAAACAATTTTTCTTGCAAAACATTGCGGTTGTCAATCGATATTATATGTAATAATAACACGCTAATTATTATTATTATTATTATTATTGTAAATATTTCAATAAAAATAAACAGTATTCTATATCGCGAGTATCGATACTTCTCATCCGATGTTATTAGAAAATAGATATTTTTTCCGATATTATATCGTACCGAATGCGATATTTTAAACATCCCTACATAGACTTGTTGATTTATTCTACTTTAACCACTCCCCCATTTAGCCATACCCTAATCCACTACTTTTTATTAACCACTGGCGCTTGATTTTGATTGATCCCATTTAACTTTTTATTTTTTTTTTAACTTTAACTTTTTTTATTTTTGAATTAACCCTAAACATTTTAAAATATTGAAAACTAATGTCTGTCCTGTAAATTTACATGGTTTTTTATATATTTGCCTCCTGTAATTTTAAGTTATATATTTCCTAATTTTCTAAAATATTTAACGAATTTTGTCTTTCGTCAAATATAATATTTTCATTAAATGTTTCATTTCACTTTTTATATGATCTTTTTAAACAAAACTGTAGCGTATTTTGAATTTAATGACCACTATAATAATTCACTTTCATATTTTAATGTTCTTTAAATATTTTAAAATATTCCTCCCTTTCATCCGGTAATTGTTTTTTGTAAACCCCAAATATTTACTATGTGTGTCTTTTTCTTTAATATTAAAGTTCAATTTGTTTTTTAGAATGTTATTAGCTGTTTGTACAACACAGCTTAATAACATAAACTGTTATTAATCATAAGTGTAATGGAAATATATTTATATTTCCGATAAGATAGCGGAAATATAGACTAATCATATTTCCATCTATATCATGTTCTCTGAAAACGTTTCTAATTGTCTTTTTCTCGTGTATGTAAACTTAAACAATTTTAAGTATACAAATAAAATTAATTGTTCACTCTAAGCACAAAAAACTGGTTCTTCAGATATTGAAAAATAACAGGAAACTGCAGAATTTTCCAAAATCAGTTTACCAGATGATACTCAGATTTCGTTCGTATATGAAACTTTATTACGATTTATTTTTTTTTAATTAAGAAAACAGTTTTGTAATGCCCTCTTTTAATCAAGAAGTTTTTACATACAACTCGCGTATATTTATTAAAACTTTCTTCAACGATTTTGATGAAATTTTGCTGTAAAGTCCGTAAGTTCCAGAACAAAATCTTTACTATAAGCCAAAATAACCCCTTCGTGAGCAATTACGCATATAATAAAAAAACCTGGAAAAAACTTTAAGTTTTCAAAATCATTTCATCATATTCTGATTGGATCTGGGTAATATATTAAGCTTTACAACTAAAGTCATTGCAGTGATTTTGAAGATACGAACGGTAGTATCTGACGGTCGTAGGTCTCTAACCTGCAGTTACTGCAGTAAGCCTTATACTTTCCGTTAACACCGATCCCTAACTAGCCTATGGTATGTCGTAGAGCAAAAATAAAAAATAAAAAAAAAATTAAGGCTCGGGGATAAATCGATAAAAAAAACAGGCATTGCAGGACTGGCCGACAGAAGTGACTACTTCTTTTAGTATACCTGACTGCATACTTTTCAATATTATGATTTAATTATTTTTATAAAAATATAGATGCATGTAATACTGGAAAGGGCAACTCTTGAAAATTGTTTTCGTATTAAATTTCACACATATGTAGGTACGCAACTTAAAAATTAACTGAAACTGTCACATACTATGAATTTCGAGTATTTTAGGATATATAAGGTATTTTAATAATTAATCAGTTTATAACCCTACGTTTGACAGTTATATTGTCTAAGTATAACAATACATGTAATATTATTGATTCTGGCATTCAAAAATTAGTATAGGTCATAAACATTAAATAATTTAACTACACAAATTTAGAAAGTGCCATTAACAGGAGAACAAGAACAATAAACATAACCTCAATTACAATGATATTGAAGCTATTGTGCTAAATCAGCTGTTTAGAATTAGTCACTTCCAATCTAGATATATACAAGATCAATATATGCTGTGAAGTATGCATTACCGATTCAAGTGTGACGCGAAAGCTATACCCATGTTAATCGCGTGACCATACAAGTTTTCACTTTAAAAATACATTTTATTAATCTCTTAACAAAAATTAGAGCGTTCCGTGACGGTAGAACGTTCTGTTACGGCAAACTGAATTTTTCCCTGTGCAAAACATAACTCATACCTCGCAATAAGAAATAGTCACTTCAACACTTCAATTAGAGCATTCCGTGATGATAGAGCGTTCCGTGACGGCTAACTGAATTTTCCCCGTGCAAAACATAACTCATACCTCGCAATAAGAAATAGTCTCTTCAACACTTCAATTAGAGCATTCTGTGACGGTAGAACGTTCTGTTACGGCAAACTGAATTTTTCCCTGTGCAAAACATAACTCATACCTCGCAATAAGAAGTAGTCACTTCAACACTTCAATTAGAGCATTCCGTGATGATAGAGCGTTCCGTGACGGTTAACTGAATTTTCCCCGTGCAAAACATAACTCATACCTCGCAATAAGAAATAGTCACTTCAACACTTCAATTAGAACATTCTGTGACGGTAGAACGTTCTGTTACGGCAAACTGAATTTTTCCCTGTGCAAAACATAACTCATACCTCGCAATAAGAAATAGTCACTTCAACACTTCAATTAGAACATTCTGTGACGGTAGAACGTTCTGTTACGGCAAACTGAATTCTTCCCTGTGCAAAACATAACTCATACCTCGCAATAAGAAATAGTCACTTCAACACTTCAATTAGAACATTCTGTGACGGTAGAACGTTCTGTTACGGCAAACTGAATTTTTCCCTGTGCAAAACATAACTCATACCTCGCAATAAGAAATAGTCACTTCAACACTTCAATTAGAACATTCTGTGACGGTAGAACGTTCTGTTACGGCAAACTGAATTTTTCCCTGTGCAAAACATAACTCATACCTCGCAATAAGAAATAGTCACTTCAACACTTCAATTAGAGCATTCTGTGACGGTAGAACGTTCTGTTACGGCAAACTGAATTTTTCCCTGTGCAAAACATAACTCATACCTCGCAATAAGAAGTAGTCACTTCAACACTTCAATTAGAGCATTCCGTGATGATAGAGCGTTCCGTGACGGCTAACTGAATTTTCCCCGTGCAAAACATAACTCATACCTCGCAATAAGAAGTAGTCACTTCAACACTTCAATTAGAGCATTCCGTGATGATAGAGCGTTCCGTGACGGCTAACTGAATTTTCCCCGTGCAAAACATAACTCATACCTCGCAATAAGAAGTAGTCACTTCAACACTTCAATTAGAGCATTCCGTGATGATAGAGCGTTCCGTGACGGCTAACTGAATTTTCCCGTGCAAAACATAACTCATACCTCGCAATAAGAAGTAGTCACTTCAACACTTCAATTAGAGCATTCCGTGATGATAGAGCGTTCCGTGACGGCTAACTGAATTTTCCCCGTGCAAAACATAACTCATACCTCGCAATAAGAAGTAGTCACTTCAACACTTCAATTAGAGCATTCCGTGATGATAGAGCGTTCCGTGACGGCTAACTGAATTTTCCCCGTGCAAAACATAACTCATACCTCGCAATAAGAAGTAGTCACTTCAACACTTCAATTAGAGCATTCCGTGACGATAGAGCGTTCCGTGACGGCTAACTGAATTTTCCCCGTGCGAAACATAACTCATACCTCGCAATAAGAAGTAGTCACTTCAACACTTCAATTAGAGCATTCCGTGACGATAGAGCGTTCCGTGACGGCTAACTGAATTTTCCCCGTGCAAAACATACACCCATTATCCGCGATAAGTATGGGTCACTTGAAAATCACGATCGCCGTGTTTTTTTCTTTAGAACCTTATTTTTTCAAATTTGGTTCACTGTAGTTAGATATGATTGTTGCAAAAATAGGTCTACTTTACCTGGAAATTTTCGTTAAAAAATCGGATATTAGGGAGTTTGTACATTGTTATAGTAAACATGACTCCGGCAAAGATCCCGAAAAACCTTTGTATTCATTAATTGGCAGTGGTTTTAATTAAAACAGCGCATAGTGTGAAATTGAATTTCACATGAAATTGAAAAAAAGCAATATTTTATTACTGTGTTAATACAAAGGGAAATACAATTTACCTGTTTATTTTATTGACTAATTTAATCATTTTGAATGTAATTGCGACTTTAATGGAGTGCATGTGGGATGCCCGATGTATTGTTTTCATATCATTAAAAACTTTTTTTTAAGTTTCATTCAATAATGGTTTATTTTCAGTTAATTTCAAACGTTGATTTTTTTACTCATAAATGTGATTTCAGTCCGGCGAAAGAGTAATGAACGATAGAGTAGGGCTTATATCGGAAAATAATTGTTGCACGCAGCTGCTTCGCTGGAGTGATGGAAGCGGGTTTCCATTTTTTTTACGTTACACATTTTGAAAATATGACTTACGTAGGCTATCATTATTAGGGTAAACATTTGAAAATATTGAAATTTTTAAATATACAACTTATGTTGAAATGAACCTTCACTATCCTTAGATTTATTGTATATGGATTTATATTCGTCAAGTTATTATAAGTTCTTAAAAGTGCTTCAAATGTGTTAATAGATTTATTTTGTGAAAATTGGCGAATTTCAATTTTTTCAGTAGTTCAAGACCTCAATTTTCGGATACATAGTAATCTATACCTTTTGTTTTAATAGTTTAAATTTAAGAAAAATGTAATTAAAATATTTGAAATCGATTTAGAGAAAATCAGGTATTAAACGTTATCAAATAACGCAATTTTTCGATCTCAAGTGATAAAATTATATAAATTTTCGCGATTTAAGTAATTTTTGTAATTTTAATGTAGTGTTTACACGTTATACTTTTAAAACTCTTTAAAAGTTCACGTTATAATGTTTGTATGCTATGATTTGTTTATAGAAATAATATAATATAAAATACTGGGTATTTATAAAATAATGTTAGGAATTTAACTGATAATAAACATTTATTGTAGTAAATTCGAGCGTGGTTGGCAACACTGGATTCTCCGACACAAACACCTTTATTTACATTCATTATATAATCAGCTGTTTTTATTGTTGATGGATTTTCAATTTTTAATCGTCAGTTTTCAATGATGTTCAAAGAAACGTTAGAAATTTTTTAAACTTTGCTTTCCTAAAATCTGTAATTTTACTAAAAAGACATTAAGACATGCATTCAACAAGGACCTTCTACATGAATATAACATGAGGCGATGGTAAAAACAGTTCAAAGAAACTGATATTGTAACCAAGCAGAGCTTTGGTAGTGAAGGCGTATTAGATGAAATTCTTGAAAATCTAAGGCAGTTTTATTTGATAATTTCAAAATATCTCTTTCGCACCGAATCTTGAAGAGGAAATTTCAAAATCATAATATTTTACTTACAAATTTTCCGTAGGCCCTATATTTTTACAAAGTTCTAAAAAAGTCAAACCCGAAAACAGAAACAAACAAGAATGGAAAATCTAGATAATATTAGTGTAGGGCCTAAAATGAAGCTTTTTCGGATGGTGTGATTTTTTAAAAATAAATTTATATTTTTATATCAATGAATGGGTAAAAAAGCATAATTGTCGAGAAGGTAGATACGTATAAAGTTACTATGTTCAGTATAATGATCTGCCTAAAAATATCTGCCAAAGTACAAAATGGGCTAAATTAACACATACGGGGAAAGAGGCATATAAATTTAAGATTTTTTTAGAAAATATGATATAGACATAGAAATGGCTACAAATAATACAATAAGGAACAAACTGACGAAGAATATTGAAGAAAAGGACAAATATATTAAGAATGGGGTATACAAAAATGATTCAATTTATGCGTCACATTTAATAAAAGAGGAACACATTCCTCGAGAAATAGAAAACTCAATGAAGGTACTACATATGGCAGAAAAAGAAAGACGTATGAACATTTTAGAGAACTTGGAAATTTTTAAAACTAAATTAAAGGGAAAAAACATAATAAATGAACAAATTTCGTCGCAAGCAGATATTACGTTCAAAAATCTAAGAATTTTCAAAAAAAAAGAAAGTTTGAAAGGAGCCAATCAGAAGCGAGCGAAAACGAATGATTTTGAAGAGCCAATCACAAACGAGCACGTTAGGTTTAATGTACACGTGTTGAATAGAGGAGGGGTACAAGGTGGAGCTAGAAAATTATAAATAGGACGAGCCATAATATTGGTGACCAGTATAGATATAGTTTTTGAAGATGGAGGTTCTCCGAAAAGCGTAAACTAAAGTAGAATTGACGAAGCTAGGGAAGACAGATCATTATACTGAACATAGTGACAATAATCCTAGTAGAAAAGAAGAAGAATATAAAAAGAATTTTACGAATAAAGCTAATGCGTTTATGTGTGGTTTTACGAAATACTATGTAAGTGGATATTTCCTTTGGAGAAAAAAATAAACGAAATCATGTAGGCATATTTAGACATTTTTGAGAATTGTGTTTTCTCTTAACTAGAAAAAATACAATGTTTACCTTCGCGTGACACCATGGATAAATAATTTCCAAACAGATGGGCAGTGAGAAAAGATTTATTAGCCAGTGACTTTTTCTAATGGAGTTAAGTGAAAAACATCGTATTACCAGAAAAAATAAGGGACTTTGTGCACTCGAGACAAACAATTAATGTTGTATTTACAAGAGACACGCTACCTACAGTCTGGAGAGAAATTTACTTTTGCCTAAATGTCTGCCGAGATACAAGACACACACACACACACACACACACACACACACACACACACACACACACCACAGCATGTAAGCACAATTTACTAATTAAGTAAAGAAAACTGATTAAATAAGGAATAGAATAAAACGGCTGTTTTCAAAGTGGTGTCTCTAATTTTATTTTATTAATGAAACTACACTGCTATTTTATAAGCATCCTGAATAAATTTATAATATAAAATAACCTTAATTATAACTCTAATTGACATATTTAATATAATACAAATTAGTATTTAAATTAGTTAAAATATTTGGAACTTTATTTCAATGAAATTGTCATAACTAAGAAATAATCAAAGGAAAAAATGTTCTAATTAAAAGGCTTACCATTATTGTAGGTAGATAAACTTCTTTATTGTAACTCAATCTACACAATATGATAATACAAATATACATTACAATGTAAAAAAACACACTCTTTGCCTATGCCGTCAGGGGAGTCGCCTTTCAAAAATTTATTCTTTACACTGGAAAAACAAAACCTTTTTCTCTTTTATACAGAAAAATGTTAAACCTCAATTATAAAAAATATACAAAAATTAACAAATAATCTTTTTTTTCTTTTTATAAAGTTTAAATCCTTAAATATTATAAAGAGTAATCCTTTCTTAAATGTTTTATTGTTTTTAAATTAAACAATAATTCCATTTCCTCACTACACCACATCTGTACTGTCAACAACTTCACCTGTATCCAGCAAAGTCTGACCTCAGCCACCTTTTTCTCAACTGAGTTAAAAAGGGGGACACAGCAAGGAAATTGAACAGTTACACAGAGAGCATTGTAAATCAGTACTTTTAAACGGTCTAAAGTTAAGTTCCAACAACCACCTGCATTTCTCCAACGATGTGTCCGCATGCAGGTAATTTTTAGTCACTGACTAATTTTAAATCCTGTATAGTTCACTTCCTGACAAGTTCTCGATACTATTATGAACGATTTCTTTCACACGCTGCTCAACACCAACACGTACATTCACAAAAACGAGCTCCAAAATATCAGCATCAGCAGTATCCTCCGGGATGGTTATCCCCAAACTGAATCATTTCTTAAATTCCTTACGTCTTTCAACCAGTAATTTTTGTTCTGAATCCAGTAAGTTAATCTTTTTGGTATTTTATCATCTGACATTCTTAAGTTCCAACGTATGGAAGAAAACAGATTCTACACTAGTTTTGGTCATTAAGAAATCAGTATTATCACAACTGTAAAAAGGCTTAACGATAATAAAATTACTGTTTTTAAAATCAAAAGCTTGACTTATTCTTTGAAATATTGTTCTTTAATTACGTTAAATTTTACCTTTTAAAATAAAACCCCCCAACGTTGTAAATTAAACGCAAACTGCGGTCTCTTTTAATCGTTTTGGCTTCTTGCTCGCTTAATTTAAAGTCGGCCTTTCCTTTTAATGCAGACAACTTCGAAGGATTAAAAGGAAAATATTTCTTTACACGCAACAAAGAACAAAAATTTAAAGTCTGGTATTTGCGTTTTGTTTTAGGCGGTCTGTGTAAGCGGAAAAGTCTGTTTTCCAGTTTTCTTAAGTTTGTTTGAAAAATATTGGTACTAAATATTAAAAGTGTTTTGATTATAATTTGAACACTAAATTGAGTTCTTTTATTTGAATTTATTTTCCAATACAGTAACAAACATTTAGCGCAAAACTTTTCTTTTATCGATTGATTGAGTAATACTTTAAACCAGTGAAATTCCTATATATATATATATATATATATATATATATATATATATATATATATTTCATTTTTGCGAATTTTTATTGGAAAATGAGCAGCCATTATGGTAAGACACGGAATCCGGGATAGTATATATATATATATATATATATTTCATTTTGCGAATTTTTATTGGAAAATGAGCAGCCATTATGGTAAGACACGGAGTCAGGATAGTATATATATATATATATATATATATATATATATATATATATATATATATATATATATATATATGCAGGTATGTTAAAACATCCACTGTCAACATTTCGATTCGATTTAAACTTGGCAAACAAATATATATTGGTAATACTTTAAGCAAATTCGTTACCTTGAAATAATTGTTCAAAAGTTTGAAAATATCGGTCATTTCAAATCATTAACAAATCAAAAAGAAATTGTCTTAAATTATTAAATTAAAAACATAATTTCTCCATTTCAATCAGCATTAAAAGATACATGAATTTTGAAATTTCGAAATCCGTTGAAATTATAAAATTGAATTTAAAGGAGATATCACATTAATATTTTTAAAGCGATTTAAAAATGTTAATATATGCAAATTTTAACACTGATTGTAACGGTTAAATCGAAATTTCAAAAAAAGGTAGTCTAATCAACTGATTTTGGAAATTTTTCTGCAATTATTTTAATATTGTTTGTTTTGTACGTGTTGCTTTTATTGGTTATATAATAAGTGAACTATTAAAACATTTGTTTTTACATTTAAAAATAATGCGTTATTAAAAAGAAGAAATAACACCGTAAGTAAGTGTATACATGAACGTTCTACCTCGATAACCAAATACCAAGCTAGAACTGAAGTTATGTTTGGTCGTACAATTAAACTTAATACGAGAACAGGGTACTGGAACATTAGTCACCGTGAAACACTGACTGATAAACAAATGAAACGAGCTCTGTTAACCTAATTCATTTGTTTACAAAGTATACCCCATTTAATTTAAAATCGTATGTAAAAACAAATCTGTATATTCACTTAGACAAGTTTTATCTGCTATGTAACAGTCTGTTTCGTATATACCAACAGAATTTGAAAAGGTAATTACTTCAGTTAATTACAAAAGTAATATACAATACAACTGGGAGTTACGGAAGTACTAATCAACTAATAAAATTGGGAGTTACAGTAATAACACAAATAGCAGTGTGGAGGCGTTTCATCGAGCATGCATGTTCTAAAAACTATTGTTATCATATTATTGCAGCTCTCGTATTACTTTAACGTGTAGAAATGGACTGGTGGCGAAGTGCTGCAAGTCGGTTCAAACGGAAAAAAGATAAAAAAATGTAAGAAACCGTGATATGAAAGTGAAGCACATCACTGTAGATTGCATCAAGACAAAACAACTTCGATGGTTTGGTCATGTCCAAAGGATGGACGAAAATCGACTTCCCAAATAGATTTTACAATGGAAACCATATGGTCGCAAAAAAGAGGAAAAGAGAAACTTAGTTGGAGTGAAGGAATTGATAAGTAAGTGAGAGATAGGGGGGATAGGATCAAGATATGTGGATGACAGGCGAAAATGGAAGCCAGGAATCGGAAGATGTCGGAGAACGTTTTAAATCGAAAAGAAGAAGAGACTAAATTCACTCAACTACACGGTCCTGATTAGTATGTGTGTAAACTAAGGTTAACCCTAGTTGCCATTCCTGATTAAACTTGTCCCCGATTTAATTCAATCTAAGTAATTATGAATTTGTGAGCTTGCGTAGAGAAACATTTATTATAAATATTTCGAATTCATTTGAGCTATTCTTTTTGCCTGCCGTACAACGTCAGAGAACGTTTTATGTCGAAAAGAAGAAGGATGGTACCCGCTACAAGTTTCCTCGTGAAACAGTAGTGCCCTCCATTAACTAGCTTACTCTGTTGGAGGCACTCAGTATTCTGGAAGTCAAACATTCATTGTCTGCTGGAAAGAGCCTTACAATGATATTACGCTTCCTGCAGTTTCTTTTTCCTGTATAATCTATACACGGTTATCTCGTGGTACGTGTACACCATCAGACTACAGTGCCTTGTGTTTTTAGTTCTGTGGTTTTCCTTAGTTTCCCGTTTCCCCAGCATCTTAACGTACCTGACTGACAGCTCTCCTGTTCTAAAGTACTGTTTCTGTCAGTCCTGTTATCGCAGTCCTATAAGGGTTGTGTATCTCAAACCAAGGTTTTATCTCTAAGAGGTCTTCTGCTACTAGTTTTCATTAAAAGTCTCTTTTATAAATTTTCTGTTTTTTTTATTTGTTCCCAGCCATAAACATTCCATAAATAGCTATGAAAATAACATTTTCACCAGTAACGCAAGCACAGGAAAGGCTAAACTAAATCTGAAAGTCACCTAGTATCCAGAGTCACACTGTATGAGCTTTCTGCGGATGTTGTTCCACATTGGCTAAGGTTGAAGGGATCTAACCCAAGAGTAGATAAATGAAGAAAGGCTAGATCCAGCTAAGACACCTCGGGATTGCCAAACTCGTACTCACAATGAGTGAGCCCCTGAGGATTAGTTGGAAAAGTGACTTATTGTTAAAAAAACTTCATCTTGCCTTTCTGTAAAGGCTACTTATGGGATTACGGTGAAGTCTTTAACATAGGAGGAAATTCTTCGGTACAGGAAGCCTGGTAAAGAAAACATCCTATCTACTGAAGGAGAGTAGGGATCCTTCTTGTTAAGAATGAACACCGGGGGATATGAGTTTGGATTCCCAGAATAGGCTTTCATTATGAGTGAGCTCTTAGATATCATCAACGAGCTACTGCAGGCTGTAGAAGAGGATTGCTGAAATGCTGCAGCAGCTTCAGTAGTACATGGAAAGAAGCACTAGACAGAGTGTAAGTATCATTGCCAGATAAAAACTTTCAGAGAAGCTTAGTTGTATTAAAATCTACAACAAATCATGTAAAGTAAAATAAACTGATCACACAGCAAAATAAAACACGGAAAATATGTCATCACAAACAAATTACTGTTTGTATTACATAAAAGTTATGTGCATTAAAAACACGTAAAAGATAAAGTATTACTTGGAAATTATCAAATTGTATACAAACACAGATTAATATAATATTCTAAGTATGTCACTGTTGCATCAAGAAAATAATATTTCTCAGAACAAAGCTGTTTTCCTAAAAACAGACGAAGGGGAACTAATTAGGGAAACTGAGTGGTGTTAGGAATGTGGAACTCTCATAACCGGAGCTCTTTAAAGGATCAGCTGTCCTAACAAAAAATGTCTTTTGCAAATAACTATAGTACAATCTTCTTGTAACCTTTAGGCTACTTGTACACTTGATAACAACTCAAATATGAAGACTACTGTGTTACCTGATCCGAAAGGTTTCCCCGGAATAATGTTCCACGATCCTACCCAAGAACTTGTGCCCGAATTTAACCCAAACAGAAAAAGGGGAAAAGTATAAGAAAACCTGTTAACGTACCTCGTAGTCTGCCGATCCGTTTCGCCTCACTTCCCCACGTGGTCCTCCGGGCAACCCCTTCTCAGAATCGACTAACCACAACCTATTTATTTCCCAAACTTTTATCTGCTGTTTTACACACACAGGCAATATGTCAGCAGTTTCATAATTTTTCTGCTTCATTGTCAATAGTGTTTACTCCTTGGCTGTGACCTCTTTATAAACTTTAAAAGTAATAATTAAAATTATAATTTTAGTTCCTAACAATGGGTACAAGTGAAAAAAGAGGAAAAAACTGGAAACACACACGATTAAAAAACAATAAAATTCACAATCAGGAACTTACGAAGAAGTTATTCACAATATTGAAGAGTATTCCGTACTTGCACGAATTGCTATCTTTCAGTAAAAGAAAATATTTTTGCAATGAATTTGTAAATAGTAGAATACTTTAAACTTAATATATATCGAGGCCATAGAAGTGAACGTAAAGTAATTATTAACAAAGAATAAGTATTTCTGGCTCTCAAAGTTAAGCAAACATGTACAACTAGGATTGCTAAAACTTGCAGTCCTGCAGTACTTTTAATAAAAATGACAGTGTTAGTTTATGAAAAACTTTGTATTTTTGGATTATAAACTTAATAAGATTATTATATTCTAAGGATTGTCGGTTTATAAAAAAATATTATTTTAATTAAAATTTTTAATAGACCCAATTACTTGATTACATGAATACACCATTTCAGTATAAAATCAATTTAGCAGATAAGTGAAGTTAAATTGGTACGTAAATCACATACAATATTACATAAAGTATAAAGCAACCAATGAATATAATTCTGTCCAAGAACTGAGCGATATTCCGCCATTGTTGATTTTCACTTTCAGTTTGTGCTATTGGAACGGTCACGTCGTCAGAACCTTGCGATACATTAATCTGTTTGTAAAACAAACACATACAATTCAAAACAGAATACATTAATGAAACAATATCATTAAATTACAAATACAAACTAGTATTTTAGATGGCTTTTTCTTAACAGCAATGTATTAATAATTCTAAATATGGGAATAATGTATTCCAATTCTGAGTAGCTATTAGGAGTACAGCGTGTGAGCATTCTTATCAAATGTTCAGTGTTCGTCAAAAGTGCACAGGTATTTCTATCGTTTGTTATTGTAAGATATTTTTAAAATTTTTAAATTGTACGACTTATTGGTCTCCAGCAGAGACAGCTTAAGTGAGCAGCTGTTGCGCTTAGCGATCCCACCGTACCTCTAACTCATACTACTCTCACTCACCTAATGAATACACACACACACACACACACACACACAAACACTACTCTACATAGCTTGGTTTTAACTCTTAAGTGTAAAGCGGTGCTGATGGAGTGAATGACACCGACCTAATGGTGCCCTTGAAAACGTGAAACATCGCTTTGTTCCTTAGCCTTACCCATGCTTGAATTGCTTTGTATGGGCAGACCTCATTTCCTTAGCTACTTGTGGGAGTTCCCATGAGTAAGAATTTTAATTAGAATGAGCGGGACATCACTGCACAGTAAAAATGTTGACCAAATCTCTAAGTCCCAGGCGTTGTGAAGGTACTAGGACTGGAGAAGACACTGTAACTGAGCACGTCAGTATTACAGAATGGCGGCACAATAGAACAATAGGTCTACAAAGGTCGCAGTGCAGCAGTAATCCTACTGAATCATTTGTTGTTTATAGGACACTAATTCAGCATAAAACCAGTTTAGCAAATAAACGAAAATACAGTGGCACATAATATTAAGCTATTATAGCGTTAAAACAGCATGAAAAAATTTTGAATTTTCAAAATCCATTGAAATTAAAAAAGATTTTGACGGAAGTCATGGTTTATTTTCGTATTTTCATTGTAATTTGAAAGTTTAAAATGCTAATATATGCAGATTTTAAACCTGATTATGAAAGTGAAATAAGAATTTCAAATAGGGTAAGATTTCCAACAAATACTTTTGGAAATCTACTTCTATCACATTAGCGAGAGCTGTAACGATTATTAAATATTCAAAGGAAGAAAATGTAGTTTTTCAATCAATAAACATATACTTACATGTTTTATTGCAAAAGTATTTAGGAAGAAGAAAATAGACTTTCCATTTTGCACCTTTGGCCCATTATACTTCTTGTTGTTTATGTAATATTTCAACTTAAGATATTAATTTAATTTTCATACATTATTGATTTGTGTGATCTTATTTTTATTAATAATTACTTACACTCTATGATTTCATATTTACCAAATTCGTTTCGAAAGGCAGCAAACAAGTAAGGAAGCGATTGTTGTGAATTTTCAATATTACTTTATACAACCAGTAAGGGAATTTAACCAACGAACATATGGACCGTACTGCTATAGTCCACAGTAACACCGAAGTGGATATTAACAGAGAGTATTTGTAGAAAAAAACTGAAACATAAAGAGGAGAGTTTATCTCAACAAGTTAAATTATAATAGAAAAGATAACAATTTAATATTGCAAACGAGGGAAACACTGGGAATAAAACTATATATTTTAGACCAATGATGGATCAGTAAGTTTGAGATGGAAGAAAAATGTATAAAGAAGGAAGAGGGAGTGAGGGAGGGAGGGAGAGAGAGGGAGGAGGGAGAGAGAGAGAGAGAGAGAGAGAGAGAGAGAGAGGAATTGAGGAGTAGCAAGCATCTTCTTCCAAGAGTTAGGAAAAAGCAATAAGTATTTAATTAATTAAAATTAGTCTGTGAACAGATAAAATTAAAAGTAAAGATTTAATTAAATGTTATAAACTACGTAAGAGAAACTATAAAGAAGTAAATAAGTTATAAAGTTGGTTATTCGTTAAGAACGATTTTGTTATTAATTAAATCATACAGATCATTATTCCGATTTAATACAAGCGATAAGTATACTTGAACCCATAGAAATAAAGTTTATAAATAGATAATGTAAAAATATAATTTGTGTGTTACATTGGCTACGGTGGTTTCGAAAATTTACTATTTAATCTTCAGGTCGTACAATGGGTCAAAACCATCTGTCGAGGTCTTCACAAAGTTAACGAAACATTGAAACACGTATCACAACAATACACAATTACATGATTTTTTTTAAAACGCAAAACGATAACATTTATTTTGGCCAAACATCACTACCGTTAGACTCGTATGTGGTTACAGCTCGGACTGAAAAGTCTTCATCGGTAGTAGAGCACCCTCAGCGTTATCAGTTGCGGTGCGTATGTTAGGTATATATTATTTATTTAAATCAGATATCGTTAAAACCACGCCATATATTAAATTGGATTTAAATGAAATGCCATTCAGGATGTTATGGAGATCTCGTCTATTGTTCTTATAAAACACAAACTCTTCGATTGAATCTATATAATTGCTTTTATTATACAAATGTAATATTTCTGTGTTGGTGTGGATGTCTTAGAATTTATGGTTTTTATCCTTGAGATGTCCTGCTAAAGCCGAGTTTGTGGATAAGTTTCTCCTGGACAGGTGTTCACTAATCCTCTTTAAAAGAAACGAGACGCCTGAACGATATAAAACTTAGGCAATCACTGCATTTAATTTCATATATATCAGTTCTGTCAAAGTTGTCTTTAATCGTATTTTCAACTGGCGTTTTTAGAAAAATAGATAGTTTATAAGATGTTCTAAGGGCACTTTTATATTCTTTTGGCCAGATCGTTTTGTAGGGTGTGGCTTAAAATTTAACCGTACTCTGTTAAGATGTACGTTTATTTATCAGGAATTATTTTTTTAATTTTCGTGTTTTATGTTTTGCAATGGGCTTATCATCAATTGAACCCTTATATCCATCAGAAACAATAATGTCCTTTATTGTACTTCATTTTCGTAGCTTTCATTGTCTAAAGGAAGTGACATTAACCTGTATAAAAAACTATTGTACTTGTATGTAATTGTGTGTTCTATTGATTTTCATTTGTAGGTTCCTTAGAAGAATCTAGAGGATTTAAATAAGATATGACAATTAAGATATTTTCTTAAAGACACGTGTTTCAGATACCATAAAAGCCTATCTTACTTTTAATTGTTTAAAACTGTTTTACTTTTGCTTGATTTAAATCGAATGCAATACTGTTGTTTTTAATGTTAAATTTAATTCAGTTGAATTAATTTGTTGCCTCGACTTGTAAAGCTTTTAATTTATAAACTTCCTCAGGTTTATTAATTGTGCAGTTTTTTTAGAATTATTGAATTACGAAATTAGCACCACGTGGATGACCGATTACTTTATTAATTACCTTAGAGACTTTTAACATTTAATCCTTCATATCCTATGGCCATTGGTCAGCTTGGAATGTCTTTCGACTGAAGCGAGTTTACCCAAATATTCGAAGTAAGAACACGCAAAAAAAGGAGACATCGTAATTAATTTGACCGGAGTTTTTTTTAATATCCTTCTTTCTTTTTGTACGTAATGGTTAACTAAACACACCCTTTAACCTTTCATTATATACTTTAGGATATTTTCTAACACATACTGTGTTCGCTTAAAATACTAGCTTTAGAAATTCGCAAAATTTCCGAAAGAAAAAAATTGATATATTTTGGTTTATTTCTCCTAGGAATTTTAAATCTTTCCTAACCAGTTTTTTTTATAGAACCCAATCAGCTATCGGTGGTTCAAAAATGTAATAAATTTAACTATATTACATACTTCTTATCTTGTTTCGGCTATGAGTACACTTGATAACAATCCAAGGTTTAACACTATTTTATTTCCCCATGCTGAAGTAATGTTCCAAAATCCTTTACTTAAACTCGTGCTTCAATTTGTTAAACCCAAAAAATGTGAAAGAAGTGTGCGCAAAACTGTCTACTTATCCCGTAGACTGTCGATCCGTTTCTCTCCAGCATCGCCTGGCTGGAATGTCTTCCTGGAACTTCCGCCACTTCCCGACGGAAGTTGGTCCCCAAACGGCCCTCCGTCCCAAGAATCGATTGACCGCGACGTACTTTTTTTCCCCCAAGTTTTTATCTAAACTGCTGTTCTACATACCTTGTTTATAAGACGCAGTATATATCAGCAGTTCCATAATTTTTCTGCGCCTTTGTCAATAATGTTTGCTCTTTGGCTGTTTTACAATCTTTAAAACTAATAATTGAAATTATAATTTTAATTTCTAACACGTGTATGAGAGGAAAAATATCTAGATAAGATGATCTCTGAATTTAGTTATTAAAATAGAATAATTTGTGTTTGTTCTTTAATTGGATATTGCTCAAAATTGATGTGATTTCCTAGGAAAAATAATTTTATTTGGAATATATATATATATATATATATATATATATATATATATATATAGATATATATATGTGTGTGTATGTGTGTGTGTGTGTGTGTTTTTGCCTGTAACTTGGTTCTGTTGATTTATTATTTTTATTATATTACTTTTCCTATTTTTTTTTATTATTTCCTCGTTATTGCGTGTTGCTTGTAATTTTTGTCGTATAAATTTTACCTTATTATATCAAATTATAACAAATGACTTCGGTACATACAGTAAAAAAGGCATTTGGTTAAATTAAAACTTACCGATGTAAGGAATAGTGGGAGTTTCGTCTGGAATTACTTTCATGCCGTAGTTAAGGAAGATGGAATGTCCTGTCACGGCTACACTGCAGAGGATCAAGCGGGCAGAGCTTTCTTTATCTAGGTAGAAGAAAGTCAGCTGTGTCACTAGAAACACTAAACACAATATTTAGATTAGTTTTGAAAATTTTAAACAATTAAACTTTTATTTTAGAGTTCCTTTTCTTAAGTTTATGTAAATAAACGTTGCACGCAGCTGTCTCGCTGATGTGATCGCCAAAAGTATTTTTATAACCCTTTTTTTGAACTGTGATTTAACTTTCATAATCCACGTAAAATCATTCTGCAAAAACAAACTCTGACCGCCGTCAAATATTTTTTTTAATTCAACGTATTTTGAAAATTAAAAATTCTAAAACAGTTTATAAGCTGATTGGGCTGGTGAAATCAAACACTATAAAAATTTAGATGAGAAATGTTAAGCATTTATAAAGATTTGAAATGATAGTTATTTTGAAACTGTTGAACTACATTTACTGGTTAACAAACCCTCCATGCTATTGACAAAATCGATTATTGTGCCATGCTTGGATTGGACTAAAATGCGAACGTGAAACGTCCCCTCAATAAGGTCAGAATAGGCGCTCATTTCAAGGTCAAAGGTCTGCGTATTACTATGATGGTCACTCAAATAAGTCATAAAAAAAGATGTATTTACATTTGGAATCACGTTTGACTCATATACAGTTCGTATTTTATGATATTTAAAAAATTTTTGCACTGACTCGAATTAAATATGACCAGAATTTTAGCAAAACTAAACAAACTGATTAATAAATTAGTCATATTTCCTACGTTTTAATTGGATAGCAGATAGCTTCTTGTCTGAAGAGACAAAACACTAACAAGATGTTTTGGAGATTTAACAAATCCAAAACTTTTGTTTGCGCATTTTGAATAAATTCGAGTAAAATTTTATCGAAAACGTTAAAATCAATTTAGAGAAATTTCGTTTGGTAATTATTTTAACAAAAAAGGGGTTTAAGCTATTACCTTTTTTTGGTAAAAATTATTTGTTTCACATTAATGGAAAAATGTAAATTACTTTAAGAACAGGTGTTGAACCGTTTCTTGCCTAAGTCAGAAAACGAAATGACCACTAATGCACTTATAATAGTTTTATTTAACGCTTAAAATAGTGTTATAATTTGGTTAACTACAAAACGTTAATTAAATTATAGTGAAATATAATTGAACTTTCTCGAGTAATGTCACTGACCGGCTTTAAAAGTGAACTTTAAGCCCAGTATAAAAGCACCCCTCTCGCCTCCTTCCTTCAGCTCTGCATGACCTCAAGTTAATCCTTGCTGGTTAATAATTACACTTTCAAGTCAGTGTAATAGAGGCTTTGTTCTACGTCTTTCCCTAAAGTTAGACCACACCAAGCAGTTATCCCTACCTAACCTTACAGAGTTCATGTTTCGGACTTTGGTTATTTATTTTAATAAGATTTTTAAACAAATAAAATTACACGAATTTTATATATAACCCCCTCCCACACACACACACCGGGTGTCCCAGAAGTCCGAAAATATTAAGATATTTCATGAACGAGTGATGTTATTCTGGACCTTGAAATTAGTGGAATATTGATATGTAGAACACCTTTTGTGTGTGTGTGTGTGTGTGTGTGTGTGTGTGTGTGTGTGTGTGTGTGTGTGTGTGTGTGTGTGTGTGTGTGTGTGTGTGTGTGTGATAGTGTGTGTGTGTGTGTGTGTGTGTGTGTGTGTGTGTGTGTGATAGATAGATAGATAGATAGATAGATAGATAGATAGATAGATAGATAGATAGATAGAGAGAGAGAGAGAGAGAGAGAGAGAGAGAGAGAGAGAGCACGCGTTCGCCTTTTGTAGAACATCTTTTGAGTGTGTGTGTGTGTGTGTGTGTGTGTGTGTGTGTGTGTGTGTGTGTGTGTGTGTGTGTGTGTGTAATAGATTGGCAAATTTTATTACCCAGCCAATTGTATTAACCCGTTTCAAAATGGTAGCTGTTGGAAATATTGAAAATTCATAAATATTTCATTTCACTTCTTTTGAAAATATAATTTCATCATCTTAATTTTTAAAAAATCACTTTAGTGTAAAGTTAAAGTTATAAATTCTTTTTTTTATTTGCATATTTCACACAAATATTTGTATATTTGATGAAATAGTGTTATATTGAGAAAATTGCTTTCATCGCGTAAACGAGACAGTTGCGTTCCGCGATTACTTGTGTTTAAAGCTTTACTTACCAAAAGCCGGGAACACTAAAACGGTAGCAAGCATGGCTGCCTTCTTTTTCAAAATAAATTTAAACTCCAGGTTGACTACTTGATAATTTGCTTCAAGTTTCTCTGTGGTTATCCGTGCCGAACTCATGGACTCCAGATTCCAGTCTTTGTCCGGAATAAAATATTTCAACTCTGGATCCTGACGAAAAATTCAAAAAAACGAAATGTGTTAGCAACGTCTGAATTGATCTGTATCAAACTAAATGAAATAATACGGAATGCAAATACAGCAAAATATGCATGGATGACTTTGAATGGAAGCGTAGATAGAAAAAAAGAAGGAAGATGCAGTAGTTGTGGGGTCGACATTTCCAAATGACTATATACAAAAGCTTCTGCTATATAAACAGGTATTAAAGTTTATAAGGTATGGTAAAAAACTTTGTGGTTGTACCAAGAAGGTCAAATACAAAAATGCAAATGTTTCAAAACAAGGCGCTGCGTAGTATTTCTAATGATACGTGTTGCGTCAGAAATGATAATCTTCATTGGGATCTGGAGATGTACACAGTTGAGGAAGAAAAAGGACGGGAGTTGAAAGTATCTGTTTATACTTAGATTTAAACGATTGAAAACCATGTGGCCGTAGTGAGGAGTGGAGGCTCGCTGTCGTATAGGTCAGTCAAAAAGACGCAGTCTTCACAGAAAAAGAAGTACCAGGTGTTGCCAGATTTCTGTTAAATACCTTGTCATTGGAAAGTCAATAAAAACTCGTGAACTACTATCTGCGACTGTGGATATTACACTAGAATTGCTGAACCAACTGTTGGATGACCTAACTATAGTAGGGTCAGAGCGGCTGGTTAGCGCACTATGTGGCAACAATGTTCCGATGGTTCTCCAACCACCGCACTCAGCCGATCCTAAAGCACTTTAAAACAAAATTTAAATTTTCTGAGCCACGAGAACTCAAAGCTGATGCAGCTGTTACATACAGCTGCAGTGATCTGCGAAGAATTTCTAGCGCATGTAGGAGAATTCCCCTCCAGCCACCTCCAACAGTCCAATTACAAAGAGTCTGTCAATCTGAGTCTACAAACTATTACTTCTCAACGATAGTGAAGGGAAAGAAGGGAGCTGTGGTGAAAGAGTGGCGATTCGACCTCTCTCTCGCACATTTTCTCTCTCTCTATACCACTGATATTTGGAGGCGTTCTCTATACGCTTTGTAAGTTATTAAAGCGTGAACCTAGTGTGTGTGTGAATAATAAACTAGGATGGCAATTGATACAGTATATTTAAGCTAGATTGAAATGCTAGGTTGGTCTTGCAGATTTCATAATAAATAAATAAAATTAACGTTTGAGATTAACAAAGGTTGTTTCCTATTATAGATTGTAATAGGAACTAGTTAAAGTTACAATAAACGAATAAATTCAATACACTAAAACAAAACAGATAGTTCAATTAATACAAATTATAAAATTTTAATGAATTTTCCTACTACTTACTTTATGATCCATCATAATTATATCGAGCACTGAAGATGGGTACGCCTGTGACTGCATCGTGAGCAGGCACTCGAAGCTCTCGTAAGGCCATCTTGTATAGTTACCTTTACACGGTAAGTAATAGCTGACGGACTCCACAGCGTATACAGAACCGTTCGGGTACACTGTGGCTGTAGAGAAACTTGTCCTTCCAGTGTCGATGCCCCTGTTCAAAACAGTTAAACTTTTATTCAGTCAAATGTTTTTCTTGAAGCCATTAGCACATGATTTTCGGAGTAAACAAAACTGTAAATTTGACGGTTAGTAATGTTTACAAAATAACAACAGCGCTGTATTCTGCAACCAATCGAAGAATCGCGTTGTGAATGTTCTTCAACACAGGGTGAAATGTAGTAGTAGTAGCTTCTACTAGTCAGGAAGCTCGATTTATCGGTTGACTGAGATCGTCAAAAACGGAATTAATAAAAATACCCACGCTAAGGGGTGACTACCCAGAATGCAACTATGAGATCAACCTTGTAGAGTGCTATGATCCAATACCTCTTTGGTATCAACTCTCACCTGAGTAAATGCGGTCAGTGTGTTTGTTCAGCGAGTACATTAGCGCTACTTCTAACTGTATGTTTCCAATCCGTTAATACCAAAGTGTTTCACAGCTACTAATATTTCTCCACGAGAATGTAGTAGATAAAAAAGTACAAGTGAGGAATTCGGGGAGTTACCGACAGGAACGATATCTTTGCTGAATATATAATTAGTTTGAAGATATGTTTACAAATATCTTGTTTTGTTTAAATAAATAAGTACGTGAACCTAGCTTAGATATTATTTACTGTAATTGTAGCAAAAGATCAGTTGTTTTATTTTAATTCTTAACGGTCAGCTAATTTCATTGAACAGCTGATAAGCTATAGTAACTTTCAGGTTATGTTGTTACAAACTAGCATTACTAACAATTATCATAAACGTTTATATTAAATTTAAACGAATTGTAAACGGTTACAACGTGCACATGTTCTTCAACTCTGGAAAAATACCGAAACCAAAGCAACACACATTTTCACATAATATGTGTGTACTGTTATCGAAAAGGAGGAAGAAAAAGAAAGAGTTAGAAATATAGACGAAATTCGTTTGCCGTTCGTTCCGTAGTTCCGTTATATTCTTCCGTTCGGCAGACTTTTTTTCTATTCATTCCTCTCGCAAAAGCTAACATTGAAAGCTTCGCTCCAAAAATACACGATTAACATACTCATCGTGTAATTGTGTTTAGGATTGTGACGTGTTTTCAATATTTTGTTTAACCTTTTGAAGACATCGACAGAGGGATTTGACATTATACAGTACGGTCTCAAGTATACAGAAGGTTGTCTCAGTCAAACGCGCACACCTCTTGCGCATGACGTCACGCTACGACCTACCACCGCTGCTTGTAATGTGCGAAGCTAGGTGTTCACCTAGCTGTGCTCTGAAGTGTGTTGAAGCTGACCAAAGTTTTCTTTTCCAGTTTAGATCAAGTGATTCCATTGTTTACAGTTAGATCAAGTGATCAAGTGTTGCAGTACTCCAGTTTGATGAAATAAAAGTAAAAAAATATTTGAGTATGACCAGAAGAATGATCAAATTGTAGGTCCACACTCAAACATGCAAGTTATTTCTGCTCGTGGATTGTTTTTGAAGTGGAAATAGCCACTTTATGTAAACTTTGACACCCAAGTAACGAAGGAAACCCTTGAAAAAATTATTGGAAAACTGAAGGAAACGAGTTGCACAGTAAAAGCTTGTGTAAGTGATATGGGTGGAGGAAATGTTGGTTTGTGGAAGAAGCTTGAAATAAGCACTCAAAAACATTTTTTATTACCTCTAATGAGGATCAGGTGTATATGTTTGCTGACGCACCACACGTTCTGAAGCTAATTCGTAATTGGTTTTTAAACCTTGTTTTTACTTTGTCAGATGGCAGATTTGTTAGCAAGCAAACAACCTTGAAGATGACACAAAAACCATTGTAGGCAAAGTTTTACGAGTAACAGTAGTTCAAGTACATGAAGAAAATAATTTTCAAAGTATTGATATAAACAGTGATGAGTATTTCAAATATTACTTTCTTAGTTCAGTATACTATTTCAAAAGATCTAGGCCTAAGAACAAAGTATTTCATCTTTCAAGTGTTGTTGAAAAACTAACCATGGCAATACTAGCAAAGTATCCTGAAATGCCGAAAGAAGTTGTAAGATCTTTTATTAAACAAAGAACTTTTATCAGGATGAAATTCCTCAACGAAGACCTTGTCAACAAAACGAAGAACGCCGAAACTGTTGATAGAAAAAGTGTAAAAAATTATAAGAAGATTGTGAATTAAATTTGTATTTTTAAACTTAAAATCATAGTAAAAATAATATGTTCATACAAAAAAATATATTTAAATTAAATATATTGTAAAACATGATGTTTAGTTAAAAATTCTAATTCCATTAAATGCGATTTCATATTTTGTGTTGTAGAGGGGGTGTTTATTTATTTCAAATACTTCAATAATATTTAATTTGAACTTGACTACAACTACATTTTATATACATTTTCCTATATATATTATAATTTATTGTAAATTAACTAATGATTAAATTAAAGTTTCAATAACTAAACAAGAAATATGATCTTTATTATGCTATTAGAATGAGAAAAGTTTAGTGAATTACTTATAAGAACAATATAATTTAATACTAATGAAAGAAGAATTAATAAGGACATGAAGGAAATGAATTACTACAAATTAAAATGCAAAATATGAACATTACTTCTTTATCTACCCATTATTTTGTCAGGCCTTAGCGGCAGCTTAGGTCGGCGCGTGACGTAACAGCCCCGCCTACTGCTAGTTACATGTGCCTTATGGGACTGCGACAACCTTCTGTATAACAACCTTGGTATGGCCTGAAGATGGAACAGTGAGGTTTCTAAACAGCGGTAGCCTTTATGAGGCAAATAAAAAAGACTACTAGACGAAAGAAAATAGGTCATGGTACTGAGTATTACATGACTGCCAAAAAAGGTGTGTTGTGTTTTCAGTACCTGGGTAAGTATGTATGTGTGTTTGTTCCATCATAATTACTTAACGGCTCGTCCAATTTTGATATACCTTAGCTCGTTGGATTCCTCATAGGCTACATAACTTTACCCAAACCATCCGTAATGGGGTAAAATAGATAAGATGAACTTATAACTAATTTCATATATGATAAATAAATTCCTAGGATTTAATCATACATTCTTAAATAACTGATGCACAAGTGTAAAACATAATTACTAGAGACTACACAATAGGAACCACTCAAATTCAACCACGAAAAGTAACAGAAAAAACACTAATTCGGAACCAAGAAACCTAAAGTTATCACTGAAGTTTCAGCTGATTCAGGGTGTTGAACTGGAAAAAATGACATCCTGAACACAAAAATCGGCAGAGCCAAATCAGAGTTATGAAAATCGGAAGGAATGGTAGATAAACTAGCGATAGGCTTTGTCCAAAGGTCAGACCGGAGATGATAGTGGCTTTTCAAATTAAAGTAAGTAGTGAACAACGTTCAATCGTCGACGCAAAAAAAATTAAATAATTCTAAAATTAAAAATCACAATTAATTGATACAAACTAAAACAATTTTTTCAACCCCATACATGCTAACTTCAGTCAGTGTATGCCGTACATGGGGACAGCACCTTAAGAGGGAACACAGATCAGCGCCAGGACTTCGTAGTGCCTACTTTACCGTTTTGTTCTTTTTTAAAGTTGCAAAAAATGGCCAAATGGTTGAAAAGGTATTTTTAGTGGCTTAGTCACTAAAAATGACTAAATAAAAGTAAATACTTAAAAATTTAAAAAACACAACTGCTAAAACACAAAATACAAAAAAAAATATACACAAAAATTATATATTTCATATTAAAAGAAAGGAAAATCTGAAACATAATTGATTTAAAAAGATGAAAACAAGATAATAGAATAAATGTTGAAGAATATTTTCCGAGTATTTAGTTTAATAAATTAAGAATTTACATGTTAAGTTCATACAAAAATTATAGTCGGGGGCTGTTTAGTTCAAATATATTGAGAACTATATATGTGTGTGTTTTAAATATGTGGTCCGGTGGTTATGTTTTAATAATAAATATTATTATTATTACTTTGTTTTCTTGACTTATTTTATCAATTATTTAGCGAGTATATTTGTTTTGTTTTATTTTGAAATATCAATAATCAAAATATTCAAATTGTAAATTTTATTTTTATTATTCAATTTGTTAATATATGTTTTTCTTAAAACTTGTTAGGTTAAATGCTTAATGGAGACCTAATTGTCTTAACTTCGACTTAAGTATACAAAAGCAATCAATCAGTCTTCCTTATTACTAATTTACTAGTAAATATTAAAACCAATAGTCTTACTTAAATGGTAACGGGGTGATATCGGGATGCCAAATCAAATGTGACTCCAAAGTTAACTCCTTCAAGTTTTTGTATTCTCTTGGATCCCATTTTAACAGCTCGTCCACCCATTTCTGAAAAAAAATATTAAAAAAAAACAGTAAACTCTTAAGTAATACTATTACTTTTAATATATATACGAGATGTGTTCAGAAAGTAACGAGAATTTTAATTTTTTGAACAAAATATTTATTTATTATTTTACATTGATGTTGTCGCTTTCAAAATAGTCCCCATTGGGGATTATGCACTTGTGCCAGCGATTCTTCCAATCCTCGAAACACTTCTCAAACTCGATCTTTGAGAGAGCCTTTAATGTCATCTACGGCTGTAAAACGACGGCACTTTAAAGTTCTCCTTATTTTTGGAAATAGGAAAAGTCACGCGAGCCATGTCTGGCAAATATGGAGGCTGGGGCATCGTTACAGTACTGCTTTTGGCCAAAAATTCACAAACAAGCAATGAAGCCAATGCAAATAAGCTGGCGCATTATCTTGGTGCAAAAGCCATGAATTGTTTTTCCACAGATCCGGACATTTTTTCGGATTTCTTCACGCAAACGGCATTGAACTTGTAGGTAGTACTCCTTATTGACCTTTTCACCAGGTGGCAGGAATTCATGATGCACTATTCCATTAATATCGAAGAACACAGTGAGTATAACCTTCACGTTCTACCGCACTTGTCGAGTCTTTTTCGGTCTTGGCGATGCAGAATGCCTCCACTTGGATGATTGAGCCTTAGTTTCGACGTCATATCCGTAAACCCATGTATCGTCACCTGTTATAATACGTTTCAGTAATTCTGCATCGTCGTTGACTTCATTTAGTGACTCCTGAGCAACTTCCATTCGCCGCTATTTTTGTTCAAAATTCAACAATTTTGGAACGAATTTTGCTGCCACGCGTTTCATACACAAAACATTGGAAACAATGTCATGACATGATCCAATCGATATGCCAACATCATCAACGACCTCTATAATTGTGATTCGGCGATTGTTCATAACCATTTCTTTCACTTTTTCCACGTTTTCATCGGTTGTTGATGTGCTGGGGCGTCCATCACATCGGTTGTTGATGTCTTCAACGTCTTCACGGCCTTCTTGGAAACGCTTATACCACTCGTAAACTTTTGCTTTACTCAAAGGCCTTTGTTAACATTTCACACACTCTGTTACACTTTATTCTATTTTTAAGCAAAATTTGATACACATTCTTTGATACATTTCTTTTAACATACGAAAATCGCCGAGCTCATAAAAAACACGTCTAGCTTTAGTGGCTGTCACAGACAAAGTCAACAATGAAAACAGCTGAAAGTTTTATCATACTTCAAGGGCATGTATACCAACATAGTAAAAAAAAACGTTTGACAATCGGACACTCCAAGCCCGTGAAATTTAAAAATTCTCGTTACTTTCTGAACACACCTCGCGCGCGTGTATATATATATATATATATATATATATATATATAAAACTTGCCCCGTCTGGCAGACAACAATTTACACAATATTAAGGAATAAATTTTATTTATTTATATTTTGTTATCAATTGGCCAACTCATCCTCACCAGACAAGTCGATCCGTGACATGACGTACCTGCAGTCCCTTAAAAGTATGATAGCTTGAGTAGTCAAACAACTGTACTCTTAGTAGTGTACTCTTTAAGAAATTAACAGTCTTTATTTGGGAACTGCTCATGTGAGCAGTCACTATATATATATATATATATATATATATATATATATATATATATATATATATATATATATATTATATAAAATATATATATGTGTGTGTGTGTGTGTGTGTGTGTGTGTGTGTGTGTGTGTGTGTGTGTGTGTGTGTGTGTTTGTAACCTCAAAGGAGGTTACTTTTGAAAATTTATAGGTATAATTAATGTATTCAAAGCTTTGAAATGTAGCATACATTTTTTTGGTATAATCTGTCAAACAATACACATGAGATTATGTAAGTTATAGGAATTTCAAGTTATTAAGTTGTAACCATTTCAAGAGAAATAATGTATAAGCATTTCACCATTTTTTAGTAATGAAAGTTTCGAAAGTTTTAGTTACAAATATTAACATTTTTAATTTATACTCTTTACAAAATACAATCAGATCTCTTTACAAAATACAATAAAATAATACAAACAAATTTATTATTAAGAAAACGTATTATTGATGGCAATCACATGCTTCTGGTTTGAAAACATTTCAAGAGAAATAAATTATAAGCATTTCAATTGTTTTATAAATATTGAAAAATGTATGATTAACTTCTAATAACTGGACACCTACGGGTTGGCCAATTATAATAGTCCGTTTTCTCTCTCTTGTTTTTATTTGTTTTTATTAAAAAAAAATATTTAAATGAGAAGAAGGCAGAACCAAAATAAAAATTTAACCAAGATCCATAGCAGTCAGAAAGCCTGAAAATAGCATGATAAACACCTACTTTTTTAATTATTTGTATGTTAACGTTTACTTTAAAGCCCTGCTAACAGTTTTTTAGACACTAAAACACTTCAGAAAATATTATTCTGATATGGTTGAAACTGCCCTTTTGAAACTTTTTATTGCAAATAAGTCCTTATTTTAGTGAATCAAGGATGGTACATCGGATTTAAATAAAACAACGAAACTTATCAACATTATTTTTACTACAGGGTTTTGTAGTAAAACAGAGTTTGTAGTAAATTAAGTTTAGATTACGTATACATTTTGTTTAAATTTACACCATAAAAGTAAAGTTCAATTTACATTATAAAATTGCATCGTAAGAGTTATAAAATTTTAATAAAATTATGTTCACTTAGTTACGAATCCTAATTTATATTGTATACGTTTTGACAAAATTAGGCTTAATGAAATTAACATTGGTTTTTATTAATTCTGCCTGAATAGGCACGTAGTTTGGGATACTGAATTTCCACAACTGTAATTGATAGTGAAATTTTTAAAAAAAAAGAAAGTCGTTTAGCCTACCTAGTTTTAAACTCAAGTATTCCTGGAATTTTACTTTGATCGAATTATATTACCTTAGGTGATTCAATAACTACACTTCACTATGAGCACATGTATGAGCACTTTTGATTTACAAGTATTAATTTGCACTCTTACACCAGTAAGGTTACGTTGTACGTATTAGCTTTCATTGCGTCTAACACGACTAAAACATACAGCACAAATCCCCCCACAATACCTTGCCGTTATCTGGACTACTGTCCTTGCAAACAGCTGGTCGGTGACTTATGTTTGCCAGCTTGATTTGAATTACGACAGTAACTGTGTGTGTGTGTGTGTGTGTGTGTGTGTGTGTGTGTGTGTGTGTGTGTGTGTGTGTGTGTGTGTGTGTGTGTGTGTGTGTGCGCGCGTGCGTGCGTGCGTGCGTGCGTGCGTGCGTGCGTGCGTGCGTGCGTGCGTGCGTGCGTGCGTGCGTGCGTGCGTGCGTGCGTGTGTTATATTAATCGCGGGTCGCAATCGTCACGTTTATGTGATGGAAAGGAATGTCACGAAAAACAAATTAATTAGTCAACTTTAGTGCAACTTTAGTCAAATTCGATTCAATCTCGATAGGAAATTGATTTCTCTAAACAATTGCGTAAAGTATTTATCCAGCAATTTACCTGTTTCAAAATGGCGTTGAAGTCATACATAATTAAAATTCCTGATCTTAAAGTTTGTTTTAAATACTAAAAACTTTCTTTAAACAATTTTAAGGTAACGTTTTATGTTTTATAACTTTGAATTATGAAAGAGGTGAAGGGGTTTTGTTGTATAACACGTTTAAAATGTTAACGTTTTGTTTTTGCTGCTTTGATTTTCACAAATGGAAAAGTTGTTCCACATTGTCAGTGTTGGCAAATTCCGTCTCCTTCGCATCATGCACTCCCTGCTGAGTGTTTTTCTATAACAAAACACGACATAACCACCAGTTCTGCTTGAATAAAGTCGCGAATTTAACTTCATAAAAATTAGTTTGATTTAATTATGTGCTATAGATAATATGGTATGGTTTAATTTATTAATGGACATTTCTTTTATTGTATTTCAAATAATAATCAACAATACTTAATTAATAAAATTGCGAATGTTAATAAACTAATTGAACAAAAACAAATATTTACAAATTAATTAGGTACTAAGTTCGATACGGTATTTTATTACGGATCGTTAATATAATTGAAAAATATCGAAGTTATACAAAATCAATTAATCGTAGCATGCAGCTGTCTCGATGACGTGACTGAAGCGAAATTCCAAGAGAATTTCTCTTTACCTTCAGAAACTTTTAAACTGTGCAATTTTATAAAGCAGTTAATTAAATTGAATTGACTTGCTTTTCACACATTTACCTGCAGAAATTTTGAAACAATGCAATTTTATAAAGCACTTAAATAAATTGAACCGATGTGCTTTAATAAAATATTGCATGCTATTTCAGAGTTTTATTAAATTTAATTGTTAAGAATAAGTAGCATTCTACTTGATTGTTTTAACAATTCATGATTGCTTTGCGCTTTTACTTAATGAAATTGAACTGACTTGCTTTGAAAAGTGTATTCTGTGTATAGATATAAATTTAATACTATATAAATTCAACTTATTCCATAGTTGTATTTTTTACATCTGCAATAACTGAACTTACTTTTTCAGTCCAACAGAATATATACATCCAACCATATGACTGAAATGAAAAAAACGCAAATTGATTAAAACAAATAATGGAAAGAAATTTATTAAAAAATAAGATATAAAGAAAAAGAGTAAATAAAAAGTAGTTTTATTGCATTTTGTTAAACAATACATTCATATATATATATATATATATATATATATATATATATATATATGTGTGTGTGTGTGTGTGTGTGTGTGTGTGTGTGTGTGTGTGTGTGTGTGTGTGTGTGTGTTTTGTCGCTAACGTGATGGAAACTTTTTTTAAAATCGAAAATCAAATTTGGTACAAAATTGAACTTTATTATTATTTCGACTACTCGGCAAAATTCATTCAGCAGCTCTAAGTTGATATTTCGAAATGTTTGAAAATAACAAATTTTATCGTACACACGGTACAAAATTTTGTTTTACAAACTACTGCTAAAAAGTGAAAATTAATATTAATTTTCGTTTTTTCTTACATTTAAAATTTTTGAAAGCTAATTCTGATTCTAAAGCGTATTAAGATGGCGAAAGAAAATATTCCAGAATTATTAAACAGCTTGGAGGGTAAACGAGTTTGAGAAAAAAGATTTTATAACTTTTTATGCAAAAATGTTTTTAGAATTTCAAATTTAGGATATTTTTAAGATTATTGTTAAAGATTTAAATAAAAATTTTTATAAATATATTATTCTCTTTGATTTGTTATGAAACAGAATATCGTATTTATTTAAAATCTACAACAATTAAGCTTTCTTTAGTTGAGTAGTTTCTTTTCTTTTGGTATTTTAAGGCGAAAAGCACATTGAGGCTATTATCGCCTCCCTAAATGTAAGTGTGAGTATAAAGTGTTAAAGTTATAAGTGTAGTGTTGTAAGTGTAAGTGTAAGTGTAAGTTTGTTAGACTCGGGTACCGCGAGGGACGTCTAAATCTTCTCAATAGGTGCACACCCTGCGGGGTACTTGAGTACTTACACATAACGAAAACATACACCAAGTAGCTGGCCCACCTAAAGAAACCAATGCTAATAAGTTTTTCTGGCTTTCAATCTTGGTTTCCCTTCAGCTTTGTCGTAGCAGCCTTAAAACGGTTTTGTTTTTCACAACCAAAGTTTAGTACTTATAGAGATGTGCAACAGGTGTGTTTTGATATACGTATATCTACATGTGACAAAATGTATTCTATTTAATTTTTTTGTTTTTGTTTTAGTCTCAGAACAAATATAATTAAATGTAATATATAAGAGAAATTGCTAAATGTTCACTTTAAGCAATATTTTAAATTACAACATTATATTAACGTAAAAAAAGTTTCCAAAAAAATCTGTATAAAATATATATATATATATATATATATATATATATATATATACATATATAAAGTATTTTGCATAATAATATAAAATAAAACCACTCACTATATGTATCCTTGTAGGAAATAAACTCATGTACACTGTAATACGGTTTAAATGATGGGGCACTGGTCTGAGAGTGCGGTCATAATCCTTCAGGAGTGTGGTCTTAAGACAGGCTTCAGTATTCTGGATAGTATCGTTTGCACACTTATAACCTGTTTATAAAGACATGTGATATTTTTAAATGGCTTTGTAAATTTATTTTTTTTGTTATTATAAGTTATTGATTAATTATATTATATTATTATTTATTTACAAATATATAATATAATAATTAAATATTTTTAGAAATGAGCAAAAACTCTTTCTTATATATATATTTATATTATATATATATATATATATATATATATATATATATATATATATATATATATGTGTGTGTGTGTGTGTGTGTGTGTGTGTGTGTGTAAAATAATTCTTTGATACAAATACTCTTGAAAAATCAATATTTCCTCAAATGTAGTTTATTAGTCTTATCTGGAGATTTATAAGGCAACTTGGTAAAAAGTTTTATTTAAGGGTAAAAAAAAAATTAAAAAACCACAGTCGAGTATGTTTTCTTTTTTAACGTTTTACCTTGATCGGAAAATGCTTTTTTATCTTATTTATATTACTGATTTGAGTTGGAAATCTTCATTTGGAAAAATATTTATGAACTTAACTGGTTTTATTGTTAGGAAAATTATTTGATTGTTATGTATAAGTGAAGTGTGTAATGTTTTTGAACCATTCAGTGTACATTTTAAGTATACTATACTTTAAACGTATTACTTTAAATAAACAAATATTAACTTTAAACAATATTTTATTTTACTTAAAACCATTTATGTTGCCGTTTATAAATTATTTATATGAATTTGGATTGTTAATATGTAAGTGCATTAAGGTAGAATTTAAAATTTCTCTTTACTTTTCGTTTCGTTACCGTCCATACCCTCCGAACTAGAGACATTGCTACCTGAAACAAAAACAAAACTTTTATCACGGTAAAATTCCTTTACCTGAAATAATCGGTTAAAAAATGATTAAATATAACAAGTGTTAAAGATAGATAAATAAATAAGGGTGCAAATATACGTTATGAAAAAATTTAATCTGCAACATAAATTATGAATTACACAACATTTTACGAAACAAAATTAACATTGTAACTCAAGAAATATCGCGGTACTCTTTCGATGACCTAAGATCAGGATTTCCAAAAATAAATATTTTTTAGCCATTTTGAAGTTTATAGTATAGCCTACAGTTGTAAATCTACTTATACTGGCGTTTTAAACACTTAAAAATGAATCCTGATCGACGTCAAAAACAATTTTATAACTTCAAACTAGAATGAAAATTTGAAATTTATGAAATTTTGATTACGATTGTAAAATTAGATTTTAAAGTGATTGTATTCGTTCTTTAAGATTTCAAATTGTTGGGTGGATTATGCTGTTTAAAGTACTTGCTAAAGATATTACTTAAATCAATTTGTGTGCAAAGTTGGAATAAAATCGGACAAAAATTGCAAAAGTAAAAGTGCTTACACATAAAAATATATAATTTTTATCTACCCAAAAGAAGTGATTTAAAGGTCAAGATCGGCACTCATTCCAAGGTACCAGATTAGTGTTTTAACAAGTTGGCTATTCTAGTAGTTCATTTCCTAATTATAAATTGCTTCAAACATGAACGCAATAAAGTGGAAGAGTTTTTTGTAATAATTGTGTGAGAGAAAAGATATACGTACAGAATATTTGACGGTCAACGCAATGACCCGTAGGAGGTATAAAATAGAACTTCAAAGGAAAGGGAAAGAGCTGGTATAAAGTTCAAAGATAATTTCCGTCCTTACTAACTTTGGGTTTTGTAATATTTATCGCTCAAAGTGAAGGATAAATATTTGTAATATTTGTAATATTTTTTAATATTTATCGAAATAAGTAAAGGAGAGAAAATGAATATAAATGTGTAATGTTTAGTTAAAGAGGCATATTAATATCGGTAGAATATCAGTAAGAACTGTTAAGAAGTAGGTGAACTTTTATTTCCTCCCCCGACCCTGAAATTTTATTGTAACAAATTAAATGATATAAACAGTAAATAAATGTAAAACGTTTTGTAAACATAATTTATTTATTGATTAAGTACAGTAATAATTCTGCGAATAAAGAATTAATTACGTAAAAATCAGCAACGTATTCCAGAATTTATTGTGATATAAAAGCATCGACAAACCTAATTATAAATACACAATAATGAGTTATTATTTGTAATGATGTTTTGTACTAATTAGTAATTAAACATTTGTAAATTATTAAAGCAATTTAAACGATTTTAACAATAATTTATAGCGTAATTCGCAATAACTTAACTGAAAATTAATCATACATTCACTGTTTTAATTAATAACAACCCTTAGTGTTAAGAATCAGATAATTGATATTTTAAAGAAAACACTGTTACAGCAATAATGTTACACCAAAAATTCGAAAAAAAATTTAACAGATCCGACCTTCTTCTGATCTCTGGAAATTTCAAACAGAATTCCTCGGTATTAATTGGTGTATGTGTTACGTAATTTTAAAAACAGTATACTATGTTATCTTTCATTTAATTAAAATTTTGGTTGATTTATTTGAAAGTAGATTTAAAAATTTGCTTTCGATATAAACTGCAATGTTTAAGAAAGATGTTTTTGTTATTAACCAAGTTATTGTTACTGGTAGAACAGGGTAATTCTTTAAGCGAAATAACAGACAGATATTTGAACCAAAACTCTAAATATTCACCACCACCTCTGACATTAAGATGTAAGCAAACAACTGACATTTTACAAGAATAAATAATAATTATAATTGCCCGTTGTTTGGGCCATTTCGTTGCTACAGCTCGTTGAAATCGTCTACCCGGTTAAAACAAAAAATCAAACTTCTTTTCAAACATGTAGTTTAAATTTGCTTAAAACCTTGTTAAGGTTTCTTAAAACAAAGAAAGAACTTCAATTGAAGTAAGTGAATACGTCTTCCTGTGAAACCCGGGCAAATAGAACATTAAAAAAAGATTTCATGTTATGAAAGAAACAATTTTAAACCACTTGAAAAATGATTTTTTGTATGCAGTCTTGTACATAAAAAACATAAGGAGAACCATAATGCAAGGTTTCAATTTCGTCAGTCTCATTCTTGAGTTATCAGTGTGTCGACGATGATGATAAGGTTAAAGGTTTTTCGCCAGAAAAAAATCTTGAGTTAGTGAATGAGTTAATAGCTTTGCATATACTCAAAACATGCAGTATATGTAGTTATGAAGTACAGTAACTACAATTTTTAAAAAAATTAAAAATAAGATTAAAATAAAAAAATACATGTCTTTAAAATATAAATAATAATCCTGAATGTTATGACTAAATGCTGAATAAGACTAATTTGTACTTACCAAAAAGAAAAACACAAAAGAGGAGGACCACTGCAATTCCTGCGGTTACCATGACGACTGACTCACAGAGTCATTGATTAAAGTCAAGGAAGCAACAAGTTTACAACAATTGTCGCAGTTAATAAGCGACTGTACTTTATAACGTACACTCCCTAAAAGAGTTAAAACTGGACCATTGGTAAATGTGTTCTGTATGAATACTTCGTTTTTGCGTTCCTTTTGCGCCATTAAATAGGAAATCTGAATCAAAACATTACTACATATCGAAGTGATAACTCACAGCTGTCTTGCTGGAACGATTTTTAACAAGATTTTTTTTCGTTCAGTTTTTTTATATGTATCATATTTTAGGGCTGGTTTTGATATTGGCTTTTGGAGGATGCGTGATGCGAGGAATATGTATATGTATATATATATATATATATATATATATATATATATATATATATATATATATATATATCAGCAGTATAGATTATGAGTTGCTAATTACGTATTAAATTAATTGTACTTAAAAATCCGTTTTTCCGCCGGGGTCGAGAGAAAGAGAGAGAGAGAGAGAGAGAGAGAGAGAGAGAGAGAGAGAGAGAGAGAGAGAGAGAGAGAGAGAGAGAGAGAGAGAGAGAGAGAGAGAGAGAGAGAGAGAGAGAGAGAGAGAGAGAGAGAGAGAGAGAGAGAGAGAGAGAGAGGGGAGAGAGAGAGTGTGTTTGAAAGAAGGATAAGAAGATAGTAGATAGGTAGATTAAAGAATTCAAATTGTAAAATATGCTAGGTCAGTTACTGATTAGCCGTTAAAAATTATATATTATATATTATAACTTCAAAATTATATATATATATATATATATATATATATATATATATATATATATATATATATATATATATATATATATATATATATATATATATATATATATTATCTGCCTATAGACCCTGTTGGATCACGCAAAGCACTCCGACTCATGTCTTGCTCCTTCTAATCCTCCACACCTCCCTCATCTTGTCCCCATGGATCCTCTTCCGCTCCTCCGTCCATTTTTTACCCCTGCTCTCTTTGGGATATCATTCTCTGGGACCTTCCAACCGAGCATCTTTCTCCTGTATGCGTTCCTGTCTTCAAAGTCTGTTGAGTCTATTTCTGCGTCGTGTAGGTCTATTCTGACTTGTGCGATCCACGACGTTGTTGATTTGACACCTTGTATATAGTTAAGGATTCTGTTGGCAAGTCTCGTTGTTGGGAGTCTACTGATGTGTCCATAGAACCGAAGCCTCCTTCTTCTGATATCTGCTGCCAGGTTCGATATCTTCTCTGTGGTCTTCCGGGAGTGCAACCTGTATCCATCTTCTGTTAATTTCGGGCCATGGATCTTCCTCAAGATTTTGCGTTCTTCCTTCAAAATATCCTCCATGATAGCTTTTG
>CM040191.1:16495000-16505000 GCA_022606455.1 Callitettix versicolor | reverse complement strand
GAGAGAGAGAGAGTTTGTGTTTTAACACGCTCAAAATTGTGCAAATTTGGCACAAAAATCGATTGTGGGTGAGTTCGTTAACCAATAAAATACATTCAACATTTTCATAATGGCAGCCACTTCAAATATTTAAGAAATCATAATTTGTTGGTCTTATATTTATATGAAAATCCGTTTTCACCTTCGTTATCAGCATTAAAAACTCTGTACGTTAGCATTTTGATTTATCAAAATCCGTTGAAATTAAGAAACGTCTTAACGGTGGTCTGGGTTCATTTTCGTTATTTTCAACGCAACTTGAAAGCTTAAAGTGCTAATAAGAGCAGGTTTTAATGATGATTATGACGCTGAAATTAGAAATTCAATAAGGGTAAGGTAAGAAATAATATTTTTGGAAACTCGCTTCTATTACGTCAGCGAGACAGCTATGTGTTACGATTATTAGTGAAATTAGGTAAATGGTAAGTCACAAAAAAATGATGTTATCGTAGTGTGTTTTTAATGAGAAAGGTTTGAAGTTTATGTCACTTTTATTTCCATATTCGTGACGGCCGGATGTCACGTTACCTGCGCATGCGCATAACGTAACATCGATTATCGACTTTGCGTATTCGACATGTGTCAATAATTTATATGCTCCGTATATTTCTACATATCGTGCAACTTACGACACAAAAATTAAACACAAAGTTTTGCAACTATCTAATCCATTTTTTGTTCATACTATCCGGATTTCTGTATATCGATTTATACCAAACGTTAAGTAATCGATTTTAACCGCATGAATGAAATCCAAAAACGAACACAACATGTTTGCAAATAAGAAACTAAACTTGCAGTCCATGTTAATTTTGATATTAATTAATTAGGAAATAGTAGCCAATCACGTGAATGGATTTCAATATTTGGGTATAATTTTACTTGTAATAATATGTAGTTGTATGAGTAAAAGAAATCATAATGACGTGATGGAAGCGAAATTTTGTTTATCGTACAATGAATTATAATCTGACTTCACCATCATAGACAGCATTAAAATCATTAATGACCATAATTTCAGCCTGGAATACCTTTGCATGCTGTCCCATTTTAGTAACTTTCTTCAACCCTGGTTTTCAGCCCCAGCACCAGTGCCTAGGCGTCTTTGTCTTAGAGCCATCCGTATTCGATGTTAGGTCTCCAAAGTTTCCTAATACACGAACCCCTCCCCCTCAAAAGTCATCTTGACATCAAAGGGTCTATATACCATGTGAAGTTTGACCATCTGTAGTACATCATCTATTATTCTGAGTATATTATTTAGTTGAAATACGTTCCCCTATGACATTTTTTAAATTTTATTTCAGTATATTCAGATTTATTTAGATTTAACTATTTTAAAATTATAGTAATAATTTTGCAGAAATTTTATAAACGAAGAGCTACAGGTGAAATACACAGCCTTGCTTACGGTTAAATTTATTTTAAGAAAAATGAAAGTACTTCTTCGGTTTAATGAATATTGACATTTTACGGGAAATCTTGTTTAAAAGGCATTAAGAGAAGTGCCAGCTTGTTACCCTTCAAATTACTTTCACTTCTTAGACTTTTAAAATGTTTATCTTGAAGGAAAATACAGCTTGTTACTCCGGCAAATTGTTCCTCTAGTTAATATTATTTTTCTAAATAACGACAAATGACGTAACAATCTTCATATAAACATATTTTATTTCCTTTGATTAGCGAATTCACATTGAAAATATGTGCTAGTGGAGATGCCATCATGGTAACATCCAAACCCAGAACCCTGATATGAACACCGATCCTGACCTCTAGATCACCACACACGCACACGCACACGCGCGCGCGCGCGCACACACACACACACACACACACACACAAACATATATATATATATATATAAACACACGTATACTCGTGTGTTACGTTTCTTATAATACAAAAAATATATATATATATATATATATATATATATATATATATATATATATATATATATGTGTGTGTGTGTGTGTGTGTGTGTGTGTGTGAGAGAGAGAGAGAGAGTTTAATTGATCTTACGTTATCAATTTTAGTCTGATTCGATACAAAAATAGCACCCAAATCGATTAACAATTAAACGGATAAAGTCCGTTAACCGGCAAAATCCATTCAACAGTTTCAAAATCGCGTCCATTTCAATCACTAAAAATTCGTAACCTTTCCGTCCTGCATTTTTTCAAAATCAGATTTCACCAACAAAATCAGCCTTATAAACCGTATGAACTATCATTTTGAAATTTCAAAATCCGTTGAAATTAAGAACAATTTTATCGGGGGTCGGGGTTAATTTTAGTGTTTCTAATGCAGTTTTAAATGTTGAAGTGCTGGTACATGCAGACTTCAGTGCTGATTGTAATGGTGAAATCATAATTATAAAATGGTTAAGACAAAAAAATTTAAGAAATTTATTTCCATCACGTCAGCTGCGTGTCTTGATAATTTATCGATGAGTGTTTAGAAATGTTTTACAAATTTTACTTTTTATTAAAAATCATCATTTATAGATCACTACATATTAAGTAATACACTTATACTATATAGAACAGTATAATTAATTTTCTTTTATAACTTCGTAAATTCAATTTACGGTTAATGAATTTCAAGTAGACTATTAGAACTTTTAACTTAATTACTTAACTTAGATTGCGTTTGAAGTGACAAAGATAGCAACGATACTATTACTCATCATATTATCAAAAGTAGAATTAATGTACACTACGAATTATTGCACGCATCTGTCTCGTTGATGCTAGCGAAATCTCAGTATAATTTTGTTTTCAATTTTGAAAATATTTTTTCACTATGTAAATTAAAATTTGCATTAGTTAGCATTTTAAATTTTCAAATTACGTTGAACTTGAAAAAATAATCTCTGGCAACCGTCATTTGAGTATTGTCGGTTGAATTTTAAAATTTAAAATTTGAATCTTAAGTGTGATTAGAATGGTAAAAAGAGTCACGCTTCTTTAAAGATTACACTGGTCGTCCTTTAACTTTTCAAAGAGCTTTCTGGGTAATGAATTATTCACCTTGGTATACTCACATTAACAGCAAGTTGTACAATATTAAAGGTGATGTACCTGTTAAATTTTACATTTGTTAGATATAATATCTACCAGTTAATTAGACATAAAGCCTATCTGTTAAATAGAAATAAAGTTAACATGTTAATTAGATATAAGTTTCCTTGTTAATTAGGCACAACATTTACCGGTTAATGAGTCATAAAGTCTACACGATAATTAGAGAAAACGTTTACTTGTTAATTAGACATAACGTCTAACTGTTAATTAGACATAAAGTTTATCTGATAATTAGACAAAGGTTTACTTGTTAATCAGACATAAAGTCTACCTGTTAATTAGACGTAAAGTCTACCAGATAATTATAAATAACCTTTACTTGTTAATTAGACATAACTTTTACATGTTAATTAGACATAAAACCTACCTGTTAATTATAAATAACGATTACTTATTAATTAGACATAACATTTACCAGTTCATTAGACATAACGTCTATCAGCTAATAAGACATGCATCCTAACTCTTAATACGATAACTCTTAATTAGACATAACGTCTACCAGTTAATTACACATAACATACCAGTTAATTAAGCAAAACACCAACTATTAATTAGGTATAGCGACTAACTGTTAATTAGATATAAGTCTACTAGTTAATTAGTTATAAATTCTACGTTTTATTTAAACATAATGCCTAACTGTTAATCAGATGTGCAGTATAATTGTTAATTAAACATAAAGTTTACCTGTTAATTAAACATAACGATTAACTGTTATTTAAACACAAACTCTACCTGTTAATTAAACATAAAATTTACCAGTTAATTTAATATAAAGCCTAATTAAATTAGGTATTAATTTAATTAATTTATGTTTATAACGGCTACCAGTTAGACATAAAGTCTACATGTTAATTAGACATTATGTCTAACTGTTAATTAGACATAACGTCTACTTGTTAGTTACACATTCCTTCATGTCTATTTTTGGTCAATAACAAGACTTTCAGTACTTTAAGGCTATTCTTTAAGAAAGGTTTGATACAATGTTAAATTAAAACAAATAAGTAAGTATATTATTTTGTTACTACAGAATATTTTCATAATTTATTAAAGCGGCCAACAAGGTAAAATCCTGGCTCGATAATCTGAAATTTAAACCAATCCTAGTGTGTTGATTGTGTGTGTGTGTGTGTGTGTGTGTGTGTGTGTGTGTGTGTGTGTGTGTGTGTGTGTGTGTGTGTGTGTGTGTGTGTGTGTGTGTGTGTGTGTGTGTGTGTGTGTGTGTGTGTGTGTGTGTGTGTGTGTGTGTGTGTGTGTGTGTGTGTGTGTGTGTGTGTGTGTGTGGACAGCTACGCTGTTTCGGTCCGATAAAATTTAAACTTGGGCACGAAAATCAATTCTGGTAATTAAAATAACTTGTATGTTTATTACCTAGCAAAATCCATTGAACTGTTTACAAATGAACTATTACAACTTTAACATTAATTCCATTGTTATCACACATTCCTTTGTTATTAAAAAAAAAATTAATTATCGCAATTAGCGTCTGAATTTGCATAAACAACTATTAACTGCTCAAAAACAACTGCAAACTGCCGCTATATTACTTTAGTTACTACAAATAAGTGATTCAATGAATTTTGCAGTCACGTGACCATCACGAATGTTTTTAGTACGTGCACTGTAAATATCCAGCAACCAACAATTGGCTTGCCAATTAAATGCCCCCGTTCATTTATGTAACTACAGTCGCTCCGCTGAATTAGATTGTGTTCCGTAGTGCATGCAAAAACAGTGAAAAGTTTTTAGAAATAAATTATCTTAAAAAAGAAAATTTCGTATTGAATTTACACCGTAGAGAATTATATGTAAAAATGCCGCTATTAGAATCATGGAAAATAAATTTGTATTTGTAAAAACCTATCTGATTTTGTAATTATTACCTTCAAAAATTGCCTTAAAATGTCTTTATTTTAAAATTTGTTACACTGTTGTAACAGTTATCATTTTTGTATCTGACAAAAGTTTGAGCCAAGCTGATGAACCGATTCTGAAAAACTAGGATATTTTCAGATTGTTTCGCTTTTTATCTCCTTTTCCGACGATATATGTTTCGAACTTGTTTGGACACTTATTGAGTATATTTGAGCAACATTAATTAAAATTGTATTTATTTTATAGAGATTCATCCAAAAATAATCTCAGAGAATAACGATAGTTTCGTTTTAGGAAAATTAAAAAAGAACCTTGTAATCTCTAACGACATTCAAAGACAAATATCCTTCACAAAGGTCCTTCACACAAGGTCCTGTCGCCGACATTGTTGCTGTCGCCATTGCTGCTGCTTTCGCTGCCTCTGTCAGTGTCATCACTGTCGCTGCTGGAATCGCCGTAGTTGTCAACACTGTCACCAGTGTCGCCGTTGCCGTAGCCGTCACCACGCCGCTGTCGTAGTCACTGTCACCACTGCCGCTGTCGCAGTCGCTGTCACCACTGCCTCTATAGAAACTGTTGCTGTCGCTGTGAGAAACTCTATGAAACTTTATCAAGTGAGAAACTTTAAAAAATTGATTATGACCTAATCGAAATAAGGGGTTATGAGTGGAGAAGAATCCAAAACGAGTAAACCAGCCGATCAATGGAAGTGAAGTATAAACACAGGTACAAACAAGGATGAGAGAATGCTGTACATATAGGGTAATTGAAAACGTAATTTGCTTCTTCCTGCGCTGATTATGTGTGAACACAATGAAATTCAAAATAGCACGCAGCTATTTCGCTCGTGATAGAAGCAAAATTTCAAAACTATTTTTATAGTAGCCTTTTTTCGAAACTAGCACTTCACCTACATAATCATCATTAAATTTTATATAGATTATGAATTTAAACTTTTAAATTGCACTGAAAATAACAACAACAAAAAATGATTGACCAATGGATTTTGAATATTCAAAATGCTAATTTAGGCAGTTTTTTAAGCTGATTAAGATGGAAAAATCATAATTTCAAAATCATTCGTTTAATACAAAAAAGTCAATAATATATAACAATTTCAAATAACCGCCATTTTGAAACTATTGAACTATTTTTTTCCTGATTAACGAACTTGTCGAAAAAATTATGATAACCTTTTTTTTTTTAACTTTGAATCAAATTGGACACAACTGCAAACGTGTGACACACACACACACACACACACACACATATATATATATATATATATATATATATATATATATATATATATATATATAAACCTCCCCCAAAAAGAGGTCAGGATCAGGGCTGATTTCAAGGTCACCGGTATGAGGCACAACATGATACCTGTATCACAAGCTCATTTTATCGAAGGCAAGGTTGTTAACAAACTTTTAGTTAGGTTTCAGTAGTAAAACACGCTTTACACATGCTAATTAGAGTTAAAGGAAGGGACTAGTAATCACGCCAGACGAGAACAAACAAATGCACTGTTACAGCCATTACAAAGCAACCAATTCAGTTTATAAGGTCGTTAATTAGTTAACGTTCGTTTCTCTCTAAGCCCACACAAATTTGTTTTCTTCAGATTAAAATTGAAATAATAAAAAAGTACACATGTGGAACGCTAGGCGTTACCGACAGAAGCGAAGCTTGTTTTTAATAACATTGCTGAATAAATAATTGGTTTAAAAGATATGTTTACAAATAGCTTGTATTTTTTAAATAAATAAATACGTAAACCTAGTTTAGACATTATTTACTGTAGTTATAGTAAAAGATCAGTTGTTTTATATTAATTCGTAACTATCACCTGATTGCATTTAACCGCTGGTAGGCTATAATAAGTTTCAGGTTACGTTGTTAAAAAATAGTGATATTAATAACAATTAATCTTCTAATCTTTCATATTAATTAATCTTCTATCTATTATAAACAGTTACAATATGCACGTGTTCTTCAATTAAGAAACAAATACCGAAACCAAAGTAACACAATGTTTTTATATAATGACGCTTGTACTGTTACCTAAAGGAAGAAGAAAAAAAATCTACGAAATGAACGATCGTTTGTTCCATTACATTTTTTCGTTCTACAGACTTTTTTTATTCACACTTCTCGCCTAAGCTAACATTAAAAGCTTAGCTTCAAAAAAAATAAATTGTAATTCTAACAAGTGTATATTTACACAATGTTTAAAAAATAAGTACCCGATAAAAACAGGGCAATTTTGAGATTCGCGTTGGTTTCATTAAATTATTGATTAGGCCTAAACATTTATGAATAGCAAACGAAAGCATAGGTTTTTTATTTATATTCCATAATTACTTTTAATTCAATAAATTATCATAATAAATAAATGCAAAAATATGTCAGTGAAGTAAATTATATGAAAATGGACCGGACATGATAGGTATATATGGGCCTGTGTGTGTGTGTTGTGTGCGTGCGTGCGAGCGTGTGTGTTTCAGCACGCTCACGTTTGCAGTTTTGTCCGATTTGATTTAAACGTGGCACAAAAACGATTTCGGTAATAGCTTGGTTCGTTAACGAGCGAAATTCGTTCAACAGTTTCAAAATGGCTGCAATTACAAATCATTAAACACAACTTTTCCTCATGAATATCAGATTGTGCCATCGTAATCAGCAGTAAAAAGCTGTATGAAATAGTATTTTGAATACGCAAAACCAAGTTGAAATCGAGAAATTTAACTTGACGGCGATCCTATAAATACATTTAATTTATTTCCAACGCACTTTGGGTATGTAAACTGCTAATAAATGCAGATTTTACTGTCGCAGTTTAATCATAATGCTTACAGATTTTCAAAAACATGTAATATAAAAAAAAAATACTTATAAAATTCGCTTACATTACGTCAGCGAGACAGCTCAAAGCCGATATTTTATTTATAATTTTCAATGACCGATAATTTAAAAGGGTTTGATGTATTTTGAAGAATAAAAAATGTATCCAAGCTTTTACCGGAATTAATTTTGGGCCGAATTTGGGCCAAAAGTTCAAAAAGTAAACACACACACACACGTACATACATACACTCGTATATATATATATATATATACGTGTGTGTGTTTACTTTATACATTTTATATAATGTATATACTTATAATTCCAGTTCTCGAGAGTGCAATGTGGTTAAGACATCGATCAGTTAACTGCGTCTCTGAAGGTCGTGGATTCAAGATGCAGTTACTGCCAGGAAAAGCAATATTTAATTCGCTCAGTTCATAGTCTTGCTTTTGCATCTCACTACGATTTCTAATTTTCTAAATAAAATAATGTTAGAGGGCGGTTGAATAGCGAAAGAAAGTTTGTAATTCAACAAATGATTTTTCACAATTCATTTAAAAACGTTAACGTTGAAGTAATTTTTTTATTGCTCGTATGATCGATTTCAAAACACACTTTTATAGACTCTGCACGGTAGTGGTTATGTCGTCTGAAATTTAAAACATGTTATTCCTGGTCTCATTTTTTGCAATATCGATTTTTTTAAAATTTAAACTGTGTATAGAGAGTGATTTATCATTCAAGGGAGACATTGCGTCATCTATCACATCCCTAATTGGCGCGACATTTCTGTGATTGATGTGCGAAAGTGTAGCTTTTATTTCAAATACTTTGTTGATTTTCAATACAGTAATTTAATTTCAGTTAACGCTTCAAAATCTAATTTAATCTAGTAACCTTAACGACAACTGATTGATTTCATGTCCTTAATATTTTGAAATACGCCTGGTTACTGACTTGTTAAAATGTTTTTTTAACACGTGATGAAGATAAAGTATTTATTTATGTGTAAACACTGGATGCTCAGAGTTCAGTAGTTTTTCTAATGTTCCTATAACTTTTGTTTGTACAGTACATATTGTTGTAGTCTGTGGGAGAAAGTAGAAGTAGTCCGGGCGATCACCTGGTCGGCCGTAGGCTGGCAAGGACTGTGAAATAATTTTGCTGGGTGTTGCTTGTTGGCCAACAAATTATTATAAATTATAACCTAGGCACAGTGTACCCCCCCCCCGGTACTCCAAGTCTGATTTTCAGGGTTTTTTTACACCCGGTACATAAAGATTAGGCGTTTTGTACCGGGGGTACACTATGCCTAGGCTTTTCTTACCGGGGGCACAATTCACCTAGGCTTTTTGTACCGTGAGGGGGGGTACACTTTACCTGAAGGTAAAGTTTGACTTTGATACCGACAGTAGTGCCTGGGCAGAAGTGAATTAGGCTAGCGTATAAGAGACCCGAGATACGTGCGCACTGCGATACAGTCGGGAGTGAGTCTTGGCTAACGGGAGTGAATTAGGTTTCGCAGGCCATGACCCTTTTCAGTTCCGGGAGAGAAGTACAGGGATTTTTAGTGTGGTTGTTTAGGTGTTGGTAAGCGGAACTAGGTCGTGTAACTCAGTTCCTATGTTGTACAGACGATGATAATATCTCTGCCTTTCCTAGCTCTAAACACTTTATATTTGTTGATTCTTTCGGAATACTTCCATTTTCAAAACTGCTTAATATTCTGCTCCCCAAATCTAGGTTCGTCCTTTTACACTATCTTAAACCCTAGTCAGGTTTCTATGTATTGATGTGCTCGCTTCTGATTGATCACCACAGCTCTTTCTCTTTCCTTTTACTAAGTCGTTATAATGTGTGGACATTCAGGCTTTGAAAACAACTTTCGCTTGTTGAGATTTTACTTGCTCGTTTATTATATTCACAAGAGGGCTCGGTGGTCTAAGTGTAGAAAGCACCGGTCAGTCTACTGCATCACTCAACTGCGCACCTAAAGGTTCTTAGTTCGAGCCGCAGTTACTTTCGTTGCTTTTCTTTACAAGAAAAAATGTTCACTCGCACAAATTTGTTTATTACGTTGCAAGTAAATTCAAAAACAGTCGTAAATTTTCAAAGCCTGAAAATGTTCACGAATTTTAAG
>CM040191.1:16412500-16492500 GCA_022606455.1 Callitettix versicolor | reverse complement strand
TGTGTGTGTGTGTGTGTGTGTGTGTGTGTGTGTGTGTGTGTGTGTGTGTGTGTGTGTGTGTGTGTGTGTGTGTGTGTGTGTGTGTGTGTGTGTGTGTGTGTGTGTGTGTGTGTGTGTGTGTGTGTGTGTGTGTGTGTGTGTGTGTGTGTGTGTGTGTGTGTGTGTGTGTGTGTGTGTGTGTGTGTGTGTGTGTGTGTGTGTGTGTGTGTGTGTGTGTGTGTGTGTGTGTGTGTGTGTGTGTGTGTGTGTGTGTGTGTGTGTGTGTGTGTGTGTGTGTGTGTGTGTGTGTGTGGGTGGGTGTATGTGAGAGAGAGAGAGAGAGAGAGAGAGAGAGAGCGAGTGAGAGAGTGAGAGAGGAGAGAGAATGTGTGTTTAAAGCATTTAACCATTAGCTAAACTTAGCTTGTACGTTAGTTTTATTATTTCCTTAAATATCCGTTTAAAACTGGTTTTTTACGATAAAAAAAGGAGTTTGGTCAGACTCGTGAAAACACACACACACACACACACACACACACACACACACACACACACACACACACACGCAATAGGGTTGCCAGACTGTATGTAACCTTCCAGGGGGTATTGGAAATTATTGACTTCAAGAAAAAAATCTTTCCTTATACAAAAACATGAAAATTTTATTAATAATAAATTTTATTGTTATCCGTTCATCATAAAACATTGTTCGAAACCAACATGTTTTCATCATACTTTTTGTGTTTTAATAGTTAATGCTAAATAGTGTCCAAACACAAGCCAAGTCAGCATACTTAGCTGGGATAAAGATCCGAAGAGGAGTTCCATTGATCTTTACAAACAACAGTCCAGAAACTGTTGCCAATATTCAGTTACGATCTGTATAGTGTGATAAAGATGTCTGTCAGAAACCTCTCTCACATTCACTCGACGATATAATTGACTGTTCCAACGATGTGACACCTTCTGGAAATATTCTGGAGTGGAGATACTCTCCAAATCGTGTAATTAGTTGCTTTTATTGAATCTGATCTTAGAGGCTAGTTTCCTCGTTTCATTTTCCACAGACGTTGTTGGAACAATGTCTGACCAAATTTTTTTCACCCATTACTTTGATGGTGTCAACAAGCTTAAACAGTCTTGTTTCAACAGACTTTTTAAGTCAGGGGAAGGGGAGATACCGGTAGTAGGAGCATTAAGGATGTCACACTACCGCCCCGTCAACAAAAGAGGTCAAGCCACACTGCCAACCGCTACAGTGAAGTAGTCGCAGTTCGCAGTACCCAATAGTAACGCACAACAAATTACCCTGGCATCACGTCATAATCGATTGTTTTTTACGTGAAGTGTAACATGTAGTACGTCAGGACCCTCACTAATAACAGATTAATATGTGATTAAATAAATGTTTATTATTATCGTATTTTTTTAAAGAGAGATACCTGAACGCCATTTTGGTGCTTCCAACAAGGACGGAAAAATATGATAAACAATAAAATTTTATATATATTCGTACTACAGAACTTTTTCGAGAAGAAATGCTTTTTCAATCTTTCACGAAAATCTTATCTGCTTTCATCGAAGTTGTCTCTTTCTAAATCAACTCTGTATGATGCAAGTAAAAAGCGGGCTGGCTTTACCTGACTTAAGTCGCCCCGTCATTAACGTACATTAGTCCACCTGATTAGGTCCAGTATGATTGGCAATGGCTTACCATTGCACTCAGTTGAAACACAATTGAGCGCAGTCCTCCAAACTGCAGGTAAATTAACACAAGGTTTGTTAAAGGCCAATCAGTACATAGAAACAAGGTCACTTAACTAGGAGGAACAATGCCCGTAATTTACTTGCAGTTTGGAGAATTGCCCTAAATTGTCTTGTAACTGAGTGTGATCGTGTAAAACCATTGTCAATTTATCTGAATCTGATCAGACGGGATAATATGCGTTAATATATATCAACTAAGCACTCAACTTTATATTTAACCATACGGAGTTTATTTAAAAACAGCTTTCATGTGGAAGCTTCCTTCAGTTCGGCATCAGACTTAAAAACGAGAACAATCTCGAAAACGTTAGATACGATTTTAAAGAGGTCGAAAAGATGATCGTTTTTCTTGGTCCTAACACTGCCATATACTTTTTTCCTTTAAACTTAATAATAACACAATGATTTATATTTAATGATTAAATTATATGTTAATCGTTCAAGCCAGTACAAAATACAGTAGATGTTTAATTTAATTTCAAATACTGACGTCATTAAATACTATTGATAATATTTGTCAATGTGTATTCGGTCTTGCGCATGTGCAGACATATAGTTCGACTTAAATAACCCAAAATTCAGCATGCTGATATTTAGCTGATATCAGCAAAGTCACGATCATCTGTCGTATGTGACGGGATCTCATTTATGAACAGTCCCGTTCAAATAATCAACATATTTGATTGTATTTGCCCTCACTCTCTGTCTCTCTCTCTCTCTCTCATACACACACACACACACACACACACACACACACACACACACACACACACACACACACACACACACACACATATATATATATATATATATATATATATATATGTGTGTGTGTGTGTGTGTGTGTGTGTGTGTGTGTGTGTGTGTGTGTGTGTGTGTGTGTGTGTGTGTGTGTGTGTGTGTGTGTGTGTGTGTGTGTGTGTGTGTGTGTGTGTGTAAATTGACTTTCTCTCGTAACCAAAATTAGTGTCTTTTCATTTTGTGGTAACAAAGGTTTACATCTTGCATTTGCAAATCGCACCACAATAATCTTTGCATCTGTGTATAACTTGTTTTTAAATCTTTCAAAACCATTAAGAAACTTAATTAATCCATTACGAAACTTAATGCATCAAAATCCATTAAGGTACGGTTTTTTTCAATTTTCAGTGTAATATGAAATTTTAAATTCGAATTATTTGCAGATTTGAAATGCTGATTACTATTGTGAAATGATGATTTTAGAACAGGCATAATAGAAATATTTTTGGAAATTGCTTCCATCACGTCATTGGAACAGCTGGATGCTATGTTTGTATTTTGTAGTTAGCTTTGTTAGCGTTTTGAATTTTCGTTTTATTTTAGATAATACAATATGTGAAAACGATAATTGGAAAAGCATCATTAAGTATCGCTGAAGGACTTAATGGTTATTTCCCAAAGTTTCATTGTACTTGTAATGAAGACCGATTTAACTAAAGTAATTACTTTAATGTGAACAATCACAAGGAAGGCATGCACATATTTATCAATGCTCTTAGTTAGATAAGATCCATTACACTAACTAGGTAATGACTTTATAATGGTTTTAAGCAGCGCTTTAGCATATATTGTAATTTCACCGTTTATGAAATAAATACACGGGGATAATTTAGTTTTACGTTACTTAAACCCTCACCATACTATAATAATAATAATAATAAATAATAAATAATTTCTCTTGTATTTTTATTTCAGAAGTCTTCCTGCATCATTTACATTAACACAATGGATTCTTTTAATACACTTCAGTTTATTTTTAATTTGGTCTGTACTCTCTGTGATCCTCTTAAATCTCGAATTATTAATTCCAGATTATTACTATTATTATAGCCCAGACCACCAATATTTGCAATTATAATTATATATAAATAATCTTAATCATATTATAATTCTGAAAGTTTGTGTATGTGTTATTCTATTACGCTTTAACTACTAGACCGATTGAAATGAAATTTCGTAAGGACATGGTTTATGTACCTGAGATGAACGTAGCCCTGTTCCCGTCTTTAAAAAACCATTATACTACTTACCCAGTCCAACTTAATTATTTAGTATTAAGTTTTGTTACATGTGTTAACTGTACAACAGTGACGTTATGTACGATTATTATATATTGGTAGGTGTAAATAATAGAAATTTTAATTATTTTAAACTCCAATATATTACTTACTCATTCAAACTTTATTTATTATTTGATTTTGTGATATGTGTTTACTAAACAACAATAACGTTTTAATAATATTTTGTATTTCTTAATATAATATTATAAACGTGAAATTGTGTGTGTGTGTGTGTGTGTGTGTGTGTGTGTGTGTGTGTGTGTGTGTGTATTTGTTTGTTCGTTCGTTCGTTTGTTATTCAATCACGCTTTAACTACTGGATCGATTGAGATGAAATTTGGAATGAACATGGTTTAAGTACCTGAGATGGACATAGACGTATTCCCGTTTTAAAAATCTTAATCGCTGTTATTATTTTTTTTAAATTATTGTTTATAAGCCTACATTTGCAATGATTTTAATTGGCAGTTTGTCAAAAATACCTATAATTCCAAACAACCTGCCTTTCCAATTTAAAAGATTGCAGTTTCCGTTGAAGTTGGCATTTACAATGACAATAAGTGGCAGGGTCAGACGTTAAGAGTAGCAGGAATACATTTGGGAACTCCTTGCTTCTCCCACGGTCACTTATATGTCACCTGTTTAAGTGTCGAGTAGCAAAAATCTATTGTCTTGGCCGAAAACCATAAATCGTATAATATTGTATTGAAATATTCTGATTTGGAAAATGGACTATAAATTTTATTATCTACATATTATAATGGCGGGCGAAGCCGCGATGGGTAATCGCTAGTAATATATAGGCCTAGGTAAAATAAAATAGTGTATACAGTTATTTTATATTTAATTTGAAATATATTTATTTGCAATTTAGAAAAGCCCTTCACTCAAACTCACAGTTATATACGATTCATATTATACGATTCAGTTATACGATTCATATTACCTTCTATTGCTGCTCGGACTAATTGAGGTTACTTTAAATTTACAAATCATCAATAATCTTGAAATGAAATTTCCTTCCAAACATATTTCTTCTTAGACTATAAACTTATTTATTCAAATGTTATATTTGCTGGTTTTATTAAAATAAAAATTCTTTTAGATTTTATTAAGTTGTCACTAGTTTTTTAGCCTCAACTCAGTTATTACTTTTCTTTAATTAATTGTAACCATATATATGCCTTCTGTGTTTCATTTCTCTTTACATTAATCACAGTATCATTGGTTTATATATGGCCTATACATAACCTACATCTTTTAATATTTTACTTTTTAAACGAAAAAAACAAATATTAATATTAAAATTGTAACTGGTTTGACCTTTAAAATGCATTAGAATAAGCGTAATATGCGGGTAGATGAAAGAAGCTTGTATTTAAATATTTTCATTGTTTCGGTATTTGAATTTAGTTTTAAAAAATCCCTTCAGAAGGAAAGTGCTAACGTTTGTGTATTTCATAAAATATTTGTGCACGTTTACAGAAAACGTCCAGAAAATAATACAGGATTTCATTTTAAAAATATATTTTAAAAAACGTCTAGCGATAAAAATTCAACAATGTTTTCTTATTTCAAACAGTTTAGTAAAATAACAATAGTAAAATAACAATAGTAAAATAACAGTCGTATCTTATTCTGTAAATATTATTCTTTTTTTTAAATATTATTTACCTCGATATTTTACTGCTTTAATTTCACATTAACTTATAAAAGTTGAAAAACTTCAGAACTAAAATAGCACAAAACTCAAAACTTATTACATTTTTATTGAAATGTGCATAATAACAGTATAATAACATGCATATTCGTGTTTTTTTTTTACCAAAAAGAGGAGCTGCTTTATTTAAACTACATATATGGGCCCTACAGGTTCGTCAGAACACCAGAGGTCGCTTACGCCTCATGTCTTTCCATTTTAAGGCTTTTCAATGAAATAAAACCGACTTAAAGCAGATAAAAGATTGTAATCAAAATTCCATTAGTTGTGTAAAGTGTCCCCGAAAGAGTGCAGCACAATACAGGCAATTTTTGTGTACCAAACAGGTGATTGCTGAAAAACACATTGTTGAAAGTAATATTTAAATTATTACTGTATCCAAGAATTAAATAATTATTGACCTAATCAGTTTTGAAAGTAGAATCGGTAAGACAATCTAGGCCAGTTCTAATATTTAAATGTTATTAAATAAAAACTTTGTTTTTAGTAAACAGTAAATATTGTAGCTTAATTTAGGTGTGTAATGTAAAATACTGTTATAGTAGGTTTCATTTGCAAATATTTCAGTAAGGTACAATGTTAGAATTCAGTCATTAATTTTATATGTTATAGTTTTTAAAAAAATACGGAAGTAGAATAAAGCAAAGCCTATTGTATCAAATAACATGAATATCAGGAATCACATTACTTTATTAATTGGTCATACAAGTATGAAATGTAACTATAACGTCTATTTTAACAGAAGTTCATACTGACAAGAAATAGTAGGCATGCATGGTTTTGCAACGATTTTACTTCGGAAGATATGTACAGTATTTTTACAATACAAATATTGCTGGATTAAAGAATAGTGTATTATAGTAATTAACTATAAGCTAACCGTATTATTTGAATTATTTTATTTTCAGAATTCATGTTTTTTTACATTCAATTACGGATAGCGAGTTCATGAAAAACGTCCTAACGTCTTATTTTTCATTCATGTACCAGCAAGGACAGTACATAATTGTATCATCCATAATTACCTCATATTTTTAAAGTCACTTTGACATTAGACATATTATTATGTCAAAACATTGTTTTGAAAGAGGTGCTATAACACTGTTCAATTCCTTGCTGTTTATTGTTATATATTATCCGTTTCTTTTTCCAGTTAACTGCAAAACGTAGCACGGAGACACAAATTATTATTATTTTTTTTGTTAAAAACACAAAATGGCAGAAAATAGAAAACTAGCTTTTTAGAAATATGTTACGTCAACATATTTTCTATATATACTTTTTCGATAATGATTGAGGAATAAGCACCTGAATTCATGAAACCTATAATAGCAAATTCGGTAACACGAATTGTGACGTCACTGATGCAGCCCGCAACCCTTTTCGTGTTAAATTTAAATAAACCTCTCTACACATTGCTCAGCCATCCGAGGCCCTCGATACATTTATTTATTCACATTGCAATCTGCAATTCATTTTATTTTATAAAACCCGTTTCCGTCCATTATTGAATAAAACGAGAATTGAATAATAAATTTCAAAAAGTGAAAAAAATCTGCCAGCCATAAATATTATTCGATTTAATAAGCAGGTGTTAACTGTTCCGAAACTTTTACAATGTGGGCTTTAACGAGTTAATTCGTACTAGGTAATGAAAGGTTTTGTGTTTCTAGAGACTTTCCTTTGTTGAGGGTCCGTTTAGTATAACCCTGACTTATGACCTTAAAATGTGAGTTATAGAATACGTTTTGAATGATAATTTATCTGATTTGATTTAAGTTTAACTAAATTCGCTATTTACTAGCATATTTTTTTTTTTTTTTTTTTTTGTAAAGTGTGCTGTTGCAGAGGGAATCATGTTGCCCCTAAAGAGTTTCTTAAAAACATTTAAACCGTTTTTTAAACTATTGTGTCAACACTGAAATCTTGAAATCCAGAAATACCACAAAAAACTTAACACAGGAAATCGCATTTATATTTTAATCAGAAGGGCCGTTGTTTACTAAGTGTTAAGCCCTTTTGCCTTTTTGCAGCCCTCCCTTAAAACGTAAAAAACTTGGCATGTGTTAAAATACTCTAGCATATGACTTTTTAAATTATAAGTACTGGTTTACAATGTGAAAGTACCTTTTTTAAAATGGGGGTTAACAGTAGCTCTATAGCCCCCGACACGCCAGCCAAAAAGCTTTAGTGTATTCCTATTACTTCACCTTAAACCGACTTCAGTGCCCTTAACGAGCTCCAGAATCTTTTCTATAGGTGTCCTGGATGAACTCCTGATCTGGTTTTTGAGGTCCAAAGAGTCTCCTTCTTTGGCCTCCAGGACCTCGCAATCAAGGAGTATGTGTGTTGCGGTTTCAACACCCCGCCCGCACAAACGACACTCGGGCGAGATTTGTAACAATCCCACCTTATGTAAATGGTTCCGGATGTGGCCGTGTCCGGTGATCATTGCAACGACCTGCATCAGTGACCTCCTGTTAAACTTAAGAAGTGTCTTTGTCAGTACAGGGCCTGTTCCAGAGAGAAGGCGTTTCCCCAATCTTTGTCCAGGGAATTGTCGCAATCGTTTGATGTGTTCATCTCTAGCCCATTTCCTTCCTGCTCCTCTCGCAGTTGTGCGACTAATGCCGCACGCGGGCTCTGATTGGGATCCCAATAGTCGATAAGCAGCTCCTCTCTTGGCCATTATATCTGCTCTCTCATTTCCCTTAATCCCGCAATGCCAAGGTACCCATCCTAATTGCACCATGTTAGCACTCGACAGGACACATAGGAGCGGAGAGAATCCCATACCAACTTGGATGTGATTTCTACAGAGCTAAGAGCCTGTAATGCCGCCTGGCTGTCTGTGAGTATTAGAATGTCCTTATCTGTAAGTCATTCCTCTAATACTCGATGCTGAAATTGCACAAATCTCAGCTTGGAACGATGTGTAATACCTACTTAAACTAGCATTGAATGCTGCCCCAGTGGTTTCGGCAGTATCCTCTATATCCAGACTGTTGATCATTCAGTGATCCGTCTGTGTACCAGACAATCTAACCTGGACATACCGGTCGCTTGCCACATTCCCTGTCCTCTCGTGAATGGAGAAGAACTGTGAAAGGTCGAGCAAAGACGTATTGAGTGCGCATGATATCAGGTAGCATGTCCAACACTGAGTATTTTAGAACTGTCTTGACGATCTCGAAGTGCTCCACCTCAAGGATACTCCCCCTCCATTCGCCAAGATTACGAAACCTATAGGCAGCCTGTCTCGCCTCTGATATTATGAAAATGTCCAGAGACGCAAGTCTAATAAGACCTCCAGAGCAGCTGCAGGTGTGCTCCTAAAGGCACCAGTGACCGACAAGCCCCCAAGCTGCTGCAAGTTTGCTAATTTATTACCCACTGTAGCCTGAGTAGCCTTTGGCCACCATACTAGAGAACCATATGTCAATTGAGGTTTGACAATAGTCGTGTACGTCCAAAGGGCTATACTCGGCTTTAGTCCCCATTCATGTCCAATAAGGCGTCTCGTCACCATCAGTGACGACTTGGCCTTTAAAATTGGATGGTCAGATGGCCTTTGTTAGATCTAACCTGTCTTTGTCTTTCTGCTTTTTGGTTTGACCCTTTAATTCAGTCAAAGTGAAAAGCCTACGCTGGAGCTTACGTGGTTATGTACACTGATGACACGTACCATGTGGCCTTAGAATTTAATCTAGTCTTACTTATGTATACGGTTCTTTGTAAGGGTGGGACCTTTACTTGCTATTTATGAATTTGGATGACTGACGGCAAACCTTCAAAGCAAGCCACATAATTTATGATTGTGAGGCTGTTGTTAGCTGGGGGACTAAGGGTGTTTGGCTTCCAGGACATTGCTGACTGCAGTCGAATGAGCTAGTCTTGAACAGCTAAAAATCCTTGAAGGCAGCAATCTACATAACTAAAACTTAAGCGGCTTTGTTGGACTGTAGATCCCTGGATCCCAATGTCAGGGCTAAACCCACATAACCTCAAAAACTAATCTAATCAAATATAATGTTAAAATACTAAAAACTGGAACAATCACTGAAAGTTGAAATTTTGAACGATAAAATACAGATCGGATAACATTTACACAATATTTATTCTTCAATATTCAAAAATAATGGTCAAATTACAGTTAAAAACATAACATGATTAATGTTAAACGAGAAAAGGAGCTACGTTTTTGAATGGTACTTATTATGTATATGAAAAATACTCTGAAACTAATTTATGTAGCCTACGTATGTGTATTCTTCACATATATTCTAAACGTAAAAAACGACACTGTTGTACAATTAACACATGCCACAAAACTAAATACTAAATAATTACGTTGGGCTAGATAAGTGGTATCTAGCCAATTTCAAAACGGGAATAGGCTTGTGTTTATCTCAGGCACCTAAAGCATGTTCATACCAAATTTCATCTCAATTGGTGCAGTAGTTAAAGCGTGATTGAATAACACACACTTTCAGAAATATAATATGACTAACTGTTACCCGTCACGGCTTTGCCCGCAAACATTATATACATTAAAGATCACGCATCACCGTGTTACGACCAAGAACCGTGTCAGTTAGGTTATGGAATATTCTTTAAAAAAAATAACTGTTTTCAATGAATCATTTTTTATAGGCCTAAAAACTATGTTAGTTATCTTATAGAGTATTCTCTAAAAAAAAATATATAAAGTTTTTTTCACGCATAACCATGTTAGGCCTAACAACCGTGTCAGTTAGGATATGTAGTATTCTTTAAAAAAATATAAAGGTTTTTTCACGCATCATCGTGTTAGACCTAACAACCTTGTCATTTAGGTTATATAGTATTCTTTAAAAAAAAAATAGTTTTTTTTACGCACCACCGTGTTAGACCTAACAACCGTGTCAGTTAGGTTATGGAGTATTTTTATTTAAAAAATGGGTTTTTTACTACCCAAAACCCGTGTTAGGCGTATTTTTATTGTTTTATCGATCTACAACAAAAACAACAAAAAATTCGTTACTGAATTTCAGCCGCCTCGGTGGCCTAGTGGATAGCGTACTAGGCTTTCACCCCGAGGACCCGGGTTCGATTCCCGGCGAGGGCTTGGCATTTTCATAAGCTATAAATCATCCCATCGTCTGCATTAGCCCAAGTGTGCACAATAGTCGGACGTTTAAAAAAAAAATGAAAAAGGTACCGAATTTCGCGCGGTAGCAATTTTGAGGTTATGTTGGTCACTTTTATTTTCGGTTTTTGTCGTACTTCTCGTGGTTTCCGCGCTTTAATATTTTGGATTCTTGCTTTTAGGCACGTAATAAAGCGTTTTAGTAACAAAAACATCGAAAAACCTAGGACATTCTACACTGCATATTTACCATTTTTTCATATAATGTAATTACACAAATATATATACTACCTTACACTTAAAGTATCCTAATAAAATTGTATGTTACATATTCTGCACTCTGAGTCGAAAACATTGAAAAACCTTAAACGAGAATCACCATATTGTGATTATTTGATCTAATGAAACTTAAAATAAAACTACAAACAATAAAGCAAACCAGACTTTCACAAAGCGAAAATACTTACAATTATAGTAATTTTTAACGTATTGTAATATGCACTCTGCAAAGGGATTTTTTTATATTTAGTACTGAAAATTCAACACAAAATAACAAATTAGAGTCAGTTTTGAAAAAAATTCAACTAAAATAATTGAAAATTTAACAGTATAAGCAATAATTTTGCAATAAATAAAACACAGATTAAGATTCTTAAAATGGGATTAGATCTATGTCCATCTCAGGTACCTAAATCTCAGGTCCAGTAAACAGTAATTAAACATATAAAACTTCACTATTGTACAGTTAACACATGCCACAAAACTAAATACTAAATAATTACGTTGGGCTGGGTAAGTAGTATAATGACGTTTTTAAAACGGGAATATTCGTATGTTAATATCATATATCTAAATCATATTCGTACCAAATTTCATCTCAATTGGTCTAGTGGTTAAAGCGTGATTGAAGAACAAACAAATAAACCAACAAACACAAACTTTCAGATATATAATATTATTAAGATTAAGATTAAGATAAGATTAAGATTGAGTTTTTTGTTTTATATAAAGCTTAGAACAGGTTCCTTACTGGAAATTTACTTGTTAAGGTTTTAGTAGTAGTTAACAGAAAGTGAAATATATTTATGAATATTAGTTTGAGTACAAACTAATATAGTTTAACACTTGAATACTAAATATCAATTAACAAGGATACTCCACACTTAACAAAAATATCGATACATAAAAAAATACCTTGTACATATATATATATATATATATATATATATTCAAAATATATTTGTATATATATTTTCTTGTTATATTAAGGCGAAAAGCACATTATCGCCTCCCTAAATGTAAGTGTGAGTGTAAAGTGCGAAAGTCGTAAGTGTAGTGTTGTAAGTCGTAGTGTAAGTATGTGTTAGACTCGTGTACCGCGAGGGACGTCCTAATCCTCTCAATAGGTGCATCTAGTCTGCACCCCCTGCGGGGACAAATGTATATATATATATATATATATATATATATATATATATATGTGTGTGTGTGTGTGTGTGTGTGTGTGTGTGTATGTATATGTATGTATGTATGTATATATATATATATACTGTATATAATTTTAAGAAATTTTTAAAATGTGATCTAAAGGTTAAATCTGCTAATTTTAAGGTTCAAAATTTGGATCTTACCATGATAACCGCTCCTTTTTTCCAATATAAATTCACTAGTAACAAAAGTAATTCGTGACAGCAGATTTTATTATTTTAAGAGCCACGGATTAAATTTGTTCTCTTTGGCAAAGATAATACAAGATACCTTTCAAGGATTTACTTCAAACATAGAAATATGATTTTACCCAGAGACGAAATCCCCCTTTGGCTGCACTGGAAAGGTCTCTTATAAAGTCACGAAGAAATTCAAAATCAAGAATTAAAGTTGTGTTAATCTTTGGCTCTAATGTTTAACTGATTTAAAATTATATTTTAAAAATACTCTTAATAAAACTTAAATTGTCTGATTTCAAAGCACTTAAATATACTGAAATTCATTTTTCTTTTTATAATTTCCCGTTAAGGCTCTAAATGTTGAAAAACATTTTCATTTCTCGCTATACCAAATATATAGAATGTAAGCATAGTAATCATGGAGAAATAGAACGATTTATTTTGAAAGATAAATCAATTTGAAGGGCGCTCAAACTCAAAATATGGTTTTTCATTGCGTAAAATAAATATGTTGCCAATATAAGAAAATATATCTAATCCCTTTTCGAACCTGTTTGTCTATTCATTTTTACAAATCCCAGCAGGAGGTGCAGATTAGCTGCACCTATTGACAGGATTTAAACATTCCTCGCGGTACCCGAGTCTAACACACACTTACACCTACAACACTTACGACTTTAACACTTTACACTCACACTTACATTTAGGGAGGCAATAATAGCCTAAATGTGCTATTTTCCTTAAAATAACAAAAAAATACACAATTTTTATTGGGAAAGAAATTTTAGATTCATTTTTTTGTCAAACCAAAAACAATTTTTCGTTAACATAAAACAAAGAATGAACAAGGAGCTTGAAAATAATTATATGAAATATTTTTAATAAATATATATATATATATATATATATATATATATATATATATAATACAATAATTCGGAAAAAATTTAAATTCTGACACTGTCCTAACATAATTGCGCAGTGTGCATGCGTGCCTCTTCGATCAGCCCGAACTTCGGAATGCGCGAGCGACACTGTCATTTGAACTCCGAACAGAGACGCCCGCTTCACAAAGCATCTCAGTGGTGACCGCCATTTTTCTCATTTTTTTGTATTAGTTTATTTAGTGTGCAATTAAAATGGGGCAGTTTTGCACCCAAGGGGCGCTAGACCCTGGGTTTGAGGACCGAAAGGGTCAATTCACCATACGGGGCAGGCAGCAGTCAACAATAATTGATTTACACAACCGTGTGGTGTTTTTCTCATAAAATACAAAGTCTATACCAAAAGTAGTAAGACTGATTGTTTTTAATTATTGAAGATATGTTTACAATTCCTTAATATTCTCCTAATGTTAAACAGCTACACACTTAGAATAACGCTGCTGCTATTCGCCGTACGCCTTCTGGAAATCAGCTTCGAGGATGCTGTTGAGCGCCCTCGTCGATGCTGCTTGAACGTCCTGAATTTAGTCAAATAAATGCCTCCCTTCAGCAGCCTTTCCATCTGTGGGAATAAAAGGAAGTCAGATGGAGCTAGATCGGGGCTGTAGGCGCGGTGCGGCGACGTGGCAACGCCGAATCGGACCAACAGTTGCCATGGCACAGCGCATTGCCGTGATGCAGCGTCCAGTTGTCGGAGATGGCTGGTCGGATGCGATTCATTCGGTCTCACAGGCTGGTTAGCACTTGCACTCAGCAGTTCTCTCACTTTGTCCACATTGTCATCGCTTCGTGCCGTCGACTGCCATCCAGTGCGATTGTTGTCTTCAACGAGCTCCCTACCTTCTTTAAACAGTGTGTACCATTCAAAAACACTGTAGCGGCTCATTGCAGTATCCCCGTAAGCCGATAACCATTTCTAGGGTCTCGGTTGACGATTTGCCGAGTTTGATACAAAACTTTATCGAATATCGCTGCTCGAGATTGTGCATCGACGACAAAAAACACACTTGACAATAAACAATATCTATACTCAACCAAAGCCCGTAGGCGACTGTGGCTGGTGTTTCTCTGTTGCTAAGTGTCCCCTCCATCTCGCCCAGCCAGCCAAACTCCTCTCCACAGCTCAATTTTCTTTACAGAAAATCAGTCGTACTACTTTTGCACAGACCCTGTACGTAATATTCACCTAAAGTAGTAGTGTTCCCGCAAATTTGGTAGCGAAATCAATATTGTGTCAATTGGTGCGTCCCAGCTGGTTAGTGTTTGGTTACAATTGTTGGCCGTACAAGTTTAACTCACTAACCCACCTGTAATGCCTGGACTGGAAGAAACCAAGATTTAAAGATCCACGATCGTGGCTTAATAAAAAAGAAGTGCTGCGGCGCTTTTGATGTCGAAGTCATGTTAGGCATAACCCGAAAATAAGGTTAGCAAGCTGAAGCCTGAAGTTATAGTTCCCCTTCGATTGTAATATTTTAAATGTATCGTACAAAACATTAAACCAAGAAGTCTAAACACCTGAGGCATTGTAAATGCGGAACAAACTAACAATACAGTACTTGTTTAGCTTCAAGTAGATTTAAGTTTCTGTCTGTCGTGGCTGTTTTGTGATGCATGAGAAAAGTTTTGTAAGAACTTGTAACGGAAGATGAACTGATTTCAACTTTATTCGATGAAGAATATTTACTTTCCCAATATTCAAAGGAAAGAACAAATATAGTGCTCGTAAGAAAAAATGTATATATAGATTTTGATAAACATTATTATTTTCAGGTCATAAGTGTGTGTGTGTGTGTGTGTGTGTGTGTGTGTGTGTGTGTGTGTGTGTGTGTGTGTGTGTGTGTGTGTGTGTGTGTGTGTGTGTGTGTGTGTGTGTGTGTGTGTGTGTGTGTGTGTGTGTGTGTGTGTGTGTGTGTGTTGTGTGTGGGTGGGTGGGTGGGTGTTTGTGTGTATGGGGGGTGTTTTAGTGTGCTCACGTTCAAAATCTTATTTGATTCAAACTTGGCACTGAAATCGATTACGGTAATACTTTTACAAGTTTGTTAACCAGAAAAATTGGTTCAACAATTACAAAATTGCAGCGATTTCAGATCTTTAAAAATGTATAACTTTATTCTATTAAATTCTTTTGAAAAACTTATTACATCGCCGTAATCAGCGTTAAAAACTGCTTACGTTACCAGTATTTTTTTTTTAAAATACCGATGAATTCTAAAAATGTTTTTTACGGATATCAGGGTTCATTTTCATATTTTCAATGCAATTTTAAACTTTAAATTGCTACTTTATGCTGATTACTATGGGGAAATCAAAACTTTGAAATATAAAAACGAAAATATTTTGGAAAATTTGCTTCTGTTACATCAATTATACAGCTGCGTGTTACGATAATGTTTTTTAAATTGTTTTTACAAACAAGTCCACATCATAATCAGCGTTAAGTTTAATGCACTTGCCTAAATTAGCGCTTTTAATTGTAAAAATCCGTTGAAGTTTTTAAATTAAATTTAACTGCGGTCAGGGTTCATTTTTGAATTTCAAATATAATTTAAATTTTAAAATGCTATTGTATGCAGATTTTAATGCTGATTGTGATGGTGAAATCAGAAGTTCGAAGGTACAAACGTCTTGGAAATTCTCTTCCATTATGTCAGCGACTAGCTGAGAGATAATTTTTGTCGTAGTTTATAAAATTTATAAAAGTGAAATGAATATTGGCATTTTTTACAATAAAATTTTATTTTTACAACACTGCGAAAGCAATGTACTAATTCAATAGCTCAATGGATTTGGCTTACAGTGCATAAAGGCATTGTTGAGTATATGTAACTGAATTAAAAAATGCCTAAACTTTGAACGGCAGGCAACAAAAATAACTCAAAAATAAATTCCGAATACTAATTATAAATGTTTTTCTACGCACTCTTACAATTTCGTTCAAAGGTCGCGGACTGGCAAGTTTAATCAGGAAGGGCAATTAGGGTTAACCTTAGAAACAATGCATACACCAGTCAGGACCGTGTAGGCTGAGTGAATTTAGTCTCTTCTTCTTTTTGATTTAAAACGTTCTCCGGTGTCTTCGATTCCTGGCTTCCATTTTCCACTGTCATCCAACAGGTCTTGATCTAATCTTCTCTCTCTCACTTCTTCTCACTAACTAAGTTTCGGTCTTCCTCTTTTTTTGCAACCATGAGTTTCCCATTTTAAAATCTGTTTGGAAAGTCGATTTTTGTCCATTCTTTGAATATGACCAAACAATCGAAGTAGTTTTGTCTTAATGCCGTCTACAATGGTGTGATTCAAATCCATGATTTCACGGGTTCTTTCAATTTTTACATTTTCCTGTCTGGACCGAATTTTATTACCTATATTAATTAAAATGTTTTTATATATATATATATATATATATATATATATATATATATACAAATAGAATTATTAAAAAAATCTTATACAGTAATGAATAAGATATACCAGTGCAAAGAATTCGTGTTAACGATAATAGAATGGATTACGGCAGTAACTATAGTCTCGGAATAATTTCCTTGATGTGCGCAATTTAAAAGGCGCAGTAAGCCTTAACACTTCGTAAACAACGGGCCCTGTGATTTAAATGTAAATGCAGTTCCCTGTTTTAAGATTTTAGTGTTGACAAAATAGTTATAGAACTTTTAAAAATGTTTTAAGAAACTCTTTATAGATATCATGATTCCCGCTGAAACAGCACACTTTCCAAAGAAAGCACATTAGTAAATAATACATTTAGTTGAATTTAAATCAAATAAAATAAATTACCAATCGAAACGTTTTCTAGAACTCACAGTTTAAAGCCATCAGTCTGTGTTATACTAAATGGACCCTTAATTAACTCATTTTTAAAAGGAAAGTCTCTAGAAATACAAAACCTTTCATTACCTAGTACGAATTAACTCGTTAAAGCCCACATTGTAAAAGTTTCGGAACAGTTAACAGCTGCTTTTTAAATCGAATAATATTTATGGCTGACAGATTTTTTTTCGCTTTCTGAAATTTAATATTCAATTCTCGTTTTATTCAATAATGGACGGAACGGGTTTTATATAATAAAATGTATTGCAGATTGCAATGGGAATAAATAAATGTATCGAGGGTCTCGGATGGCTGAGCAATGTGTAGAGGTTTATTTAAATTTAACACGAAAAGGGACGCTTACTGCATCAGTGACGTCACAATACGTGTTATCTAATTTGCAAATATGTAAATTCTATTGCTTAGTGCTATAGTTTGTGCACGTTAGGGTAATGTGGACGAGTGAATTGCATTAACGGGAAAGGGAAAGCTTACGACAATAATTTCCGTCTCGAACTTATGACATTGACACGCCTAAATAGGCCTATGGCACGCCTAAAAGCGCACGCCTTACCGGTCGCTATATATAAATATATATAAATATATATATAAATATATATATATATATATATATATATATATGGTTTTAAAAAATTCATGGGGTTGTTTCATGAGGGTGTTTCATGAATTCAGGTGCTTATATCTCATATCAAAATCAAAAATGTAAATGTTGACGTATATTTCTAAAATATTTAGTTTTCTATTTACTAACATTTTGTGTGTTTAACAATAACAAAAATAATAATTTGTGGATCCGTGCTAAATTTTGCAGTGAATTGGGAAAAGAAACGAATAATGTGTAACAATAAACAGCAACGAATTGAACATTGTCACAATACGTGTTACCAAATTCGTCCAAATTTGCGAATAATACATGCGAACAATACGTGGCAATAACAAATGTCAGTATCACATGTCAATAAATCCTGACAGTAAGACATGTTAATAATACTTGCCATTAATACATGTACTATATTTCATTTATTAATTAAATAACAGATACACGAAACAAGCTCACTGAAGTGATAAAATCAAATATCAAAACCATAACTAAAATTTGATAACATCACATAAATGATCATATGAATAGCCTATGCGAATATATTTTTGTATTTTACAATATAAACTAAAAACAACCCCTGATTGGCGTATAGTGTTTTAGCAATTTTTCTGAAATACATTTGTTAAATTTTAGTACTTCAAATTATCAAATTCTTTTTCATAAAAAAAATTTCACTAACAGATATATTTCAAAAATGCCAATACAGATTCTGCAAATGGTTGTGACGAAGCGAAATTAAAAGTTGTTTTTATAATATACCGACGTTAAAGAAAGATTAAACTGTCAGTAGATTTACCATTTGTACGTTTTAAAAACACTAAAAGTTAATTCATAAATGACAATAAATAAAATCCCTATAGCTACAAATTATACGAACACATTTTCATTGTCCACTGCTTTAATTTCCCATTTCCTTTGTTCCAGTTGTGGAAACAAAGCCATGCTACGAAAAGCTCTGTCTATTTTATGACTATACGAACTATAATAGAGAGGTTTCTGATAAAAATATTTAAGTACAAATCACTTTGTGTCTGTGTTCCCATTTCTAATGATTAAATAGACTAGTTTTTCTGAAATATGACATATAAGCCTGCTTTTCAATTAAAAAGACTGCCATTGTTTTTTTCTTGAAAGCAAAACCTCATTTAATTATGCTTTTCTTGAAATATGTTATAGCGGTTTTGATAAATTATTGCTGAAAATGTTTTGTGTTTACTATACATCAACAAATACTGTTTATAAGCTACTGATTAACAGCATAAAATTGTTGGATTATTTATCAGAATCACTTCACCAGATTTTGCTTACAATTGTGTCATATTTAAAAGTACATGGCTAATCAATTTAGTAGATCGTATTAAGTGATTTAAGAAATTTACGTTAAAGAACTTCATGATGAGATAAAAAAATCTTTACGCCCGCTTGAGCATATTGCCATAAAACGAATTTCTATGTTTTAAACACGTATTTTTCTTAGATATATTTGAAACATTTTGATTTTTCAACACAACGTAATAATAACTACTAGTGGGCCCGTGCAACCTTTCGTAGTTATTGGGAAAAAAACGAATAATCTTAATATATAAAAGAAGTCCTGAGTGACTTACTGTATAAAGACTGATACATATTCAACGCAGAGCCAAAACTATTTTAACTAGCGACTTGAAATTTTCAGGGTACATTTACGTTACCATATAGGCGTGCACTAAGAAAGGATTTTTTTAAAAATTGAATTTAACGGCATTAAACTACTTACCCAGTTCAAATTTAATAACCACGTACAGCCAGTACTACTATAACTATAGACTTGAGATTTTCAAGGTACATTCTTACAACAATGTAAAGGTGCATTAAGAAAGGATTTTGTAAATATTTGATTTCGACGCCATTAAACTACTTACCCAGTCCAACTTTATTAACCAACGTACGGCCGAGACTACTATACTTAGAGACTTGAAATTTTCAGGGTACCATCTTACAACAATGTCGAGATGCGCTAAGAAAAGATTATGCAAAAATTTGATTTTAACGCCATTAAAATGCTTACCCAGTACAACTTTAATAATCAACGTATAGCCGACACTATAATATCTAAAAATTTGAAATTTTCAGGGTTACCACCAAATGTAGAGGTGCACTGAAAAACAATTTTCCAGTATTCAACCCTTAAATAGGTAAAAATGAGTAACAACAATTTTTATTGGAAAATAGGTTTTTTGTCTGACCTTCTTAAAACTTAACTTAGTAATGAAATATATTTTTCACCATTTCCCAAAACTCATCCCCTAAAGAGATTGAAAGGGGGTAGACAATGTAAAAAAGTGGTATACAATTTTTCATTGAAAAAATATTTGTTTTGGATCGAATATTCTAGAAGTATGATATGAAACACTAATAATGAAACACATATTTCAACATTTTTCCGAATTCATTCCCTAAAAGAATAAAAATGTAAAAAAGAGGTATAATTGGAGAAAAAGAGTGTTTCCATTGGAGAAAAATATTTTTTATCGGCTTTTCTTAAAAGTAAACAAAAGATTCAAAAATACAAATTATGTTACACGTAATGCAGCATTCCCCCCACCGAATTCATTCCTCTAAAAGGAAAAAATATAAAAGAGGTATAAATGTTTTTATAGGAGAAAAATATTTTTATCAGATTTTCTTAAATTCGAAAGGAACACGTTTGAATAAAACAACATATTCACATTATAAAATTTTTTAATATTCACTGTAAAATAATCACAAGTTTAGATGATTACGGTTTTATTAATGGGCTATATTTTTTTATGTTTCTAAATTATTTCATTACTGAAACAGTTTAAGTTTCGTGGGCGAAGCCACGACGGGTAATGCTAGTATACTTATACAACAATGTACAGCAAGACAATCTTAGTTATTTTAAAGCAGTGCCATTCATTATATTTACGTTATTTAATACAGTAGGCTTTACTTTGTTGTACTTATGTATTAAAAAAAATTAAAAATTAATGACTGAATTTTAACATTGTACCTTATTGAAATATTTACAAATGACACCTACTGTAACAGTATTTTACATTATATACTTAAATTACGCTACAGAATTTCCTGTTTACTAAAATCACAGTTTTTTATTTAATAACATTTACATATTAGAACTGGCCTAGATTACCTTATTTATTTTAGTTTCGAAATTGATTCGGTCAGTAATTATTTAATTCTTGGATACAGTAATAATTTAAGTATTATTTTCAACAATGTGTTTTTCAGCAATCACCTGTTTGGTACACAAAAATTGCCTGTATTGTGCTGCACTCTTTCGGAAACACTTTATACTACTAATTTTAATTTTGATTACATTCTTTTACCTGCTTTAAGTCGGTTTTATTTAATTGAAAAGCCTTAAAATGGAAAAGCATGAGACGTAAGCGGCCTCTGGTGTTCTGACGAACCTATAGGAACCCAATATATGTAGTTTCAATAAAGCAGGTCGTCTACTTTGGTAGGAAATATCGAATATGCATGTTATTACACAAATTTTAATAAAAATGTAATACGTTTTGTGCTATTGTAGTTTAGACCTGAAACCGTTTCATTACATACCTAAATTAGGCTACACTATTTACTGTATACTAAAAGCAGAGTTTTTCATTTAATAACATTTACGTGTTAGAACTGGCCTAGATTGTCTATGTTCAAAATTGTTTCAATCAATAATTATGTAAGTCTTAGATATAGTAATAATTTAAATATTATATTCGACAATGTTTTCTTAGCAATCAGCTGTTTTTATACTCACACAATTAACTGTTTCTGTCACATATGGCTGCATTGTACCGCACTCTCACGGGAAAACTTTATACTGCTCCTGAAAATTAAATTATAAGTCATTTATCAGTTTTATTTTATTTTTAAATATTAAAATGAAAAAAGTATGAGGTGTGAGAGTTTCCTGGTGTTCTGACGTACTTGCAGATATACCATATATGTAGTTTCAATAGCGAAGGTCCTTATTTTTGGTTCAAAACCCATCGGAATGTTTACCGTAATAATATATGAAACATTATTATTGTTGTCTGTTTTAGCGGAACTTTATTGAAACTGTTTTAGAGGAAATTCTGAACTGTTGAACCTGTTTTGAGGGAATTTATTAATCTACCCGTTTAATTTAAATATTTATGGATTACGTTAGAACATAATGTATACAATTTTGCTTTTTAAAAAAACTGTTCACTTTTTTTCCAGTATATTAGCGTTAAAAATACCGACGAACGTGCGCGTGCACCCACGCTCGAGTACACACACACACACACACACACACACACACACACACACACACACACACACACACACACACACACTCACAAACACAAACACAAACACAAACACAAACACAATAGACAGACATCCAAGCAAAAATAACTTTTCAGATTTAAGGATTCTATTAAGGGTTTTCTTTATATAATTGACCCATTAATAGAATTATTAACAAAATGGTGGACTTCTTTTGTTCTTATATTGTGTAAGTATATATTTTCCATTAACTAAAACTGCTCTTCCGACTCTTCATTGAATCGGAGATGGAGAATGGGAAGAACAGTTGTGGTTAATGGAGTTTGTGTGTGTGTTGTTTTAGGCCAAGATTTAAAATGAAAGTAGCCTCGCTTAATCCGCTACATTTCACAAGTAGGACGTTGGACCTCCAACATTATACCGTATCCTTAAGGTGCTTTCACTTCTCGTGTCAACATTTTTATTTATTTTGGTACTTAGCACATCCCCTAGCGCGTTCGTTTGCGGTATCTTTTGCTGACAATTAATTACCATTTACTTTAAATACAGTAATAAAAATATACGCATTGAAACCAATTTTTGTTTTATGTCATTGAACGCAATATAGATTCAGTTAAAGTATAGTATAGCATAGTATAGTATAGTACAAATGTAGTATAAATACTTTCGTAAATTATAAACAAAATTTGAGACACTTATAGGACGTAAAAAAATGGTTAAAGGCTTATTTTGAACGTCTTGGTCTTGGATTTGAGAGATGTTTTCTTGAACTGTTATAAAAGGCTATAATAGGCGATAATATGATATTATACTAAATTAAAGTATATACTAAGCTGTAAGTCTAGTGTAAAAAAGGGTATACAATAATAATAATAAGTTAAATATAACAATCTGATATCTCACTTGACGTTTTAACTACAAAGACTTTATTTTTATAAAGTAATTTTTCAATATTCCTACAAAGACATTTTTTTAATGTATATACAAAATTTATAAAATAAATTGTGTTAAGTTTATACAGCTACGTACACACACACACACACACACACACACACACACACACACACACACACACACACACACACACACATTATATATATATATATATATGTAATTTAAAATTAAACATTTTTTTGAATATATTAATTAAATAAGGACATCTCTCTCTCTCTCTCTCTCTCTATATATATATATATATATATATATATATATATATATATATATATATAGAGAGAGAGAGAGAGAGAGAGACACACACATATTTACTTAAAATATTCAAAAAAAATGTTTAATTTTAACTTTTTTATTAAATTATAATCATTTTTTTATTTTATTGCGCCAAATAAAATAATTGTACAAGCAATTTTCCTTTCAGTTTTTACCTTTAATTCAAAATAAAAATTCTTACCATTACACGTTGTACACATGAAACATTTCATTTCACTATCGTGTTCAAAGTCGAAATCGTCATAAATTAGTAATTTCATTCTTAAAATCTATTAAAAATTAATTTAACGGCGTTAATAGTTCATAATAGTATTTTCAATGTAAACTGGACGTTTGGTATTATAATTAATGCATGTACAATTCATATTTGGCACAAAAAATACTTATTGTTATTGTAGATTTGACAAGTTAGTTACTAAGCAACACGAGTTTGTCATTAAAGCAAATTTAAAGTTTTAAAATGGTAGATTATGACAGTGAAATCATACTTTGAAATTTTTATAAAAAATATTAATATTGCTTCAATTACATCGGCAATAATGCTGTGTGCAGTTATTTTATTCATAAAATAATATATTAAAATTAATGTTTATTAAATTACAAATTAAAAATGTTTAGAGTAACAAAAATATTAACGTATTCAATTAGAATACAATAACGTAGACTACAAGGAAGTTCTAGGTTTACAATTAAATTACGAACATATTATTATCTATGATTCATCAAGAAAATTTTATATCAGAAAATTAAAATTATAGTTGAATTATTAAAAGATAAATTCATAAGTTTCAATTACAAAGTTAATGCTTTTACGTCTTTATTTTGCGTAAAACAATATGTAAATTTAAATTTTTCAACAAGAAACGATTTATCTCAAAAGTAACGTTTTATTTTTTAGAATAAAATAAAAGCAAAATCTTATAGGTATCTGTTGACAACAGATATCATATAGAAAACTACTGAGAGGCCAAAACTTTAAAGATCTAAAAGTTTTGCACAAGTTTTTATGGAGCTTTTTCTTAGTTAATAAAATACATTAGGGTTAAGTTTCTCCAATTAAGAAGAAAGCACTCAAAAGAAATGGAGCAATTTTCTAAGAAGCTTTGTAAACAAGAAGTTGACGTGTTAACTACTGAAAAGAAGGACATGTATTATCGACGAAAAAACGCAAGAAAATATAACAGAAATCATATTAATCTGATTCATAACTACAAACTTGTACTTGTAATTAATTACGAGAGTGATTATACATTACAATTATCAGTGAGTATGTGTTTTAATTTAACTTTATTCCCAAACCTTTTGTATTTTAACCTTTGTTACACATGAATGAACGGATGAAAAAATGCATGAATGAATAAATGAATGCTATGATGAATTAATGATTTAATGGACGAATGATTGACTGCATCAATGAATAAGGGATGGATGGATAATTGTATGAACGAACAAACGAACGAACGAACAAATGAATAATAAATCAAATAATTAATGGAATAATGGATGGATGGATAAATGAATGAATGAACGAATGAACGAATGAAGGAATGAAGGAATGAATGAACAAAGAACAAACGAATGAATGATGAACGAAGGAACAAATGATCAAATGAACGAATGAAATAATAAATGAATGAATTAATGAATAAATAAATAAATGAATGATTGCATGCAGGTTTGCAATTACACGTGTATATATATTGTACCATCTTTTTTGTATTCCTGAAATATAAACGTGCTCTCTCCAGCGCTATTCTCTTCACAAAATAAAGGATTAGGACAGGATTCACGTTGCGTAACCCCCCTTCAAATTCATGATATCCTAGTTCGATATTGATATTCCAGCAGATACTTGCTCCGGTAATTCACTTATATTTTTTTTCTTGACCCTTATCACTGCATTTTTGTTCAATTTTGTCATTTTTTTGTGTTGTGAGATCCCGTTCATTCTTACTCATGTAGTTCACAGGAGTAGCTAGGAAAGTGAGGGTCTCCTATACAGAATCCCGCTTGTATTGTAAGGCTGAGGCACATTAGGAGACGTCAGGTATATCACGGCCTGTGCCATACACACCATCAGGTCTGTGTCATTCACTCCATCAGCATTGGTCGCTTTACACTTTAGAATTAGTTAGCTTTTTTAATTAACCCAAGATATGAAATTAGCTCATACATGAATAATTTGAACAAAATATGATTGGACATTTTAGCAAAATTAAAACAATTATTAACTTTTCGTCAGTGATCCTTGAATCAAATTGTCTTGGGAATATACTGTCCCATTTCGATACTAAAGTGCTATATCTGAGTACAATTTTTTCAAGAATATTACAACTTCTTTCGGGAGTTTTGTTGTTTTTAAAGCATATTTCACTAAAACAAATATTGAAAAAAAAAACTTTTAAAAATATTTAGATATATGAGAATACCACGCTGTTTTTATTCTGTGGAAATTTCATCGGTTAAACTCTATCGGTTAATTTAAAAACAAACACGGAAATTAAAAAAGTTTTTAGTCTTAGGAAACCTGAAAAACAGATCGTAAATCAAAATTTCAAGACACATATGAATATCTAAACAACTGCGTCGAGATTCAGATTAAAATTGTTTCGTCATAAACTTTAATAAAAATCACATAAATGATTGAAAATCCAACAATATTCTTGAAACTGATGGATTGCTAGGAAATATTAATGTAACTATTAGAAGACCGTTATAATTTATAACAATTTTATTTCGCTTTTTCTCTATTAATAATAATTTAAGGCTCGCACAATAAGCTGTCCTGTAAAACAGCTGAGAGAGAGAGAGAGAGAGAGAGAGAGAGAGAGAGAGAGAGAGAGAGAGAGAGAGAGAGAGAGAGAGAGAGAGAGAGAGAGAGAGAGAGAGAGAGAGAATTTGGTTAAAAAGCGAAAATATTTAATACATGTTGTAACATGATGTAATTAGGGTAAATACAAAAATTTCAATTACCTAGTTTGGTCATAGTTGTATTGTAACTATGTGCATAACTACGGTAACTAGTTAAAAAAACATCTTTACCAACTATAGCAAACTATAGTTGGCCATAGTTAAAAATATGGCGAAAACAGTTGAATAATGAATAGAATTGATAATATGTATCAGGTAAGTACACGACACCGACATTGTGATTTACGTAAAGAGCTGTGAAACACAAAAACAGATTGTGGCCGATTTGTTGTCACCATCGAACGAAAACAAGTATTTTTAAAATAAATTAGTTGAATTTGAAAGTAACTACAAAACTAGTAACAAGAAATATAACTGGTTCTAAAAAGAATTTGGATTATATTAAAACCAACAAATATAATTTTTGAAATATTAAGATTAAATCGTATCTCTCTCTCTCTCTCTCTCTCTCTCTCTATATATATATATATATATATATATATATATATATATATATATATATATAGATAGATAGATATAGATATGGATATAGATATAGATAGATAGATAGATAGGTAGATAATATTATATCCAATTTTATTATTATTTATTTAATATATTGTGATGATGTGCACAAAGAGAAACTTCGTCTTATTCAGAAGAAACAATTATTTTCTTTTAACACAAGAGGAAAGCTGATTATTCTAGAAATAATACACATGATATTAATTTCTGTCGACTTTAAAATATTATATATATATATATATATATATATATATATATATATATATATATATATATGTGTGTGTGTGTGTGTGTGTGTGTGTGTGTGTGTGTGTGTGTGTGTGTGTGTGTGTGTGTGTGTGTGTGTGTGTGTGTGTGTGTGTGTGTGTGTGTGTGTGTGTGTGTGTGTGTGTGTGTGTGTGTGTGTGTGTGTGTGTGTGTGTGTGTGTGTGTGTGTGTGTGTGTGTGCGTGTGTGTATGTGTGAGTGTGGATGTAGGTCTTGTCTTGTATAATACTACGTCTTTGTTCACAATTTTTCGTCACTTTATTCAAACTTGGTACAGAAATGGATTTAGAAAATAGCTTATACGTGTTCATTAAACTACGATATCCATGCAGCTATTTAAAAAAAAACTATTTTTTCAAAACTGAAAAAATCAAAAATTTTTACTTGCTATCACCATTTTAATGAATTAACATGAATAAGTATTTTCAATTTTTAATTTAACTATCAAACTTAAAACGCTAATTAATGCAGTTCTTAATAACCGTTAATGGTAAAATATGCTGAATTCCTTTGGAAATGAAATAATAAAACTGTTTTCAGTTATGTCAATGGAAAGGCTGAGAGCTAAAATTATTTGTGCGTTCAAAATAAGAATTAAACACACCTGTTAGAGATAAAATTTATTTATCCGATATATTTATGAACAAATCGAAATTGCATTTGTAATTCTTTTTTTAATAACCGAAATCTGTTCCGTCTAAAAAGAAAAGAAACACATACTTTTCTCCTAAGGCTTTCATAACTTCAGCACGTATATGCTTAACACAGTGTAGCCTTTAAAGCTGTAAGGGATTTCTACTCGCTTAAAACCGTGCTTTCCGAGGAAAAAGAGATAATCCTCCGCCAAAAAAAAAGTGCTTGCGTTACTTCACAACTGTTCCCTACTTACTTATCATTCCTTAAGAGCTTTCTACAGAATACTTTTAGTGAAATAGCGAAACATGCCTTCAAGTAATACACTACTCTGGATGCGGATTCTTCCAGTGAATAATTCGTACATTTCGATATAAAATATTTGTACGTAGAGTAAAATCTTCAAAAGTGAGAGAAAAAGCGACACGAAGATTTAAAAATATCCACGAGAAAGTCCGACAGTCAATTTTGGCAATATATTTCTGAATTAATCGTCTAATTAAACTGCTATTTTTGCGGCGATATTTACAATTAACGCAAGTTTACCATTGTTTAAAAAATGCAGTGTTTATTTTAACTTCAATTCTTTAGAACATTACATTAGTTTTGTGTGAATATATACAAAACATAACCTGTTTTTACTATCTTTACCATAAGCTGATTTAACCTATATAAGTATTTGCAGGTTATATAACTAAAATATTATATATTTTTATTTATTCTTAAATTATACTAATACGTTATAATTAAATGTGAATAGCCTATATTATTAACCGAGGTAAATTAAATGTATTTCAAACAAAATATTATGATTATAGGTTACGTACATAATTAGATTACAACTGATTTTTTAAAATTGTTAATTAATAATGGAATATTTATATTTTTATTAAAATCTTTCTATGGCGTTTGCCAACGTTTGTGTACATAATGGATCAACTCTCCTTCGCAAATGCCTAACTTAAAGCCTAAACATGCAACTAAAACATAAGCCTAGAACACACACACTTGCATGCGTAGTGGCGGGCGAACCCCCAATGGAGCTGATGACTGATGAAAGAGCGAGGCTATACTGGCGCAAGCGAAGTGCTGAGCAGCGGTATAGTCATACAATGGCAATTACAGAGGAGCAAAATCGGACCCTGGAGACATGGCAGCGACAGTGGGACGAATCAACAATGGACGATGGACATACCAACTCATAAGTAACATCCAGGATTGGTGCAACAGGGACCATGGGGAGGTGGATTTCTATCTCACACAGATTCTCACTGGGCACGGTTGCTTTCGAGCTTACTTGTTCCGTTTCAGGCTGGAAACAGATTCGGTTTGTCCCCTCTGTCTTCCAGCAGTGGAGGAAGATGCGGAGCATGTGTTTTTCCGGTGTTGGAGATTCGACAAAGAAAGGATGAGGCTGGAAACATATCTGTGAGGCAGCATTGCACCGGAAAGTCTTGTGATAATAATGGCTTCAGAGGCCAACTGGAGGGCCATTGCGAGATTCGCTGCCGTGGTCATGAAGAAGTTGAGGGTTGAGGATCGAGAAAGGAGAGCCAACGCTGTATAAGAGTAGGCGATCAGCCGGTACACCTTCCCACGAAGTAATACCTGGCTTCGGTTCCGTGAGGGGGGTTTAAGAAGAGGAATGCTTTTGGTGTTTTTTTTAGTGGGTAACAATATATGAGTTTAACTTGAGTTTGAGCTTGAGTTTGAAATTAATTTGAGTCCTACTTGCTGGGGTAGTGCCTACCCTACCCCAGGTAGTCTTTAAAAGATTTTTTCCACCTTTTTTTTGGCATCGCAGAAAAACACACACACACAACACACATACACACACACACACACACACACACACACACACACACACACACACATATACACATACATACATACATACATACACACACACACACACACACACACACACACACACACACGCACACACACAACATGTGACCTGAAAACAGTTATTATAATCAAAATCTAGATATAGATTTTCATACAATCACCATATTTTCTTTACAATTCGAATATTGTTAAAGTGTTACAATCAAATAAAGTTGAATTAAATTTTAACTTCCGACACAAGTTCTTACAAAAATTTTCTCATACATCACAACACAGCTACGACAGATAGGAACTTAGAACTACTAGCAGCTAAACAAATACTGTAATTGTTAGTCACAAAGTCTCAGGTGTTTATTTCGTGTTTTAATGTTTTATATCGTCATTTTGTAAAACAAATACACCAGCTTTGTTCATAAACATTATTTTACATTATTTTACACTATTTTACATTATTTTATACCAAATTTTTCAGTACGATAAATAATAATAATCACTTCCTCATTAAAACCAGCTGAGAAGTGATGCGTATACTCAATGTTCTGTTCGAGGAAACATGACTCTGAAGCTCTGTTCGCCACACAAAGATAATCATAATAAAATACTGCTTGATGCTCTTGCAGTATGTTCACGTTCCAACTTGTTACTACAACACGGTAAATACAAGAATTATAGGGTTGTTTCGTGTTACACTTCTGTTCAAATTCCACAAACAACTAATTTATATACAGCAAAATCTCTTTATAGCGGCATTGAAAGTTGCTTTAATTTTCGCCGCTTTAAAGATATTTCTGTTACAGAGAGCTTAACTGAAACGTATATAAAATGTGTTTTTATTTGGAAAACGTGTTATACGCTGTTTTAATTTAACTTTCTGATTAATATTATTAAAATAGAATAAGGTACTGCATTACACACGCACACACGCACGCTCTCGCGCACAAACACACACACAACAAACAAACACATACACATACACACACACACACACACACACAAAGCATTATTCATTAAAAAACATATTTGAAACAATTAATTAGTAACTCAACACAAGGAAGTTTGAACAGCTACATAATGGAAATTACCAATTAAACACTTTCAAAATTCAGTAAAATCTCTGTTAACTGACATAATATAGCTACACTGTTTCGGATTTTAAAAATTAAAGGTATACAGCTACTGGATTATTCAACTACTGCATTCGCCTGCAATTTTCTGTCATCATAGCATTACTATTCACGGGACACCAAATTAAAAGAGAGTAACAAAGCAATTTGTTACCAACCACATACGAACCGTAGGGAGCACTGTAAGCTTCTGCCGGCTTGTTCCTATACAACTGCATTGCAATAATTAACGCTATACGTTAGTATGTTTTTGTGTTGGTATCTGAAATTGCAAAATATCTCTGACTCACATCATAACTTGTACGCAAGCAGAATATTATGACAATCTACACAATACTGTAGATTCTATCAGTATCTAAGATGAAATAAAATGAACAGAAATTTCCAATACAATTGTACGACATGCATATTAACCGTCTTTATGTTGTAGTCTGCAGGAGAACGTAGAAGTACCCGGAGAACACCAGGTCGACCGCAGACTGGCGAGGACTGTGAAATAACTTCGTTGGGTGATGCTTGTTGGTCGGATCCCTCCTATTTCCTTCCGAGCAAGTTGTGGAGTCTGTGCTGTTGGTCCCGGTGTTGGTAGACTGCTAGATTGTTGTAGTGTAGTGGATTGTCTTCGCTGATGTTCTGTCAACCAACTGTTTTCGACCTGTATTTATACTAGAAATTACGGCGTTGCCATAATTTCTCAGAATTCTATTGTTAAAATGGGAGGAAGAACGCACAAATCAGAATGCAGCTTTGTGCACGGGAGAGGCGATGTGATGCTCCGGTGTAACAGGTTTTTCTTATCCCCAGACAAAGTGTACCACCCGGTAAAAAAAGCCTAGGCGAATTGTATCCCCGGTAAAAAAAGCCTAGGCATAATATACCTCCGATACAAAAAGCCTAGTCCTTATGTACCGGGGGTAAAAAAACCCTGAAAATCAGGTTTAGAGTACCGGGGGTACACTGTGCCTAGGTTATTCTTATACCCATGAGATCTACTACATATCGACAAATTAAAACGTCAAAAGGGGTAAACTGTGCCTAGGATTTTCATACCCCCCACGAAATCTTCTATATATCGGCATATTAGAACGTCAAAGGGGAGTACACGGTGCCTAGGTTTTTCTTACCCCCATGCGATCTACTAAATATCGGCTTATTTGAACAACAAAGAGGGTACACGGTGCCAAGGTTTTTTTACCCCTTACGAGATATAGGCTACTATATATAGGCATATTAGAACATCAAAGGAGTTAAAATATGCCTAGGTTTTTCTTACCCTCCAAGTTACCAATTATATACACCATATTAGAATGCAAAGGTTGTACTCTGTGTCTAGGTTTTTTCTTATCCCCCCATGAGATCTATTATATAGCGGCAGATTAGAACATGTGTTAATCTTAATCTAATCTAATCTAATTCATATTATATTTCTGAAAGTTTGTGTGTTTGTTTGTTTGTTTGTTTGTTATTCAATCACGCTTTAACCACTGGACCAATTGAGATGAAATTTGGTACGTATATGGTTTAAGTATCAGAGATACATATAGGCCTATTCCCGATTTACAAAACGTCATTATACTACTTACCCAGCCCAAAATATTTATCAGTTTTTAATTTTGTAACATCTGTTAACTGTAGTTATTTACTGGACATGTGATTTAGGTACCTGAGATAAACATAGATTCAATCCTATTTTAGAAATCTTAAACTGTGTTTTATTTATTGCAAAATTATTGCTTTTAATGTAACATTTTCAATATTTTAGTTGAAATTTTTTTCAGAACTGACTTTAATTTGTTACTTTGTGTTGAATTTTCAAAATTAAATGTAAAAAAATCCCTACACAGAGTGCTAATTGTAAGGTAGTATATATATTTGTGTAATTACATTATGGTAAACATGCAGTGAAGCATATCCTTATTTTTCGATATTTTTGTTACTAAAATGCTTTATTATGTGCCCAAAAGCAAGAATACAAAATATGAATGCACGAGAAGTACGATAAAATCGAAAATAAAAGTGACCAACATAACCTCAAAATTGCTACCCGGCGAAAATCAGTAACGTGTTGTAAATCGGTAAAACAATAAAAATACGACTAACACGGGTTTTGGGTGATAAGAAACCAATTTTTAAAAGAATACAGCATAACGAAACTGTCACGTTTGTTAGGCCTAACAAGGTGATGCGTGAAAAAACCTTTATATTTTTTAAAAAATAGCCTACTATATATCCTGACACGGTTGTTGGGCTTATCACGGTGATACGTGAAAAAACCTTAATATTTTTTTAAAGACTACTACATATCCCAACTGACACGTTTGTTGGGCTAATCATGGTGATGTGTGAAAAAAACCTTTATTTTATTTTAGAAAACTACATAACCTAATTGACACGGTATTTAGGCCTAACACGGTGATGCGTGAAAAACCTTTATATTTTTTTAAAGAATACTACATATCCTAATTGACATGGTTGTTAGGCCTAACACAGTGATGCGTGAAAAAACCTGTATATTGTTTTAAAGAATACTACGTAACATAACTGATACTGATGTTGAGCCTATCACGGTGAAGTGTGAAGAAACCTTTAATTTTTTAAAGAATACTACATAACCTAATTGACACGGTTGTTAGGCCTAACACTGTGATGCGTGAAAAACCTTTATATTTTTTTAAAGAATACTACATATCCTAACTGACACGGTTGTTGGGCCTATCACGGTAATGTGTGAAAAAAACTTTATTTTTTTAAGTACTGAAAACCTTAACTGACACGGTTATTAGGTCTAACTTGGTAATGCGTGAAAAATACTTTATATTTTTTTAAAAGAATACTCCATAAGCTAACTAACATGGCTGTTATACCTAACAACGGTGATCCATTAAAAAAACCTTTACTAATTTTTTTTTAAATAGTACTTATAACCTAATTGACACGGTTGTTGGGCCTAATAAGGTGACGCATGAAAAAAACCGTTATATTTTTTTTAAAGAGTACTCCATAACTTAACTAACACGGTTGTTAGGCCTAACAAAGTGATGCGTGAAAAAACCTTTATATTTTTTTAAATAATACTACATAACCTAATTGACACTGTTGAGGCCTAACACGGTGATGTGTGAAAAAACCTTTATATTTTTTTTAAAGAATACTACATATCCTAACTGACACGGTTGTTAGGCCTAACACGGTGATGCGTGAAAAAACCTTTATATTTTTTTAAAGAATACTAGGCTACATATCCTAACTGACACGGTGGTGCGTAAAAAAACCTTTATATTTTTTTAAAGAATACCACATATCATAACTGACATGGTTGTTGGGCCTATCATGGCGAAGTGTGTAAAAACCGTTATTTTTTTTAAAAAGTACTCCAAACCTTAACTGACAAGTTTGTATAACGTAACATGGTGATGCGTGAAAAATGTTTATATTTTTTTTAAAGAATACTCCATAAGTTAACTAACATGGTTGTTAGGCCTAACGCGGTGATGTATTAAAAAAACCTTTATTTATTTTTTAAAAAAGAGTGCTCCAGAACCTAACTGACACGGTTGTTGGGCATAATACGGTGATGCAGGGAAAAAGCCTTAATTTTTTTTAAAGAGTACTCCATAACTTAACTAACACGGTGGTGTGTTAAAAACCTTTATTTTAAAAAAGAAATACACCATAACCTAACTGACAGGGTTGTTGGTCCTAACACGGTCATGCGTGATCTTTAATGTATATTACGATTGCGGGAAAAGCCGTGACGGGTAACAGGTAATCGTATTATTTTTCTGAAAGTTTGTTTTTGTTTATTTGTTTGTTATTCAATCACACTTTAACTACTAGACCAATTGAGATTAAATTTGGTATGAACACGGTTTAGGTACCTGAGATAAACACAATATTATTCCAGTTTAATTGAATAATAATGGCTTTTTAATAATACTGTATTTTATTAAAATATGACAGGACCATGTTTTAGAGTATCGAGTAACAAAAATGTATATTTCTTGGCCGAAAACCATAAATCGTATAATATTGTAAATAGTAAATTTACATTTACATTTAATTTATGTAACATATATTAAAATGAAATGACCTATTCTGATTTTGAAAATCGACTATAAATTTTATTGTCTATATTATAATTGCAGGCAAAGCCGCAACGGGTAACAGCTAGTTCATATTATATTTCTGAAAGTTTGTGTATTTGTTTGTTTGTTTGTTATTCAATCACGCTTTAACTACTGAACTAATTGATATGAAATTTGGTACCAATATCGTTTAAGTATCTGAGATAAACATAGGCCTATTCCCGTTTTAAAAAACGTTATTATACTACTTACTCAACCCAACATAATTATGTAGTATTTAGTTTTGTGACATGTGCCAACTGTAGTTAGGTTTAATTACTGTTTACTGGATATGAGATTTAGGCACCTTAGATGGACATAGTTCTAATCCCATTTCAAGAATCTTAATTTGTGTTTTATTTATTGCAAAATTATTGCTTTTAATTTACATTTTCAATTATTTTAGTTGAAATGTTTTCAAAACTGATCCTAATTTGTTACTTTGTGTTAAATTTTGAATATTAAATGTAAAAAAGAGTGCAGATTGCGATACTTTAAAAATTACTATAATTGTAAGTATTTTCTCTTTGTGAAAGTCTGGTTTGCTTTATTGTTTGTAATTTTGTTATTTTAACTTTCATTAGATCAAATATTCACAATCTGGTGTTCTCATTTAAGACTTTTCAATATTTTCGACGCAGAGTGCAGATTATATAACATATACAATTTTATTAGGATACTTTAATTGTAAGGTAGTATATATATATATTTGTGTAATTATATGAAAAAAATAGTAAATATGTAGTATAGCATTATCTGGATTTTTCAATATTTTTGTTACTAAAACGCTTTATTAAGTGCCCAAAAGCAAGAATCCAAAATATGAAATCGCGGAAACCTCGAGAAGTACAATAAAAATAGAAAATAAAAGTGACCAACATAACCTCAAAATTGCTACGGTGCGAAAATCGGTAACGTGTTGTTGATCGGTAAAACAATAAAAAATACGCCTAACACGGGTTTTGGGTGATATGAAACCCATTTTTTTGAAAAAGAATAATCCATAACCTAACTGACACGGTTGTTAGGCCTGACACGGTGATGTGTGAAAAAACTTTTTATTTTTTTTTAAAGAATACTACATATCCTAACTGACACGGTTGTTAGGCCTAATATGGTGATGCGTAAAAAAACCTTTATATTTTTTTAAAGGATATTGCATATCCTATCTGACATGGTTGTTAGACCTATCATGGTGATGTGTGAAAAAAAACCTTTATTTTTTTTAAACAGTACTCCAAACGTTAACTGACACGGTTGTTTGGCCTAATATAGTGATGCGTGAAAAAAATCGTTATATTTTTTTAGTGAATACTCCATAAGCTAACTAACATTTTTTTAGTCCCAACACGGTGATGCATTAAAAAAACCTTTATTACTTTTTTGAAAACGAGTACTCCCTAACCTAACTGACACGGTTGTTGGACCCAATACGGTTTACAGGAAAAAAACCTTATTAAAAAAACTCCATAACTTAACTAACACGGTTGTTAGGCTTAACACGGTGATGCGTTAAAAAAACCTATATTAAAAAAAAATACACCCCAACCTAACTGACAGGGTTGTTGGGCCTAACACGGTGATGCGTGATCTTTAATGTATATTATGATTGCTGCAAAGCCGTGACGGGTGACAGGTAATCATATTATATTTCTGAAAGATTGTTTTTGTTTATTTGTTTGTTATTTAATCACACTTTAACTACTGGACCAATTGAGATTAAATTTGGTATTAACGCGGTTTAGGTATCTGAGATAAACACAATTCTATTCCAGTTTAATTGTATAATAGTGACTATTTAATAATACTGTATTTTATTAAAATATGACATGACCCAGTTTTGGAGTACTGAGTAGCGAAAACTTATATGTCTTGGCCGAAAACCATAAATCGTATAATATTGTATATAGAAATATATTAAAATGAAATGATCCTATTCTGATTTTGAAAATCGACTATAAATTTTATTGCCTACATTTTAATTGCTGGCAAAGCCGCTACGGTTAACAGCTATTCATATTATGTTTCCAAAAGTTTGTTTGTTTTTTGTTTATTATTTAATCAAGCTTTAACTACTGGACCAATTAAATTTAAATTTGGTATGAACATTAGGTACCTGAGTTAAACATAATTCTATTTCCTGCAACTGCTTCCTTAAATTCAATTTTTTTTAAATTTATAACAAATTATTTTGTTTTTTTACTTTAAGTATGTCAGTATCCAAAAGATTACTTGCGAAAAGAACTGCAAACAAATACAGCATTAAAGTTATTAAGAAGAGCATAAGACTAGGTGAAAACTATAAATTCAAAGATATGTAGCAAAATGAAATTCCAGTTATAAAGACAAGAAAAACAATTGTTGAACCTACGATACTAAAGCTGTAGTAGTCGTTAATGAAAGGTAACACTTCAACAAGTTCTTTGCAGACATTTTTCACAGTTTTCAAATGTTGATTTTGATTTCTGTAATCAAGCAGACCCTCGACTGTAGACAGAGTCCTTAAAGCTGAACAGGAAAACTTTAACTCGTCTATACCCTTCCTTAACTTTTGAAAGCGTTAACAAAATTAAAACGAAAAAGTCTGTTAAAAGGCAAATTTTTACAAAGTGTCAGTTCAAAAATGACGTTAACAGCTGCAACAATGGCCGTGTACATTCTGTGTTTGCGGTGCTACATGAAATGGCCCTCATCTTTCAGCCTGTCATCGATTGCATTCAGTTTTTCAATAATGCTCACAAATATTTTGTGCTGCTTCAACGTTTTCCACAATATGTGCAATACAGTAACTCGTAAAATAGTGTTTGCCATAATTGATGTATATTTGAAATGTGTGTCAGTGAAGTCTGTAAATACTGTAATTACAGCAACTAAACCTGAAAGAATTATTGTACACATAAAACATATTAGGTAAACTAAGGAAATTTTATTGCGTTCAAGTAGTGAGGCGAAGGACATCCCGGTGCAGATGGACATCCACTTCAACGGTGCAAAGCTCCAGACTACGTCCTGTTCAGAAGACATTGTGCAACCAAATAAAAATAGTTTCTGATTATTGAAATTAATATTTGATGAGCTTTAATTTATTTTTATTGAGATTGCAATAGAAATGTCAAACAGTTTTTGCTTGAGTACACATATTTTTTTATCCATTACAATTATTTTTTAATGCACTAACAAAATTGTTTTGTGTGAATTCAATTAGAAAATGAAATTGGTTTGTGTGTGCGTGCATGCGTGCGTTCATTATTCATTGTTATTACAATGAAAGTAAACTAATGAACTCCATTATACATATTACAGTATATTATTCTATATTGCAGGAATGTTACAAGCGTTTTAACCAAACTGCACCTGATTACTCGATAAGTAGCCGATATAAATTAATAAATTACTGTATTTGTGTAAATCAATTTTGGAAAAAATTAAAACAACCAATTTTATATAATATTTGTATAATATTATATAATATTTATATAATATTTGTTTAAGCCTAAACAAATTATTTTCAGTTACATTATATCTGTTAACTGACAGACTAAAAGTTACGTCGTGTTTATTTAGGTACAGAAATTCCCTGCCTTGTTGCAGAGGGGACCAGACTCTCTTTTTGTCCGGCTGTGTGATTTCTTCCGGGCTAGCGTGGTGTATGGTTATGTACCGCGGGCCTGGAGGATTAGCAGAGTCGTATTCATTTCAATGCGTTGTTGTCCAGATCATACCCATTCAAAATACTTTAGGCCAATCAGTCTGACCTCGTTTATTTTTAAAACTTTGGAAAGGCTGATAGATAGGTATATACGGAAGTGGGTTCTATCTGAAAATCCACTTCATCGAAATCAACATGCATGTCAGCCGGGGAAGTCCTGTGAATCCGCTTTACACCAGTTGGTGGGCAGGGTCGAAGATGCCCTTGCTAGGAGACATACGGTAATGTGCGCCTTCTTAAATAATGAGGGTGCCTTTGATAACGTCTCTCATAATGCAATAAATAATGCAGTGCAAAGTCGTGGGGCCGACCCTGTTGTTTGCAGACGGATAGACTCTATGTTGCACTGTAGACAAGTGCAATCCTGCCTGGGCCAGGTGACTCTGGAGGTCGGTGTGTCCCGGGGCTGTCCGCAGGGGGGTTCTTTCACCTTTTCTGTGGGATGGAGCTGGTTCATATGCACAAGGATATGCAGATGACGTTGTCATCATGGTCCAAGGTAAGTTCCCTAACACCTAACGTCAGTAGGTAACATAATTATATAAAAGAAAAAAAAATTAAAACAATGCCTATAGAGGTAAGATGAATTTGTACCGATGTTAGGAATACCAGAGCCGCCAAATGCGTGAATATTCCATGGATATTGGATTTAAGATATCCAAAGGTATTTAACATTACAAAATACCCGGACTGATGAGGAATTCTAGGTAGCGGGAATTAGTTTTGCCCAGGTGGTTGATTAATGAATTAATTCTAATACTGGTTCTTGAAAAGAATGACAAGTACTCTAAAGTTTTGCAAAACGCGGCAGTGTTTGCCAAAAAAGGAGAGCTGCCAAGGTGCAAGGGGAGGAAAATGTTTTCGGAATCGCCACTTGGATAGAACCGAATTTCCAATAAAGGAATCAGTAACGAATCGTTTACGTCGGCTTTGGAGAAACTTCGGAGTCCTAGAACGTGCCACAGAAGTCTGCGCAGGAGCTTTTTTATCCTTAAGGAAACAGGCCCAGGCTAATTTAGAACTGGATGGAACAAGGATCGTACTACATCAGCCATAAAAGACTAAGGCATAATTTTAAGAATATTTAAATTTAAAAAAATTCCTGGTGGTTGATATTATTTGTATAAAATTAATCTTGCAAAATAATATTATAGTTCAAATTTCAAAATAGAAAAGTGAAATTTGATATAAATATTGTAAATTAATCAATAACGGATATTATATTGAATGGTAATATATTTATGAAATTATTTTTAAAAGAATACAAAATATTTATAGTAAAATCTTGAGATAGGATGAAGGGATTACTAAATAAAATTATGATGGAGAAATTACTGTTAAAGTTAATAAAAATTAAACGAACACAAACATAATATGAAATTTATAGTCACCTGTATACTGATTTTGAATTAAAATTATCTAAATTGAAATATTGTTGTATACATGATAAATGAATAGTGTTACAGACAGAAAATTATTGTTCTTTGATTTATAAAAAAAAAGATAAGGTATCATAAACAAAAATATAATAAACCAAAATCAATTTATAAATTTAAATAATTAAAATCATTTTTATTCATTTTATATTAAAGAATAAAGAGGTCTATGTTTAAATTATATACTTAAAGATTTTGTCTTAGCAAATGAAATTATCATTGCAGAAAAATTTTGTTGATATGATTTCAGTACTGAAACTCCAAAAATTAAGATCATCCAACTAAAATATCGAATTCAAGATTTTGAATAAGCCTAAAGCACATCGGATGTACTTTTATTTTGAATCATACCCTTTATTACATTCTTTCGCTCGGCAGACATTTTTTTTTCAATCGACTCTTCTCGCTAAAGCTAAACTTAAAATATTCCCTTCAATAATACATTTTATTCTCTAATTTATTTTTTTCAAACAATTGTTCCACAAGGTCATTTATCACTAGTTATTTTTGTAAAACAGCAAGTGTTAAAGTTGCAGCTAAGTTTATTAGAGTTGGAATCACACTTAGGTTCAAATCAAAGACACCACACGACAGCGTTGTGTTCTCCTGGTCAAATCTTCTGCACATATACTGCAGCTGTTTTATTACATATTGTTTTTCATTCGAATTTAAAACGTCAATTATTTTTTTTTTTACGTTACGTATTTCCATATCCAAAAGATTACTTGCAAAAAGATTTGCAGCCAGATATACCATCAAAATTATTGATAAGATCATGACACCAAATGCACTTAACTTATAATTCGAAGTTATGTAGTGAAATGCAGTCCTAGTAGTAAAGAAAAGCATAACCATAGTTGAACCTACGACACTACCGCTGTAGTAATCGTTCATGAAAGGTAACACTTCAACAAGTTCTTTGCAGACATTTTTCACTATTTTAAAATGTCGCTTTTGATTTTGGTAATCAAGTTCACAACTCTCAACTGTACAAAGAGTCCTTAAAGCTGAACAGGAAACTTTTAATTCGACTATACACTTCCTTAACACTTGAAAGCGTCGACGAACTGACAAAATTAAAACGAAAAAGTCTGTTAAAAATACAAAAAGCACTGCATTTATATGTAAATAGTTAGCATGTACAGCAAAGTTCAATAGTGGATTATTTAGCATTTTTAGTACAGACAAATATCTACAAAGTGTCAGTTCAAAAACGGCATACACAATTGCAACAACGGCCGTGTACATTCTGTGTTTGCGTTGCTCCATGAAGTGTCCCAGATCTTTCAGCCTGTCATCGATTGCTTTAAGTTTTTCAAAAATGCGTACAAATATTTTGTGTTGCTTCAAAGTTTTCCACAATATGTGCAGGACAGTAAATCGTAAAATAGTCTCTGCCATAACTGATGTACATTTGTTATATATGTCATTATTGTCTGTAATTGATTCAACTACTGTAATTAGCCAAGAAAGAATTACTGTACCCATCAAACATATAGTATACACTAAGGAAATTGTATTGCGTTCAAGTTGTGTGGCGAAGGGAATACCGATGCAGATGGACATCCACTTCAGCGGACCAAAGCTCCAGACTACGTCCTGTTCAGAAGACATTGTGCAACCAAATGAAAACAGAGTCTGGCTATTGAAATGAATATTTAAAGTGTTTTTGTTGGTCATATTAAGGTTGTCATGGAAATGTCAAACAGATGGTACTTGAATAATCATAACCATACCTCTCTCCTCTCTCTCTCTCTCTCTCTCTCTCTCTCTCTCTCTCTCTCTCTCTCTCTCTCTCTCTCTCTCTCTCTGTGTTTTTGTGTTTTGGGATTACAGATCTCAATATTGGTCTGATTAGATTAATCACATTGTGGAATAAGATATTTATTTAGTTTATATAAATAAAGTACTTTGTATATATATATATATATATATATATATATATATATATATATATATATATTTGCAATCGATATAATAACTACACTTGTTGACAAAGAAACACTATTACATTAATTATTTTATTAGTTTGAATATTCCTTAATCAAATAAATAAATACGTATTACGAAAAAGACAAAATTAATAATATTTTTTTTATTGTTTATAGTATAGTTAACATTTCCATTAAACATGACATCAATTGGAATTCTCGTAAACAATGCCCCCGCCCAATTAATTATAATAACTTTATCGTTTAGCAGCTTATATTTTCAAATACATATTTCAATGTTATAATTAAAAATGACATTTCTTATTATTTATATTCATTGTAAATAATGACAATGAACATATCAGCTGGTGAAATAGTATTATCAAAGAACAGCTATAAAAATTATTTGTTGTTTAGGTTAATATTACATACATGATGTTACCTTGTACAAACATAGAGTAACAACTTCTGTTGCATAATAATCCTTAAGATTTTATATTCATAAAACAGATTACGTGCAGAAGCCAAACGAAACAACTTGCCGCTAAACGTCTGTTGGGTTCGTCTGCATTAGCCGAAGTGTACACAATAGTCAGACGTTAAACACCAAAAAAAAAAACGTCTGTTGGGGACGCACGGCAAGGTGGTAATCAGGAAGAATTGTTGCCCGCCCTTTAGATTCAGAGCGAGAATTGAATCTACGTCTTCATACGTTTTAGGTTTCTAATGGAAAGGAAATCGATTAATAATTTTATAGCTTAGTAAAATTCGGATTCTGCGATAACTTACACAAAACAAACATTTTATCTGTGGGTCAATCAATAATTTATATAGTTTCTTTAAAATTTCTTGAGAAAAATAAATCACAAATATGTAAATAAACGAATATATTACTGTAAAGAAAACATAAAAACGCCTTTTATTCAAAACATTGGTATTAAAACAGCTGTTATTCAAAACTGTTATTAAACTCAACTGTTATTAATAACTGTTCAAAACTGTTATTAGTAACTGTTATTAAACTCAATTATTCTTAACATGCATTATTACCAATGAAAATGTTTGGTCATTTATTGCCGTTTATACGGGCTTAGTAATTGAAAAAAATATTTAAATTAAAAAAAAAGGTTCGAAATTCTGGCAAAATGGCCATTTTTAATATTTTAAAATTCTTATATTATTTTGCTTAAACTTTTTTTCAGATTATTTCGAAAAATTGACTTTTTAAATATAAATTAATCATTGATGCAATTCAAGTAATGAAGCACTTAAATAGCCTGCCGAACGCGCCATACGCCATCTAACGTCTGCTAGACGATCAAAGTAACGTGGTTAAGAGTGGGGCGATCCGCAATCGGCCGGTGTAAAAGGTTTTTCTTACACCCAGGCAAAGTGTACCCCCCACGGTACAAAAAGCCTAGGCATAGTTTACCCCCGGTACAAAAAGCCTAGTCCTTTTGTACTGGGGGTAAAAAAACCGAAAATCAGGTTTAGAGTACCGGGGGTACACTGTGCCTAGGTTATTCTTGCCTCCATGAGGTCTACTACATATCGGCATATTAAAACGTCAAAGAGGATAACATGTATCTAGGTTTTTCTTACCCCAATGAGAACTACTACATATAAACATATTAGAACGTCGAAGGAGGGGGTAAACTGTGCCTAGGTTTTTCTTAACCCCACGAGATTTACTTAGCCTATATATCGGCATAGTAGAACGTGAAAAATCTAATTCATACTATATTTATGAAAGTTTGTGTGTGATTGTTTGTTTGTTTGTTTGTTATTGAATCACGCTTTAACCAATGGTCCAATTGAGATGAAATTTGGTACGAATATGGTTTAAGTATCTGAGATACACATAGGCCTATTCCCGTTTTAAAAAACGTCATTATACTACTTACCCAGCCCAAAAAACTATTAGTAGTTAGTTTTGTAACATGTGTTAACTGTAGTTAGGTTTAATTACTCTTTACTGGACATGATATTTAGGCACCAGAGATGGACATAGATCTAATCCAATTTTACAAATATTAATGTGTGTTTTATTTATTGCAAAATTATTGCTTTTAATGTAAAATTTTCAATTATTTTAGTTGAATTTTTTCAAAACTGACTAATTTGTTACTTTGTGTTGAATTTTCAATATTAAATGTAAAAAAATCCTTATGCAGAGTGCCAATTGTAATTTGTAATATTACAATTACTGTGTATTTGTAATTAATTACAAATATTACTGTGCCAATATTTGTATAATTACATTATACGAAAAAAATGGTAAATATGCAGTGGAGCATATCCTGGATTTTTCGATATTTTTGTTACTAAAATGCTTTATTGTGTGCCCAAAAGCAAGAATCCAAAATATGAAAGCACGAGAAGTACAATAAAAATCGAAAATAAAAGTGAAAAACATAACCTCAAAATTGCTACCAGCGAAAATCTGTAACGTGTTGTAGATCGGTAAAACAAGAAAAATACGTCTAACACGGGTTTTGGGTGATAAGAAAGCCATTTTTTAAAAGAATACTGCATAACCTAACTGACACGGTTTTTAGGCCTATCACGATGATGCGAGAAAAAACCTTTAGCTATATTTTTTTAAAGAATACTAGGCTACATATCCTAACTGACACGGTTGTTAGGCCTAATACGGTAATGCGTGAAAAAATCTTTAGCTATATTTTTTTATAGAATACTAGGCTAGATATCCTAACTGACACGGTTATTAGGCCTAACACGGTGATGCGTGAAAAAACCTGTATATTTTTTTAAAGAATACTACATAACCTAACTGACACGGCCTGTTGGGCCTATCACGTGATGTGTGAAAAAAATTTTATATTTTTTTTTAAAGGATACTCCATAAGTTAACTAAAATGGTTGTTAGGCTTAACACAGTGATCCATAAAAAAAACCTTTATTTATTTTTTTTAAAGAGTACTCATAACCTAACTGACATGGTTGTTGTGCCTAATACGGTGATGCATGAAAAACCTTTATATTTTTTTAAAAGAATAATCCATAACTTAACTAACACGGTTGTTAGGCCTAACACAATGATGCGTGAAAAAGCCTTTATATTTTTTTAAAGAATAGGCTACTACATATCCTGACACGGTTATTGGGCCTATCACGGTGATGCGTGAAAAAACCTTTATATTTTTTTAAAGAATACTGCATATCCTAACTGACACAGTTGTTAGGCCTAACACGGTGATACGTGAAAAACCTTTATATTTTTTTAAAGAATACTGCATATCCTAACTGACACAGTTGTTAGGCCTAACACGGTGATACGTGAAAAACCTTTATATTTTTTTAAACATTACTTTTTATTTATTTTTTTAAAAAGAGTACTCCAAACCTAACTGACATGGTTGTTGGGCCTAATACGGTGATGCAGGAAAAAAACCTTAATTTTTTTTAAAGAGTACTTCATAACTTAACTAACACGGTGGTGCGTTAAAAAATCTTTATTTTAAAAAAGAAATTCACCATAACCTAACTGACACGGTTGTTGGTCCTAACACGGTGATGCGTGATATTTAATGTATATTATGATTGCGGGCAAAGCCGTGACGGGTAGCAACTAATCATATCATATTTCTGAAAGTTTATTTTCGTGTATTTGTTTCTTATTCAATCACACTTTAACTACTGGACCAAATGAGATTAAATTTGGTGTTAACACGCTTTAGGTATTTGAGATAAACACAATACTATTCCAGTTTAATTGTATAATAGTGACTTTTTAATAATACTGTATTTTATTCAAATATGACTGGACCCTTTTTCAGCGTATCGAGTAGCAAAAATTTATGTCTTGGCCGAAAAGCATAAATCGTATAATATTGTATATAGAATATATTAAAATGAAATGACCTATTCTGATTTTGAAAATCTACACTAAATTTTATTGCCTACATTATAATTGCAGGCAAAGCCGCAACGGGTAACAGCTAGACATATTATATTTCTGAAAGTTTCTGTGTGTGTGTGTTTGTTTGTTATTTAATCAAGTTTCAACTACTGGACCAATTTAGTGAAATTTGGTATGGAACTTAGGTATCTGAGATAAACATTGGCCTATTTCGGTTTTTAAAAAAATGCCACTAAACTACTTACCCAGACCAACTTAATTATTTAGTATTTAGTTTTTTGACATGTGTTAACTGTAAAACACAGACAATATATATATTTATTATATATAATTGGTATTAGTAGGTGTGAATTATAAATGATTAAATTATTTTAAACGCTATTTTACTACTTACCTAGTCCAACGTAATTATTTAGCATTCAAGTGTTACTTGTATAACATTAATGTTTTATACATTTATTACATATTGGTACGTGCGAATAATTGTATAAATTTTATCACCTCCATCATAATACTTACCCAGTCTAACTTAATTATTTAGTATTCGTGTTAATTGTACAACAATTACATTTTATATGTTTATTATATATTGGTAGGTGTGAATAATAACTGTTTAAATTTTTTTAAACGCTATCATAGTACTTACCCAGTCCAAATTAATTATTTATTATTCATGTGATAATTGTACAACAATGACATTTTATACGTTTATTATATATTGGTAGGTGAGAATTATAAATGTTGAAATTATTTAAAACGCCATCAAACTGTTTACCCAGTTCAAATTAATTATTTAGTATTCAAGTTTATTTGTACAACAATGACGTTTTATACGTTTATTATATATTGGTAGGTGAGAATTATAAATGTTGAAATTATTTAAAACGCCATCAAACTGTTTACCCAGTTCAAATTAATTATTTAGTATTCAAGTTTAGTTGTACAACAATGACGTTTTATACGTTTATTATATATTGGTAGGTGAGAATTATAAATGTTGAAATTATTTAAAACGCCATCAAACTGTTTACCCAGTTCAAATTAATTATTTAGTATTCAAGTTTAGTTGTACAACAATGACATTTTATACGTTTAATATATATTGGTAGGTGAGAATTATAAATGTTTAAATTATTTAAAACGCCATCAAACTGTTTACCCAGTTCAAATTAATTATTTAGTATTCAAGTTTAGTTGTATAACAATGACGTTTTATACGTTTATTATATATTGGTAGGTGAGAATTATAAATGTTGAAATTATTTAAAACGCCATCAAACTGTTTACCCAGTTCAAATTAATTATTTAGTATTCAAGTTTAGTTGTACAACAATGACGTTTTATACGTTCGTTATATATTGGTATGTGAGAATTATAAATGTTGAAATTATTTAAAACGCCATCAAACTGTTTACCCAGTTCAAATTAATTATTTAGTATTCAAGTTTAGTTGTACAACAATGACGTTTTATACGTTCGTTATATATTGGTATGTGAGAATTATAAATGTTGAAATTATTTAAAACGCCATCAAACTGTTTACCCAGTTCAAATTAATTATTTAGTATTCAAGTTTAGTTGTACAACAATGACGTTTTATACGTTTATTATATATTGGTAGGTGAGAATTATAAATGTTTAAATTATTTAAAACGCCATCAAACTGTTTACCCAGTTCAAATTAATTATTTAGTATTCAAGTTTAGTTGTACAACAATGACGTTTTATACGTTTATTATATATTGGTAGGTGAGAATTATAAATGTTTAAATTATTTAAAACGCCATCAAACTGTTTACCCAGTTCAAATTAATTATTTAGTATTCAAGTTTAGTTGTACAACAATGACGTTTTATACGTTTATTATATATTGGTAGGTGAGAATTATAAATGTTGAAATTATTTAAAACGCCATCAAACTGTTTACCCAGTTCAAATTAATTATTTAGTATTCAAGTTTAGTTGTATAACAATGACGTTTTATACGTTTATTATATATTGGTAGGTGAGAATTATAAATGTTTAAATTATTTAAAACGCCATCAAACTGTTTACCCAGTTCAAATTAATTATTTAGTATTCAAGTTTAGTTGTACAACAATGACGTTTTATACGTTTATTATATATTGGTAGGTGAGAATTATAAATGTTTAAATTATTTAAAACGCCATCAAACTGTTTACCCAGTTCAAATTAATTATTTAGTATTCAAGTTTAGTTGTACAACAATGACGTTTTATACGTTTATTATATATTGGTAGGTGAGAATTATAAATGTTGAAATTATTTAAAACGCCATCAAACTGTTTACCCAGTTCAAATTAATTATTTAGTATTCAAGTTTAGTTGTATAACAATGACGTTTTATACGTTTATTATATATTGGTAGGTGAGAATTATAAATGTTTAAATTATTTAAAACGCCATCAAACTGTTTACCCAGTTCAAATTAATTATTTAGTATTCAAGTTTAGTTGTACAACAATGACGTTTTATACGTTTATTATATATTGGTAGGTGAGAATTATAAATGTTTAAATTATTTAAAACGCCATCAAACTGTTTACCCAGTTCAAATTAATTATTTAGTATTCAAGTTTAGTTGTATAACAATGACGTTTTATACGTTTATTATATATTGGTAGGTGAGAATTATAAATGTTGAAATTATTTAAAACGCCATCAAACTGTTTACCCAGTTCAAATTAATTATTTAGTATTCAAGTTTAGTTGTACAACAATGACGTTTTTTATACGTTTATTATATATTGGTAGGTGAGAATTATAAATGTTTAAATTATTTAAAACGCCATCAAACTGTTTACCCAGTTCAAATTAATTATTTAGTATTCAAGTTTAGTTGTACAACAATGACGTTTTATACGTTTATTATATATTGGTAGGTGAGAATTATAAATGTTGAAATTATTTAAAACGCCATCAAACTGTTTACCCAGTTCAAATTAATTATTTAGTATTCAAGTTTAGTTGTACAACAATGACGTTTTATACGTTTATTATATATTGGTAGGTGAGAATTATAAATGTTGAAATTATTTAAAACGCCATCAAACTGTTTACCCAGTTCAAATTAATTATTTAGTATTCAAGTTTAGTTGTACAACAATGACGTTTTATACGTTTATTATATATTGGTAGGTGAGAATTATAAATGTTGAAATTATTTAAAACGCCATCAAACTGTTTACCCAGTTCAAATTAATTATTTAGTATTCAAGTTTAGTTGTACAACAATGACGTTTTATACGTTTATTATATATTGGTAGGTGAGAATTATAAATGTTTAAATTATTTAAAACGCCATCAAACTGTTTACCCAGTTCAAATTAATTATTTAGTATTCAAGTTTAGTTGTACAACAATGACGTTTTATACGTTTATTATATATTGGTAGGTGAGAATTATAAATGTTTAAATTATTTAAAACGCCATCAAACTGTTTACCCAGTTCAAATTAATTATTTAGTATTCAAGTTTAGTTGTATAACAATGACGTTTTATACGTTTATTATATATTGGTAGGTGAGAATTATAAATGTTGAAATTATTTAAAACGCCATCAAACTGTTTACCCAGTTCAAATTAATTATTTAGTATTCAAGTTTAGTTGTACAACAATGACGTTTTATACGTTTATTATATATTGGTAGGTGAGAATTATAAATGTTTAAATTATTTAAAACGCCATCAAACTGTTTACCCAGTTCAAATTAATTATTTAGTATTCAAGTTTAGTTGTACAACAATGACGTTTTATACGTTTATTATATATTGGTAGGTGAGAATTATAAATGTTTAAATTATTTAAAACGCCATCAAACTGTTTACCCAGTTCAAATTAATTATTTAGTATTCAAGTTTAGTTGTACAACAATGACGTTTTATACGTTTATTATATATTGGTAGGTGAGAATTATAAATGTTGAAATTATTTAAAACGCCATCAAACTGTTTACCCAGTTCAAATTAATTATTTAGTATTCAAGTTTAGTTGTACAACAATGACGTTTTATACGTTTATTATATATTGGTAGGTGAGAATTATAAATGTTGAAATTATTTAAAACGCCATCAAACTGTTTACCCAGTTCAAATTAATTATTTAGTATTCAAGTTTAGTTGTACAACAATGACGTTTTATACGTTTATTATATATTGGTAGGTGAGAATTATAAATGTTTAAATTATTTAAAACGCCATCAAACTGTTTACCCAGTTCAAATTAATTATTTAGTATTCAAGTTTAGTTGTACAACAATGACGTTTTATACGTTTATTATATATTGGTAGGTGAGAATTATAAATGTTTAAATTATTTAAAACGCCATCAAACTGTTTACCCAGTTCAAATTAATTATTTAGTATTCAAGTTTAGTTGTACAACAATGACGTTTTATACGTTTATTATATATTGGTAGGTGAGAATTATAAATGTTTAAATTATTTAAAACGCCATCAAACTGTTTACCCAGTTCAAATTAATTATTTAGTATTCAAGTTTAGTTGTACAACAATAACGTTTTATACGTTTATTATATATTGGTAGGTGAGAATTATAAATGTTGAAATTATTTAAAACGCCATCAAACTGTTTACCCAGTTCAAATTAATTATTTAGTATTCAAGTTTAGTTGTACAACAATAACGTTTTATACGTTTATTATATATTGGTAGGTGAGAATTATGTTGAAATTATTTAAAACGCCATCATACTACCGTAACTAGTCCAACCTAATTATTTGATATTTAGTTTTGTGACAAGTGTTAATAGTATAATAGTGACGATTTAATAATAATTTATTAAAATGTAATAATACCCCGTATTAGAGTACAGAGTAGCAAAAATCTATATGTCTTGGCCGAAAAACATATAATCATATACACAAACACAAGGACAAATTTCGGATTTCTAATATTACTTGTTGTTACTTGTTGCCGCTTTGCCCGCACATTTAATGTAGGTAATAAAATTTGTAGGCGATTTTCAAAATCAAAAATTGTTTATTTCTAAATAATATATTTTTTTGTACAATATTATAAAAAAGTATAAAACGTCACTGTTATACAATTAACAATTGAAATTTAAATAATTATGTTGTACTGGGTAAATAGTATGATGGCTGTTACAATATTTTAAATATTTATTATTCATACCTACGAATATATAATGAACGTATAAAATATCATTGTTATACAATTAAATGTTGTATAACAACATTTAAATATTAGTTGAGGATTCTGTACATAATATTATACCATAACCATACATCGCAAAACCCAGTTGTAAGCTGGGTAAAATTAACAATTTTAACAAATTTAAATTAACAATTTTTGACCGAAACCAGGTCAGTTTTAAATAATTAAATTGGACTGGGTAAGTAGTATGATGGTGTTTAAAATAATTTAAACCTTTATTATTCACATTTACTAATATATAATTAAAAAGTAAAAAACGTCACTGTTACACAATTAACTTTTGAATATTAAATAATTATGTTGTACTGGGTAGACCAAAATAGCATTAAAATAATTTAAACATTTATTACTTACACCTACCAATTTACTTGTATGTTTAATTGTATGTTACTTGAAATTAATGTTGTAATTGTATTTAATTTTATGTTACTGTTATACAATTATCACTTGCCATAAAACTAATTCTAAATAATTAAATTGGACTAGGTAAGTAGTACGATGGCGTTTAAAATAATTTAAACCTTTGTTATTCACATTTACCAATATATAATTAAAAAGTAAAAAACGTCACTGTTACACAATTAACTTTTGAATATTAAATAATTATGTTGTACTGGGTAGACCAAAATAGCATTAAAATAATTTAAACATTTATTACTTACACCTACCAATTTACTTGTATGTTTAATTGTATGTTACTTGAAATTAATGTTGTAATTGTATTTAATTTTATGTTACTGTTATACAATTATCACTTGCCATAAAACTAATTCTAAATAATTAAATTGGACTAGGTAAGTAGTACGATGGCGTTTAAAATACTTTAAACATTTATTATTCACACCTACAAATATATAATAAACGGATATAACTTCACTGTTATATAATTAACACTAGAATACTAAATAATTAATTTGGACTGAGTACGTAGCATGATGACGTTAAAAATAATTTAAAAATTTTTAATTCACACATACGAATACCACTTATATATAATAAATGTATAAATTGTCACTATTTGCAGTTAGCACATGCCACAAAACTGAATACTAAATAATTCAGTTTGATCTGGTTAACTAGTAAAATGGCATTTCTTAAAGAACCGAAATTGGCCTATGTTTATCTCAGGTAAATACGCCATGTTCACACCAAATTTCATTTCAATTGGTACAGTAGTTAAATCGTAATTAAATAACACAAACAAACAAACTTTGAGAAATATAATATGACTAGCTGCTACCCGTTGCGGTTTTGACTGCAATTATAATGTAGACAATACAATTTATAGTCGATTTTCATAATCAGAATAGGTTCATTTCATTTTAATATATTTCTATATACAATATTATACGATTTATGGTTTTCGGCCAAGACATAAATTTTTGCTACTCGATACGCTAAAACAGGGTACTGTCATATTTTAATAAAATACAGTATTATTAAAAAGTCACTATTATACAATTAAACTGGAATAGTATTGTGTTTATCTCAGGTACCTAAACCGTGTTCATACCAAATTTAATCTCAATTGGTCCAGTAGTTAAAGTGTGCTTGAATAAAAAACAAATAAAAACACACTTTCAGAAATATAATATGATTAGCTTTGCCCGCAATCATAATGTACATTAAAGATCACCAATCACCATTTTAGGACCAACAACCCTATCAGTTGGGTTATGGTGTATTTTTTTTTTTTAATAAAGGTTTTTTTTAACGCATCACCGTTTTAAGCCCAACAACCGTGTTAGTTAAGTTATGGAGTACATTTTTTTTTAAAAATAACGTTTTTTTCTGCATCACCGTGTTAGGCCCAACAACCGTGTCAGAGAGGCTTGGAGTACTCTTTTTAAAAAAATAAATAAAAGTTTTTTTAATGCATCACCGTGTTAGGCCTAACAACCATGTTAGTTAGCTTATGGAGTATTCTTTTTAAAAAAATATATAGAGTTTTTTTCACGCATCACCATGTTAGGCCTAACAACCGTGTCAGTTAGGATATGTAGTATTCTTTAAAAAAATATAAAGGTTTTTTACGCACCACCGTGTCAGGATTAAGAACCGTGTCAGTTATGTTATGGAGTTTTCTTTTTAATAAAATGGGTTTCTTATCACCCAAAACCCGTGTTGGACGTATTTTTTATTGTTTTACCGATCTATAACACGTTACTGATTTTAGCGCGGTAGCAATTTTGAGGTTATGTTAGTCACTTTTATTTTCGATTTTTATCGTACTTCTCGTAGTTCCCGCGCTTTTATAGTTTGGATTCTTGCTTTTGGGCACGTAATAAAGCGTTTTAGTAACAAAAATATCGAAAAATCCAGGTCATGCTACACTACATATTTACCATTTTTTCATTTAATGTAATTACACAAATACGAGACTACCTTATAATTAAAGTATCCTAATAAAATTGTATATGTTATATATTCTGAACTCTGCGTCGAAAAAAACATTGGAAAGTCTTAAATGACAAACACGAAATTGTGATTATTTTATCTAATGAAACTTAAAATAACAAAACTACAAACAATAAACAAACCAGACTTTCAAAAAGAGAAAATACTTACAATTATAGTAATTTTTAACGTATCGTAATCTCCACTCTTTTTTACATTTAATATTAAAAATTCAACACAAAGTATGAAATTAGAGTCAGTTTTGAAAAAATTCAACTAAAATAATTGAAAATGTAACATTAAAAGCAATAATTTTGCAATAAATAAAACACAGATTAAGATTCTTAAAATGCGATTAGATCTATGTCCATCTCAGGTGCCTAAATCTCAGGTCCAGTAAACACTAATTAAACCTAACTACAGTTAACACGTCACAAAACTAAATACTACGTAATTATGTTGGGCTGGGTATGTAGTACAATGATGATTTTTAAAACGGGAATAGGCCTATGTTTATCTCAGATACTTAAACCATTTTCGTACCATATTTCATCTTAATTATTCCAGTGGTTAATGCGTGATTGAATAAAAAACAAACAAACACAAACGTTCAGAAATATAATATGATTAAGATTAAGACACGTTCTAATCTGCCGCTATATAGTAGATCTCATGGGAGGGGTTAAGAAAAAAATTAGACACAGAGTACGACCTTTGTCTTTCTAATATAGTGTATATAGTAGGTAACATATAGTATATAGTAGGGGTAAAAACAACCTAGGCATAATGTACCCCTTTGACGTTCTAATAACCCGATATATAGTAGATATCGTGGGGGATAAGAAAAACCTAATCAAAGTGTACTCTCTTTGACGTTCTAATATGCCGATATAATGTAGATCTCGTGGGGGTAAGAAAAACCTAGTTACAGTTTACCCTCTTTGACGTTTTAATATGCCGACATGTAGTAGATCTCGTGGGGGGGAGGTAAGAAAAACCTAGGCACAGTGTACCCTCTTTGACGTTCTAATATGCCGATATAATATAGATTTCGTAGGGGTAAGAAAAACCTAGGCACAGTATACCCTCTTTGATGTTCTAATATGCCGACATATTCTCGTGGGGGGTAAGAAAAACGTAGGCACAGTATACCCTCTTTGGTGTACTAATATGCCAACAAATGATTTACCTTATGGGGGGGGGTAAGAAAACCCTAGGCACAGTGTACCCTCTTTGATTTTCTAATATGACGATATAATGTAGATCTCGTGGGAGGGGGTAAGAAAAACCTAGGCACAGTTTACCCCTTTGACGTTATAATATGCCAACATGTAGTAGATCTCGTGGGAGGTAAGAAGAAAATCCTAGACACAGTGTACCCTCTTTGATGTTTCAATATGCCGACATTTAGTAGATCTCGTGGGGGGTAAGAAAAACCTAGGCACAGTGTACGCTATTTCAGGTTCTAATATGCCGATATAATATAGTTCTCGTGGGGGGTAAGAAAAACGTAGGCACAGTTTACCCCTTTGACATTCTAATATGCCGTTATGTAGTAGATCTCATGGGGAGTATGAAAAACCTAGGCACAGATTACACCCCTTTGACGTTCTAGTATGTCGATATGTAGTACATCTCACGGGGGTATGAATAACCTAGGCACAGTGTACCCCCCGGTACTCCAAGCCTGATTTTCAGGGTTTTTTTACACCCGTTACATAAAGACTAGGCGTTTTGTACCGGGGGTACACTATGCCTAGGCTTTTCTTACCGGGGGCACAATTCACCTAGGCTTTTTGTACCGTGGGGGGGGTACACTTTACCTGAAGGTAAAGTTTGACTTTGATACCGACAGTAGTGCCTGGGCAGAAGTGAATTAGGCTAGCGTAATAGAGACCCGAGATACGTGCGCACTGCGAAACAGTCGGGAGTGAGTCTTGGCTAACGGAAGTGAATTAGGTTTCGCAGGCCATGACCCTTTTCAGTTCCGGGAGAGAAGTACAGGGATTTTTAGTGTGGTTGTTTAGGTGTTGGTAAGCGGAATTAGGTCGTATAACTCAGTTCCTATGTTGCACAGACGATGACATCTAAATAGACCTTGCTTCAGTGCAGTATTATCTCGAAATTATATTTTGAATTTTGAAAAGCACTGATTACAAGAATAGGAGATTATATCTCTTATGCAGTAAGGTAAGTTATTTTAAAATTAAAAAGACACATTAAAAACAGTTTGAAATACAAATTGAAACCAAAATATACCAGCCAATTTTAACCGGAAATAATACACCAAGTTCGTTAACTAGCCGCAAGAGTGCAGGCAAACTAGTGAGTTCTTGTAACAGTACAATAAATCCTAAAGGCGATTCCTTTATTTTCACCTTAGTTTTATAAATAAACTTTTAATACATTCGTAAATCAAATAAGAATGTGGTTTGCTTTATAGAATTTCCATAACTCTGTTTATTATAACAAAATATAAATTAAAAGTTGTTTAAATATTTGTCCTTTATGTTTAAAAACAAAACAAAAATATATACAAATTGAAAAGTAGAGCCGACGTCTTTGTGCGTGCGTATGAGTGCGTGCCTGTCTGTGTGCACAATGCATTACGTAATTCTATTTCAATAATCTAAATCAGAACGTTAAATTAGAACAGCGCATAACACGTTTTACAAATAAAAACACATTTTATACGCGTTTTAGTTGAGCTCTCTGTAACAGAAATCTCTTTAAAGCGGCGAAAATTAACCTTAAAATTAACCTTTCAATACCGTTATAGAGAGATTTTGCTGTACGTAAATTAGTTGTTTGTGGAATTTGAGCAGAAGTGTAACATGAAACAACCCTATAACTCTTGTATTTACCGTGATGTAGCAACAAGTTGGGACGTGAACATACTGAAAGAGCATCAAGCAATGCTTTGTTTAGTCTGGCGATCAGAGCTCCGAGTCATGTTTCCTCGAACAGAACAATTGAGTTTACTTATCACTTCTCAGCGGTTTTAATGAGGAAGTGATTTTATTATTTATCGTACTGAAAAATACTGTTTATAATAAAGTAAAATAGATTAAGTTTATGAAAAAAGCTGGTGTATTTGTTTTACAATACGATGGTATAAAAACATTAAACCACGAAATAAACATGTGAGACTTTGTGACTAACAAGTACAGTATTTGTTTGACTGCGAGTAGTTTAATGTTTCTGTCTGTTAGATTTAATGTTAGATATGAAACGTAATTTTATCTTAAGAAATAGCTGACTAGCCTTAAATACTAATTAACATTAATATAGTCCCGATTAATGTAGGGAATAAATTCAATATGGCCGCCAGATTTCTTAATGAAAAATGGAAAGCATTATACAAACAAAATGGTTTATTTTATTAAAAGATTGACATTTAAAAAGTGTTCTGTTTCAAGAACTTTATTAAATGTTTCAGTCTGAAGTAGCGCTTGAAAGTTAAATCGTTATTAGCGGTATGAAAACCGAAAGAAATTTCAGGTAATTAAATACTGGAGTCAAGGGGTTATTGTAAATTTACAATACTTTTATTGTCTTTAATTATTTTATTAAAGATGCGTTCGAAAAAAATATTGAATTTAATAAGGATTTTGTGATTATTATTTTCTTAAATTAGAGAAAATCGTAGTTAAAATGATTGATTTTTCTAATTTTAAAAAGTGGATTTTATTTGTCGTAAAACATTAACACAATAGTGTCGACCCAACCCATTCCTATTTGAAAACTTTAATAATTGCGACCCACAGAAGTCTCGCTCGATTAATGAAAGAAAATTTATACAAAAAATTCTACAAATTTTTAAAAGTCTGATTTTACCCTCCTAATAAACATGAAATTATAAAATCCTTTATACAAATATAAAGCATAATTGACTGATTCATAATCAAAGCACAGCTAAAATTACAACAGCTAGAGACTTGACATTTTTAGGTACCTTAGATCCACCGTATAGCCTAAGGGTGCAGTAAGAAAGGATGCAATATTCAATCCCTAAAGAGATAAAAATAGGGCACATTTTTTATTGGAAAATGTATTTTTTGATAACATCTCATCTTCTTGAAACTTAACATAATTAAACTAAAACACAAGTAACGAAGTACGTTTTTCACCGCTTTCCAATATTCATCAACTAAATGGATTAAAATGAGAGGTTAAAAATGTAAAAAGGGGTATTAAATTTGGAACTGGAAAAATATTTTTTGGATCGTATATTCTAGATGTACATACTCTTAACACAAGTAATGAAATACGTACTTCAACATTTTTCCAAATTAAATCTCTAAAAGACTAAAAATGTAAAAACATTTATACTTTTTTGCATTAAATGAAAATATTTTTTGTCGAATTTTCTTAAAATTCAACAAAGGAAAACACAAGCTATGAAACACGTATTTCAGCATTTTTTCCGGAATTCGTCTAAATGAATGAATAAAAATGTTTGCATTGAAGAATATATTCATGTATTAGATTTTCTTAAAACTTAAGAAAAATATATAAAACACAAATTACGAACAGGTATTTCAGAATTGTCCTTAATTCATCTCCTAAAAAGATGAAAAGGGGTATAAAATTTCAATTTGGAAAAAAATAGGATTTCTTAAAACTATACATAAATAATTTAAAACAAAAAAATTAAACATGTACTGAAGCATTTTCCGAATTCACTCCCTAAAGGGTGTTTACCAAAAGAATTATACAGTTTTGCAATGGAGAAATAATTATAGAATTTTTTGAAATATAACTTAAATTTTCAGATACAGAAAAATGAGATAGGTGTTACGGAATTTTTCAGAATTCATGCATTATAAGGAAAAGTGGGGTTGTAAAATTTATAATTTGAAAAAAATATGTTCTAATTTTGATTATAAATAAAGCTGCTTAAAAATAGAAAATCAAACATTTCAATATTTTCCCAAATTTGCCGCCTTAAAGAGTGAATATTATTTTACATTGGATAATTATGTTTCGACACATTTTCTGGAAACGTTATGAAAATATTGTAAAACAAAATTAAATAAACAAATATATATTCAGCATTTTCCGTATTTCATTTTATAAAGGGAGTAAAAAGGCGGTACAAATGTTTGCATTAGAAACATTTCTTTTAAACACATTTTCATAAAACGTAACAAAAATAACTTCTAAAATACAAATATTTCAACATTTTTGGAGAAATCAAAAGCTGAAAAAGGAGTGTACAGTGTAAGATTGAAAAAAATATATTTTAATTATAATTTTACTGGCAATTAACACAAATAGTACTGGCAAATAAAAGAAACACATATTTCAGTAGTTTATAAATTTCCGTTTAAATTTGTAAAAAAGAAGTACAAAAGTTCAAAATAGAAAAATATTTTTCTTCATATATTCGTGAAACATAACAAAAACATTTAACATATGTTTCATAATTTTTCATAATTCACCGTCTAAAAGTGTGGAAGAGATATATAGTTTTGTAAATAAAAAGATATCCTACAACTTAAATAATAAAACATATATTTAAAAATTTCCAGAAAAAATGAAATGGTTGTACGAGAAGGCACTTTTATTACTAATCTTTTGTAATGCAATACAATACGTGTTACTGTAGAAAGAATTTCAAAATATACTAACGTGTAGTAAATTGAAATAATTACCTTCGCCTTCTAAAAACCAATAAATGTCGAGTGCCCATTAAATTCGCATTGGAGTTATGAGTTTTTGGACATACTAATTCGAATGCAAAATTCTATATTCAGGACACGGTATTGTTTTCATATTCACTGTAAAATAATCTCGAATTTTGGTCAATTAGATGATCATGCAACACGTGACCAATATTTAGCATTCGATATGTATGTCCAAATTATAAAACCAACGATGGTCGCAAAATTTCAAAAAAATTTACTGGATTTATTAATAATTTTTTTATGTTTATAAATTATTATATCACGGATAGAGTTTACGTTTTGTGGACAAAGCCGTGACTTGTAATTCTAGTACAACTACAAACATTTTAAATACAAGGTCCGCCAGTGAAACGGGATGATTAAATAAAGTAATTCATTGTTGAAAAAAAATTAATATTTTAATAAATAATTGAAAGTACATGAATAGCCATTATGAGTACAATACGAAAAAATATTATTTTCTCAACACTATGTCTACCAAATGTCCTGCAGTCTTAATTGGACATTGGTATTCTTGGAGCCTGGTTTGGAAGTTCTGCAGCCTATCGCAGCATATAGACAGGTATTGCCGCAATCTCGTCTAAAATTCATTGTTGAGGGCTTTAATAGTTGTTGGTGCTTGAAACTATGGGGAGGGAGTTTTTAGGTATCCCCATAAAACAAAAACAGGTACCCCCCCCAGTTGTGTTACTTATTACCATGGAAAAACATGTTGTTTGGCTGATCGGCGATGACTTCTAACCATAGCCTGTTGAACAGCTGCGATGTTTTCAGGTGTTCGAACAGTTTTTACACTCCCGCCATTTTTTAAGACGTTGATCCCGTTTGCTCGAGGTGTTTATCCATGTTCGAATTGCATTATCTGACGGAACAGGCTGGTTATGCGGTATGTTAAAATGACGTCGGAAAGCACGTCGAGTTTGCAAAAAAATTTCGCCATTTTGATAATACGCTTTCATTGCTTAACCGTGTTATTCACCCGTCCAACTATCCATTGCAACTAAATGGTAGATTGTGCAGGTGGTGACGCGCTAGTAACCAACCCCCCCCCTACCTGCCAACTTTGTCTCAAGGCCACCTACAATCATCCCGTTTCATTGTCGGATTCTGTATTAATTTATGCAGATATAAGATAGTATCTATAGTTATTAAGTTATATGGTTATAATTTATGATTATATATATATATATATATATATATATATATATATATATATATATGTGTGTGTGTGTGTGTGTGTGTGTGTGTGTGTGTGTGTGTGTGTGTGTGTGTGTGTGTGTGTGTGTGTGTGTGTGTGTGTGTGTGTGTGTGTGTGTGTGTGTGTGTGTGTGTGAAGTAACATAACAAGTATTGTATTGGTTTTCTAATCTATGTTTGGGCAATAATAATGTAAGTTTTTCGCCTACAAAAATTTTTAAAAAGTAATTAATCTAGTTTTATAAAAATATTTTAATTTAATTTTTCTTGTTATATTAGTTTATGGAAAAAAATCATAATTTAATAATTGTTAATATAAAATCAGAATTATTTGCTTTTAAAATTATTTTTCATAACAGCTCCTATGAAAAAAGATTAATTAGATTTAATTCAAGCAAAATCAAATAATTTGTTTTTGTTTTTGTTTTGTGTTTAACGTCCGACTATTGTGCACACTTGGGCTAGTGCAGACGATGGGATGATTTATATCGTATGAAAATGCCAAGCCCTGGCCGGGAATCGAACCCGGGTCCTCGGGGTGAAAGCCTAGTACGCTATCAACTAGGCCACCGAGGGGGCTATCAAATAATCAAGTAGAAGGGATTGATGGAAAAGTAAAATAAACAATTGCTTGTTATTAAGAAACTTTTGTAAAACAGGATTATTAAGATTTACTGAGGCTAGATGTAACGTAACATTAAAAGTTTTAATTATAATTCAGTGCATACAACGCAGCTTTTTAGTGTCCTTTAAAAGTTCTAATAGTAATTTTGCATCGCGAAATAAACAACATATTTTCATTTTATTATTAAATCTATTTGTTTATAGAACAAGAAATCTATTTATAAGTAAAATCTATTTACTTATTTAAATAGAAAAATAATCTCGCTGACTATGTAGTAGCGAATTTCCTAAAATATTTTTCATTACTTTACCCTTATTAAAATTCTGATTTTACCACCATAATCAGCTTTAAAATCTGCGTATGTCAGTACTTTAAACTAGGCTGAAAATAAGGAACTATATACACTGACAACAGGACGGAAATTATTGTTTCTAATTGCTAATTTATGCAGTTTTTAACGCTAATTAAGATTGTAAAATTTACAAAAAGTCTCAAAAAAATGTAAGAAAACGAGTTGTCAATTTCGAAATATTTTGGAGAACAGCCATTTTGAAATCGTTGAACAAATTTTGCTTATTAAGGGACAGCTCTAATCTATTTTCATTAATACTTTTTTTGATAAATGTGAATGAAATCAGAGCAAAATTTCGAAAGTGAGAGTGTTAAAACACACACAAAACACACATACACACACACACAAATTCATATATATTAGAATCGGTGCTCATTTCAAGGTTTTGGGTCTTACTATTATGATGGCCGTTCCAACAATCCATTTTTCCAATAGAAATCGCTAAATAACTCTTTTAAATCTTTACTTTTTCATTACCATCGTCGTCTTCTTCGTGGTCATCAATCATCTTTATATACGATGTACGAAGTACGATAGTCGTTCAATAATCGGTCTTAAGATGTTTATGTTAGTGTCCGGTTTTTTGTTTCTCCCTTTCAAAAAACATAGTTTTTGTCTTTCTTAAAGTGTACATCAGTGGGTATTAAACGAATTGACCTATTTCTACTCAACTTAACATGTAATATAAGTTCATTCATCTCTATGCAGACCATTTTTGGTTTCTTTAAAATTTTTGTATTCAAGCAATTTTCGTGAAATAATTTTACTACCGTAAATCGAATCTTTTTAAAATCATTTTTTACAAATTTTAGTCAAATATTGTTCAAACGCAAGCAGTAAAAGCCTCTGTGTACCCTTGAAAGGTAATTTTCAGGAAATGAAAATTACAGTTAATTTAGAAAGTATACTTAATTTTGTTTCAGTACGCATAACAGTAAATTTTGAGTTTTTGAAAATTTAAAAAAAGTCACTTCGTGTGCCCTACATTTTGTTTCAAATATGCGAATACATACTAATAAATTATATTTACCTTTGTATAAAGATTTCCTTTAAAGTCTGTCAAGTTGTTTCGCAGTGTACAAAGGACAAAACTATCGTCATAATGATTGAGAAATTCGTGTGAAGTAAGCTTTGGCTTTACCAATGTGTTATTACAAAAACCAAAAAATACAAAACTGTAAAGTGTGTCAATTCTAAAGCTCGTGATAATAACCAGTTTAAAAATAATTCCAGCATTTACAGCGGCAGCCTCTTTGTTATGAATGAGTGAAAAGATAGCCTAAAAGTTACTGAAAAATATTGTATTTAACAAATTTAAGGCATTCACTGAATTCCGTCAAGCCGTGTTCCAAGTATATAGCAGCCAAATCAGGCATTTTCTGTGCCCTGTATTTTGTTTCAAATAAGTGTATTAAGAACGAAAAATTCAATCGAAATACGTAAATCCATTTCCCATTTTGTTTGAGTGGCCGACAATGCATTTGTTTTGTTACAATTAGGTGCATGACAGTTTTAGATTGTCTAAAAACTTGTGAAAGCTACACATAATAAGGAAAAATTGTTTTATCTTAATTCATGGAGCAATTTTTCCTGTGAAAGGCGCACACAAAACTCGAAAAACGAAATTTTTATGTACTAGAAAAAAACCATATTAAACCACTTAAAAGATGAATATTTAGAAAATCGGCTTTATTGCACATCTATACCATAAGTGGAGCCATTATCATTTCAAGTTCGTAGGCCTTATCGTTCTTGCGTTTTAATGATCAGTGAGTGAGTGACTTTATTGTTTATATACAGTATATAAATTATGCACTTATTTAAAATGTATAATATTGCTGCACTTATTTAAAATGTATCTATCACTGTATCAAATAGTTAAAGCGCAAGATTATGAGGATTAGAACACATGAGTAGAAAGTTAATACAGGTTATTATTTTTGAGGACTTGAGGTAAATCTAAGCAAAACGGAATTAAGTTCACTGAAGGGCCGAGCAGGAATCTTCTACTGGAACACATAACACAAGTTAAAGGGTATAAAACTTACAAGTATTTGGGACTTTCTGACACAGCGATAAAAGGACAAAAAACATTAGGAAGAAGAGCAATAAGGATACTAAAAAATAAAGGCTTAATGGTGTATGAGCCTAAAGATACTCGTGTATCCAGTGTACTGATGGAGTGAATACATGGGTATCCCAAGGCTCATACACCATTAAGCAGATGACATTCACTCCATCAGCACAGATCGCTTTACACATTAGAGATACCTAAGCTATGTAGAGTAGCGTGTATGTGTGTGTGTGTGTGTGTGTGTGTGTGTGTGTGTGTGTGTGTGTGTGTGTGTGTGTGTGTGTGTGTGTGTGTGTGTGTGTGTGTGTGTGTGTGTGTGTGTGTGTGTGTGTGTGTGTGTGTGTGTGTGTGTGTGTGTGTGTGTGTGTGTGTGTGTGTGTGTGAAAGAGAGAGAGAGAGAGAGAGAGAGAGAGAGAGAGAGAGAGAGAGAGAGAGTGTGTGTGTCGGAGAATGACAGTTATGAGTGAAGATAAAACGATAAAAGAACGAAACACATTGGGAAGAAGAGCAATGAGGATACTAAACAGTATCAAATAGGATCAACAGGTATTGAAGATAAATAAATATATAATATAATTATAAAAATAATATAATTATAAAAAGTGTAATCTCATAAGGAAGCGAAGTATGGTCACTGAAACAAAAAACAGAAAAATGTCTTGAAGCTACTGAAATGGACTATTGGCGAAGCCGCTAGTCGGTCAATAAAAAAAAGATCCGTGAGATCCGAGGACACGAAGCACACCATTGCAGACGATACTAAAACAAAATAACTTCGATGGTTTGGCCATTTCCAAAGGATGGACGAAAATCGACTTCCTAAAAAAAATTTAATTTGGCTAGATTTTACATGGCCGTAAAAAAAGAGGAATACCGAGAAGGAATGACAAGAAACTGAGAGAGATGGGAACATATCAAGATCTATCGAGACAACAGAGAAAAACATAAGGTAGGAATCTGAAAACGTCGAAGAACGTTTTAAGCCGAAAAGAAGAGATATATAAATGATGTACATATATGAATATTACTGCTCATAATTCATAATTCAAGAAAATCTAAGAAACTGTACCTTTTCCGGCTTATTTTGACTATAACTTCCTAAACGGTTTATTTTTAAACATAATAGAACAAGGAAGTGTGTGCTATATTGTAACACCATTTAATTTCATTAAAAATATACACATTAGTTAAGGTTGTAATGAAAAATTGAATTGATTGTCAGCTGACCTGCAGTGGAATGGTTTAATTACATTTTCAAATTAAAATCCACAAACCCTACACAAGAGAATAAACAGAGTTAGAAACACGTTCTGAATGAATAGCTGGATAAAATCCAATATCAGTGAAAAATTAAAACAAACTATTTTGATTTGTTACTTAAACTTTACAATAAGTAAAATTACGGCACGCAATCGTCTCGCTGACGTAATGGAAGCCAATTTTGAAAACGTTCTAGCTCGCAATATTGTTCTTTTATCAATGTTTTTTTTAAACAGATATCACCATCATAATCAGCGTTTAAAGCTACGTAAATTAAAAATGTAATTTTCAATGTAATTAAAAATGAAATTGTCACATTACAGACTTTAACTCTGTTTACGGAGGGGAATGAAGTCAGACTTTCATAAAAGTGTTCTTTAAGAAATTTCCAAGGTTTGGGATTGCAGGTATTTGTTAACTATTGAGCGGAATTTTCTGGGCAACGAAAGTGACCGACATCTAGTTGTTTTGTGTCAAAGTATAAATCAAATCGAAATAAAATTTCGAACTTAGAATACTGACAAACAAACACACACCACACACAACACATACGCAAAGAGACACACAACACATACACAAACACACACACCACAATTATATATATATATATATATATATATATATATATATATATATATATATATATATGTAAGTTCATGAACGCGCACGTGCGCGTATATACAGACATAATTCTAAATAAATAAATGTCTTGCAATACTTCATCAGTTGTATGTTGATTGAATTAATGAATATCTGTTGTTACTACTCACCTTTGTATAGTCCGGGAGCCACGACAATGAACGCTGATCCTTGTCTAAGTGTTCTAATTACATAACCAATGTTGCAAGCGTGAAGCGACTGTTGCTGTCTTGCCCAGGATTATAGATTCGATTTTAAAGTCAACTATAATGTGGACATTGCTTTAAATATTGTATATGATCAGTTCCATTTTCTCGCTACTCTATTGTCTATAGACAGAATGTATTATAATCGTCTCAATAATTCGTGACATACCTGCGAAAAATAATGTAAGCTAAGGATTAAAACACAACTTACATTATAGTCACGCAATGCCTTTTCAGTGTTTCTCTATTTTTGAATAACTTATTCATGGAAATTAAACATCGATTATATCTGAAGTCGTAGTGTTGAAATATTCTAAACAGCTGATGAAGTGTTACATATTATTATTATTTATTTGGAACAGAAATGTTATTCCACGTGATTAGCTGATAATTTGTGTGTAGAATTCAAATAGCTTGTTGGTTTACTGTTGTGTTTTATATTGTTTATGACGCGACCTGTTCAAGTGACCTGACCGGGAAAAACCATAACGAATTCCTTGAAATCACATTCTTTTGAATTTCATCTTTCTTTTTGATTAGTCTACATGATTTTTTAAACTTTAAATTTATATTTGTAAATTTTATTGTTATGAAAAAATGTATAAAATTAAATTTATGTTAGTTGAATACGACATAGATTTATTTAAAAAAATGTAATGTAGTGTGTGTTTTTCAAATACATTACAGATTGTCATTAACAAAATAAATATAATTGCGCTTTATATTGCAAATATATTAATTTTAATATTAATGTAATTTTACAGTGTAGCCCAAATCAGTAATTTACAAATTAGTTAATTAATAAATCATGACGTAAACTCATTTAGTACAATAGGTATAATTACTAGTAATCAGCATAACAAACGCCTTCAACTGCTCGGATACTGTGCGCAACACACGGACGTATGGATATAAATCCAAGATCCTTCTCGAGGCTCGGAACTATAGTTAGATATATTGTGCCTCCTTTCTACTTTCCTGAAATACTCAGTTACGGGGCCTTCTCCAATCTTAGTTTCTTTATAAAAGATGCTTCCTAGCTCGTTATTAGAATGCTTACAAATACTTGCTGATAATTCCCTTTAAATTTTTCCTTCTCTTGACCATTATTACAGAGATAATGGTCCAGTTGGCCAGCTCTTTGTTGTGCGAAGAGATCCCACTCATTCCATTTTACATTATTGCTCTTGTCGTTTCTATAAGTAGGTAGAGAAATGAGGTCCACCAATACAGAGATCTGAACTCAAGGATAAGGCTAAGGTATACACGGGTATCACAAGGCTCATACACCATTAAGCATACGACATTCACTCTATCAACACACTGGATACACAGGTATCCCTAGGCTCATACAGCATTAAGCAGACGACATTCACTCCATCAGCACACTGGATACACGGATATCACACGGCTTATACACCATTAAGCATACGACATTCACTCTATCAACACACTGGATACACAGGTATCCCTAGGCTCATACAGCATTAAGCAGACGACATTCACTCCATCAGCACACTGGATACACGGATATCACACGGCTTATACACCATTAAGCATACGACATTCACTCTATCAACACACTGAATACACGGGTATCCCTAGGCTCATACAGCATTAAGCAAACGACATTCACTCTATCAGCACACTGGATACACGGGTATCCCTAGGCTCATACAGCATTAAGCAAACGACATTCACTCTATCAGCACACTGGATACACGGGTATCCCTAGGCTCATACAGCATTAAGCAAACGACATTCACTCTATCAGCACACTGGATACACGGGTATCCCTAGGCTCATACAGCATTAAGCAAACGACATTCACTCTATCAGCACACTGGATACACGGGTATCCTTAGGCTCATACAGCATTAAGCAAACGACATTCACTTCATCAGCACAGATCACTTTACACATTAGAGTTAACTAATCTTCGTAGAGTAGTGAGTGAGTGAGTGTGTGTGTGTGTGTGTGTGTGTGTGAGAGAGAGAGAGAGAGAGAGAGAGAGAGAGTCTTGAGTAGTTGAGTGAGAGTAGTATGAGTAGTATGGTGGGATCACTAAACCCATCAGCTGCTCACTACAGCTGCCTCTGCCGTATTTTTGATTTCATTTTGATTACTTTGTGTTCAAAGTATAAAACATAATCTTTTCTTCTTAGAAAGATTAAAGTAAAACTTTAAGTTTCGCGTGTCGACATGCGTATGTGTGTGTTTAACTGTGTTTAATGATACGCTAGCGTGTGAACGGTATAGATTAACTCCTATATCGCTTTCCACACAATATTGGCAAACTCAACTTGATAATGTAATATGCCATTTTTCCTTCTTTTCCCTCTCAATAAACGATTCAGAAACGTTTGAGATTGCTGTTAATGTTTCTTATTGATTGCTTTCTCTTTTTTTTGCCAACTTTTCCTCTCCAAGTAGCAAAACATTGAGAACTCAAAAAAAAAAAAAAAAATTGTACAGTCATTGGGACTGTCGACAGAAGCGTTACTTCTTTACTTCTTTAATATATATATATATATAAACGTCTCTAGAATATAAGAAAAATAAAATCAATCGCACGTGTTATTACTGAATATAAACCGTATACCATTGAACTGTTGCTTCTGGCAATATACACAATGTACACAATATCCTTACATGCGTGCGCGACGAGAACATGAGAAGAAGGTGGAGAGAAAGAGAAAGAAAAGAATCAGATGGCGAGAAGCATGCACGTTTTATGTACATATAGGCACAAAACATACATACGCGCGCGATCAACTTAGTCAGTACCGGCAGACGAAAGAAAAGAGAAGGGCTGAGAACTGGAGGGGTCTGTGTAATATTTCCCCTACTCGCGTTAATTACGCTTCGTAAGCCTACTCGATGAAACCAATGCCACTCCATGATGGCAAATACAAAGTGCACAACGCGATATAAGAAGCTAACGCTTCAATAAGAAATTATTTTTTACTATAAATAGGAAACTTATATTTATAAAATCTTTACACTTTTTATAAATGTATAGCTTTAAATATTTCCTCTAGAAAAATTTGTTTAGAGGTTGTACCAACACAAACGCTATAAAATGACATAGTTTGTCAAAATCGGGTTATCATGTTTTGCACAACTTTCTATGAGGTATAGTAAACTAAATTTTGAAATAAAATACATTTTCGTTTATTGAATAAATCGAAAAAAGAATACTCGACGAACGCAACTGTCTCGTGAAGGAAGCGAATTTCCAAAAATACTTTTCTTTATCCTATCTTTTTTTGAAATTTTTATTTAACCATCATTTCAGCAATAAAATCTGCATATATTAGCATTTTAAAATAAATTGCAATGAAAATATGTAAAAAATGATTTAGAGACCAGGATCAGTTTTCGTTTGAAGGTCCCAGGTCTGGGTCATGCCATGATGGCTGCTCCAATAGTACATTTTTCAATGGAAATTCACTAAAAAATCCGAAGTTAATCAGAATTTTTCTGAACTGCTTTTAAAGTCATTACGATTTTTGAAATTTAACATACATTTCTGCAAAATCTAAAAAGACGTTTTTTATAAATATGGCGAATTTTAAATTTTTTTCATAACTTTTTTGACAGAATTTTGTGGGCCAAATTACAGAAAATTCTGATCAAAATTTTTGTATTTCTTTTTTTTTTTGAAGAAATGCTTCTGCTTTGTGAACAAAAGCCTACAGCTATATTGATAGTCAAATACATTTTTATGTCAATCAAAAAATTTATTTTTACTTTTTGTATCAGCTCATTTTACAAAAACTAAACGATAGCCTGTTCTAATGCACTTCTCAAAATATTTTAAAAACCTCTTTAGGTGAAGGAAGCATTCAAACACGTTATACATTGGACAGTTTTAGTTTACAACAGAAATACTTCGATATTATTGCTGTAATGAGGTCAACCAGTTAACTCGAACAGTGACTACGTGTTTACAGTGTCAAAATGTTTACCTTGAAGAATTCCGTAACTCTATTACGAACTGCAGTTTATCGAAGTTCCTTTTCTTTTATAATACATTTATATTAATGCGAAAGGAAAAAATGGCGGTCTGAGTTCATTTATTATATTTTAAATGAAATTTTCAAAATAAAGATTTTAATTTACCTAAACTTTACCTAAACTAAAACTAAAAGGTAAACTTTTAATTTACCTAAATTATAAGTTACCTAAAATTTTGAGCTACAATGGTGATATAAGATTATTTTTTAAATTTATAAAATAGTAAAAAATAACGGATGTGTGTGTGTTTGTGTGTGTGCGTGCGTTTGCACGCGCTTGTGTGTTTCTAAGAAATGAAACTTAGTAATTTTAGTTTAATTTGACTTCGTTAGTAGCTTGGACAATTTCATTAAACAGAGACATTCGTTCGGAAATTTCAAAATGGCGGCCGCATCAAATACTTCAAAATTCATAACGTTTTTGCCTTAAATGTTTTTTGGAAATTTGATTTCACCATGATAATCAACGTTAAAAACCGCACAAATTGTCGATTTGCATTTCCAAATTGTTGAAATTAAATTATAATTTGATTGTGGTCAGGGTTCATTTCTGAATTGCATTGCAATTTGTATGTTTTAAAACGCAACAGTATACCGATACTGTTTACGATAGTGTATTCAGTGTTTAAAAAAGAGGGTAAGATAAAAATATTACTTCTTGCTGCCATCGCGTCAGCGAGACAGCTCTGTGCAGAGATGATTTGAACATTTCTTATTAAAAAAGTATTTACATTTTCCCTTGTGTGTGTGTGTGTGTGTGTGTGTGTGTGTGTGTGTGTGTGTGTGTGTGTGTGTGTGTGTGTGTGTGTGTTTGTGTCTTTTAACACTCTCATGTTCGTAATTTTGGTTGTATTAGATTCGAACTTGCGCACAAACATCGATTTTGGTAACAGTTTGGACAAGTTGTTTACCTAAATTTCAGAACATAAAAGTTCATAACTTTTTACCTTCACACGATTTAAAAAGTCTGTATTCGCCATCGTAATCTGCGTTGAAATAAGCAAAATTTATAATTTTTACTTTTATAAAATCACTTAAAATTAAGAAAACGGGTTTTAAAGCCGACATAATTAATTTTTGTATTTGAAATATTATTTATAAGTTAAATACGATAATTCCGATTCGTTTAAAACGTGGAACAACATCGATTTATGGTAATTATGCGAACAATTTCGTTACACAACGAAATCTTTGTAATAATTTCAAAATGTTTCTCAGAAAATTCAACTTAAACAAAAAATAAAAACTCTCCTAATGGCTGTTTCTCCAGCACGCGGACAAGGAATTGGATTTTGTTTGAACCTTTTTTTCTTTTGTTTGTTTTCTGTTCATCGTTACATTCTCCTTCCAGCTCTGCTTGGACTTTTCTTCTGTAAGTTTTATGATTTGTCAATGTTTTTACTGATCTATTTTACTATTTTTATTTATAAGGTAATAATTATTTTTTAATTTTATTTTTTTTCGCGTTATTATTTACTATTTCGATGCGGGAAGAGAAACTTTGTAAAACTAGTGAGTGAAGTGGCATTTTTTTTAAACGAAGGAAAAATGTTTAATCTTGCCTGTCTGGTGTGAAAAACGTACGAATTGATCATAAACATTTTTATTAAAGTAGCATTTAAAAGTACTTCTTGAACAAAACTAATTTACATTCGAAAGACAGGGTGAGGTTAGGTTATTAAAATATCTAAAAATATCTATGTACAAAAATACACAAACATTGAGGTTATACATAAACTTAAAATAAACAAAATGTTGCCAACTGAAATACCGGAAAAAAAATTTAACCTCATTTGAAACAATCACGCATGAGTACGATTTTTTTCTCACATGTGTTTAAAATAAACAATGTAGTTTACTAATATACTTTACTGGTATCGTTATTTAACACGAAAACACTATATAATATGATTCATGTTATAGTAAACTTGTACAAATATGTCGTGTAGAACTTGAATTTTATTTAGTTGTATTTGAGGAGTGAAAAAAGTAAAAACACTGAACAAAGTTCAAGTGTTCTCAATGTTTTAGGTTAGCTAAACTGTCATTTTGCTTACTACTGTAGGAAAATACATTTTTATAAATTGTTGACGAGACAATGAATTCTATTTTAAGCAAGTATGTAGAAAATAAAGCTAGAGGAAGGGATATCACAACCCCAGGTACTCCGTTAAACGATTTGTTTATGGAATTAATCATCTTAAGTTTTACTTGAATAATTCTAGTTGGTTCTAGTTAGTTCTAGTTGGTGTTCTTAATACGTTCCAGCAATCCACTGACTAATTTATCTTTCTATAGGTCCTCAAGGTTCTCTAAAACAAATACCGTTAGTCTCCTTCTGGCAAGAGCCTCACAATCATAAATTATGTTGTCTGCAATTTCCTCTTCTTTCCTGCATAATCTGTATACGATTTCTCCATGGCATATTTCTGTCCTGTTCAGGTGCATCCTCAGACCGTGCTCCATGGTTTTCCTAAGTTGTGCTCTGTTCAAGATATTTACTGCACCTCCAAGTCCTCCTTCATGAACTTACTTTAAGAGGCGCTTGTAAAGGGAAAGCCTCTGGAAGATGCATGGTATTGTTTGTTAATCCATCTACTGTTTGTAGACTCGGCCAACGAAAGAAAAATCCTTAAAGCAGGCTCGGATTGGATAAACTGAGATCCTGACCCTAGTCCAGCCAGTCTTCATTACCCACAACCCCTTAGGCCAGTGAAGCATTTCTCAGAGTACTGGGGTTCTCCCGTCACTCTCAGACCAACGAACTGAATTACAGATTAAACAAGTATTTTGATTGTTGCCTGACAATCGGTATAAATATGAATTCGACCTTTTTTAAAGGTACCAATTTTTTCTGAACAAAATAACAGACAGTTTTTGTTAAATTCAAAAACTTCAAAATTTTATTTGATTAACAACTAGCTTTATAGAAGATAAGGAATACAATACATTTTCCTTAAAGTAGTAAAATTGTAACTTAACTTTGAAACACGGTGTACTTAAATATTTGTAAGACTAATTGGTTAAAGATTTAAAGTTATAACAGTCGATAATAATATATTAAAATTTTAAAATTAGAATTACGTTTATATTATCCTAGTAGATGATACTTACACTAATCTTTAATGAAAAACTAAACACAAATTAATACGCCCTACGTAATTACATAAGCTGTTGTTAGAGTGTTAAAGTTGAAGAGGAACTCGTTTCTGGTTTTATAATGGGAGTAATCCTCTTTGGGGAAATAAAGAAAATTATTATGTAAATCTTCCTCCAGACAATAAAACAACTTGTATTAAAATCTGTGTTACAATAAAGGACGAAGTTATTTTCTAAATATTTCACAATTATTTGGGAACTGGTTAAAAAAAAACTTGGGTTTATTATTAGTGAATCACAACTGGAAATTTATATCACTTTATGAAGACAAGGATCGTGTATATATATATATATATATATATATATATATATATATATATATATATATATTGTGTGTTTGTTTGTGTGTTGTGTGTGTGTGTGTGTGTGTGTGTGTGTGTGTGTGTGTGTGTGTGTGTGTGTGTGTGTGTGTGTGTGTGTGTGTGTGTGTGTGTGTGTGTAGTTCTTGCAATTTAATTTCGATGTTTTTTTTGAATTTCGTAGAAAAATTGTGTTTGTTTTGGTTTTTTGTTTTGGTCAATTTTATTTTATAATAAAATCCTTTCGACAGTTTCAAAATGGCGGCCATTACAAAGTAATAAACGATCTTAAATTTTTACCTTATACTTCTTGATTTTTCACAATCGTACAAACTGTAAAAAAACTGCATTAATTGGCGGTTATTATATAATTAAATTCCATTTAGATTAAGTACTCTTTTGTATTTTAACTGTAAAGTAACTACAGGTCCATTGATATTAAATATATTTTTGTACTATGACTGTAAAGTGATTTCAATTCCACAGAGACTAAATACGTTTTTGTACTTTTAATGTAAAGTTAGTCCAATTTTATTGAGATTAAGGTTTTTTTTTTATATTTTGAATACAAAGTAACTTCAATGCTATTGAGATTAAGTATGATTTTTTTGTATTTTTCCAATGCTATTGAGATTAAGTATGTTTTTTTTGTATTTTGAACATAAAGTGACTCCAATTCTATTGAAAGTAAGTAATTTTTTTACATTTTGAATGTAAAGTAAAATGTTAAATTAAAAGTTTTGAACGAAAATTATGATGGTAAAATTAAACGCTGAAAAATTTATAAGGTAGAAAATTTATTGTGATATTTTACTTTTTGAAATATGGAAAGCGCTTTTTTACCATTAGACGTTGTGTGTCGCAATTATTTGCGAATTTGTATTGAAAAAATGAGCTTTTGAAGCAGCCATCATGGTGAAACCTGGAACCTTACAATGGGCAACGATCCTGACCTATAAAATTCTTTTTGAGTGGTCGTTTTCGATCCGATTTGATTACCACAAAAATCGATTATGGTAATAAGTTAAACAACTTCGTTAACCAGCAAAATTTGTGAAGAAGTTCAAAAATGGCGTCCATTTAAAAAGAACAGAAATTCAAATTTTTGTAATCTGAAATATTGTGAACAATCTGATTCCATTAATTGGAAATTGATTAATTAGCGTTAAGAATACATACATTTGAAATTCGCATTTTTCAAATTATTTTTTTTTTGTCAAGGTTAATCTTAGTATTTTCAATAAAATTTGAATGTTTACGACTCCAATTTATACAGATTTTAATGCTGATTGAGATGGTTAAATAAAAATTTCAAAAATGGTTTGATAAAGAAAAATACTTTGGGTAGCTTCTATCACGTCAGCGAGACAACTGTTTGTTTGAATAATTAATTGTTTTTACACGAATTGTTTATCGTGTTGCGTTGATAACATAAAGTACCAGACAGAAAAACATGATTTAAGCGTTGCATAAATATTGTAAAGTTTTAACGATCGAAAAACATGTAAAGTTATCAGTTTTGATGCGATAAGAGTGACAGTAAAACAACAACCTTATTCCTAGTAACACCGGATTAAAACATAATAATCCTTCATATTGTATGGACACAGTTAAGCCATCTGGGAGTGTGTTAGGCTACGTACATAAAGTCTGGTGATACATTATAACAAACATTACGATGATTTGCTGCGATTGTTTTCAAAGTTTAATATATAATCTAGAATTTTAGGTTACTAAGCGATTCGAGAAAAAAGTGGTTGTTTGATATATATTTATACATTATATTTATATTCCTAATAAACATATTTTTAAACAATTGCTTCACGCATCGGAGATGTGATGGAAGCGAAAAAGTAATAATTTTTTCTTACTCTCTTTTTGAAACAGTCATAAAAACTATAAAATCGGTTTATTTTAGAGTTTTAAAACTTTCAAATTGCAATAAAATTTGGAAACGAACCATGACCGCCGTTAAATAAAATTTCAAAATTTCAACTGATCTGAAAATTTTTAACGCTAATTCGCGCTGTCTTCAACGCCGATTGCGATGGTGAAATCAGGTGTTCCAAAAACATTTCGGGCAAAAACTTTAATAATTTGTTAATATTCCAAACGGCCGCTTTTTTGAAACTTTTTAACAAATTTTCCTGGTTAATGAACTTGTCCAAGATAATTCTGAAATTGCGAAAGTGATCGCGGTAAAACACACACACACACACACACACACACACACACACACACACACACACACACACACACACACGCACGAGAATATAAAAATCTAATTTGTAAATTTCTATATTGAAACTTTAATTTCTATATTGAATGGATTCAACATTTGTCAATTTACATTTTTATTATAATTACATTTTGTCACTACCAAGTTCAACGTGTTCAATTGGCGCGCTTTACTTTTTATTTGCTTCGCAGTTTTTTTGTGAAAGTTAATACACTCAGTTTAATTTGCATTGAATAATAAACATGACAATTATTGTTAAATTGATAAGCTTTTAATTATTTGTTTTATAACACTAATTTAATTTTACATTATTTAAAATTTTTTGATTTGGATAATAATATTTGATTGGATAATATGGATAATATATATATATTATACATATATTATTTATATTATATATTATATATATAATATATATATTATATACACACACACACACACACACACACATATATATATATATATATATATATATATATATATATATATTAACCACCCTTTCGAAAGTGAAGTCAACCCGCCAGAGGCAAGAGGGTTTGTACGCAAGGTGTGTTTACGGTTCCCTGAGAGAGTCGTCAAATTAATTAATATTAATTAAATCATGTTTTGTTTGTGCATATGCGGTATCTTCTCGCACAGAGATATCTATAGAGTTTATCCTGACAACAGTTGCTGGCAACAGAAATTTAGATTTTATCAACATTATAACATTCCTAAGAAAAGCATTAGTTAGCTGGTAAAATTAAATTTTGTGTTGCAAGTCAATAGATTTAATGAATTAAGCAAATATAAATAATTAATGTAAAAGGTTTTGCTTTAAAAATATTATTTTTAAAATTCAAAAAATTGAATTACATTTAAACTGTGTTCAGTTTACTAATATTAACCTATAATTTTATTATTAGTTATTTATTTTAAAAATATTTATTTTATTTCATATTTACTTCCGTATATATGTATTAATTTTTTTTGCAATTATTTACACATATCCATAATTAATTAAGTCATTAATGAATTATTTTAATAAATAAAAACGCTATTTAAAGAATGCAATACAAAATAAAATTTAAAATAAATTCTAGGCTATATTAATCACCCATGTATACCACTTATATCCGACGAAATCCTCCACAGAATACTATGAAGAAGTGAATATTAAAAACTGTTACAAACTTTTAATTAAAACAGTTATAATCTTGAATGTTTTCTTTAACTGAGAGTTTTTACAGTAAAACTAAGTAAGACGTAAAGAGTAGTTATATTTATGAAAGTACTAACTGTGATCTCTGTTAGAGCGGCCACCGTGATACGATCCAGACCCCAAACCTTGAAATATATATATATATATATATATTTGGTGTTTAACGTCCGACTGTTGTGCACACTTGGGTTAATGCAGACGATGGGATGATTTACAGAGTATGAAAATGCCAATCCCTGGCCTGGAATCGAACCTGGATCCTCGGGGTGAAAGCCTATATATATATATATATATATATATATATATATATATATACTTGTTTGTTTGTGTTTGTGTATGTGCGCGCGTCTGTTATAGCATGCTCACGTTCTGAATTTTAGTTATATTTGTTTCAAATTTGGAACACCCATCGATTATGATAATTGCTTTGTCAAAATGTCTTAACCATGATTTTTTTATTTGTGTATGTCGTCATGGTACGACACAAATCAGGGTATTTAAAATGACCTCTAGATAATTTTTTTAGTTATGTATATATGTGTCGTAACAATAATAATAATACAATTTACTTTAACGTATTGGAAGGAAAAAATAATACCTTACAATATTATTCGCCATTAAAAACCAAAAATTTTAAAAGTTTGAACACAACTTTTTTCTGTTATTTGTAAGAATTTTTTTAAAATACTCTGATCACAATATTTTAAAACAGAATTTCAAAATGTGGTAAAAATTTGTTAATTTTACCTTTAGTTCCAGCTGAAAAATATTATTTGATTTACCATGGGGGGGAGAAAGGGTTTTTAGCATAATAAGCGAGCCGATTGGCTGGGCCTGAATTCTGCTTATGAGTTAACTGGATCCGAACCGGCTATAGGGATCTCGGTCATTGGCCAAATCTGCCATCAATAGGCGGATAAATAAGCAACATCAAGCAAGATCGAAAACCCTTCATGGACGTTCCCATAGCAAGCGTCCCTCAAGGTGAACTTGGAGGAGCAGCAGATTTTTGAACAGAGCACAGTTCAGGAAAACTATGGGTCTCATTACAGGGCACTGTTGTGTGAAGGTGCAGATGTACAGGGTAGGAATGTACCATATGTGTCAGTTATGCAGGAAGGAACAGGAAACTGCAGGTAACATAATTTATGATTGTAAGGCTCTTACCAGCAGGAGGTTAAGGGTTTTGGTTTCAGGACCCTGAGGACCTCTAGCAAGATAGCCAAATTTATTAAAGACCTCTGGAATTAATTAAAGACATCAAGCTACTGAACGTATGATTTTACATGATACATGATATACATGTAACAATAACAACAAAAACACAGACACACTAAGAAATTAACGAACAGATATTCATATAAAAACGGTGGTTAATGACTAGAAAAGTGATAATCAATTGTTTAAAATTAATTATACCAACAAAACTACTTAAATACATATTCATTTCGAATATTAAGTATAACTAAAATAATCACAACTGTAGTCACGCTGGCTTAAAAAGTGAATCTTCAAAAGTAATTTTTCGTATCATGCTTCTCTCAAAACTCCGAGTTCACCATAAACAGTACTAACTTCTACAAATAATGGAGCTTTAAACTTTCAAATTGCATTGACAATACGATAATGAACCTTGACCTCCGTCAAAATACGTTTTGTTAATTTTAGCCTATTGCAAATTTCAGAATGCAGTTTTTAGTGCTACTTATGATTTTCGAAAATACGAAGAAAAAAAGAAACGACTCTGAAAATTTGAAATGCCTGTTTTTTTAACTTGAATTTGTTAGTTCAAGAATTTCTACAATTTATTAGCAAAATCGATTCTTGTGCCAAGGTTAAATCAAATCAAAATAAAGTTTGCAAAAGTTAGCATGATAATTTAGCATATTTATTTATATATATATATATATATATATATATATATATATATATATATATATATATATGCCTTCGTTGTTAATATATTTATTTAACTACGCCCTCGAAAAATGATCTAGATGATTCGATCAGTGCTCCTTTTAATTTTCTAGGTCAACTATTTACTCCTCTCGCTAAAGCTAACATTAAAACTTCGCTTCAAACAAATTGCATAAATAATTATATTTATTTAATTTCTAAAACATAAGATAAGTGGTTACGATAAGTGTTTCAATAGACTAATGTCTGTATATTACTATAACCTCTTTTCCACTGACCTATTATTGTTTTATTCAATAACAGGTGACAGTAGCTCTTGTAAAATTGTATTGAAATGGGACATAAATTGAGCACTGCAAAAGTCTGGCCATTGTAAAAAGCCACCCCTGAATATGTTCCATTCTTCGTGTTACACGAGAAGGGTGGGCGACACTTTGTTGGTTTTTTCACGAAAAAGATTAATGTTGGAAGCTTTTACCGGGTTAATAGATATATTACAATGGGCTACAGACTTGCAATATATAACTTTGAAACTTTGCAATATATTACGTATCGTGTTTTAGGGCTGTGATGTTGGATTTTGCGTGATAGGAGTGCACAAATTTATATTTATATGTAATTGTATATTTTGCACGTCGCAAGTCTCATATTAAATTAATTATAATTACAATTCCCTGTGTTCTACCTGTGAATCGATCCGGGGGCATTTGCGCGTGTGAGGCGCACGTTATAACCACTACACTACGGAAACTACGAGTTTGACCAATATAAATATATGATTATTTATAAACGTTTTAATATTAGGAAAGTTAAATTAATATTGTAAAAGTTGTTTTTATTATATAATAACAAAATACAATATATACAATTACAATTTTAAAGATAAATTGAAAATATCTGTTATTGAACTAAAAATAAAAATCATGTTTCGTATTTTCGAACAACTTATCGTAATTAAAATAAGAGGAAGAGAAAACATGATAAGTGATTTTTATTTTTGGTTCAGGAACACAAATTGTAACCAGATATTTTTAGGTAGGCCTACTGCCATGGATACATGAACATTTTTTTGTCAACGATAAGAGAAAGTAAATTCCTGAGACACACAATCTTTTACGTTCAATTATTTATCAAAACATCCGATAAAAAAATCTATCCTCAAAAACATAAGTAGGTAAAACCTGAATAATTTCAAGAAAATTCAGATATGTATTTTTTTAAATAACCACTTTATTTTTTCTGTTCTTCGTATTCTGTATTGAGAAAGAAAATTGAACACGAAATCAAGCACGCGCGCATTTATGGACGGATAAGCATCTAAGGAACACTATTGTCCTGAACCCAAACGGGCACTTCAGTTACTTGAGTACATAACATTGTCTAGGGCAAAAATGTTCTTTTAATTAACTGACTTTAAATTTGGTTAGGTTTCTTCGTTCAGTAAAGTTTTTACTTTTTATTATAAAAAGTACATATTCTCATATGGAAGCGAAGTATGGCCACTGAAACAAAAAAACAGACAAAATGCCTTCCAGCTACAGAAATGGACTATTGGCGAAGAGCCGCAGGTCGGGCTAAACGAAAAATGATAAAAAAAATTTGAATTCGTAAACTCATGAATGTGAAGCAGCACACCGTTGTAAACGACATCAAGACAAAACCACTTCGATGCTTTCGTCGTGTTCAAATAATGGACGAAAATTGGCTTCCCAAACAGATTTTATAATAGAAACCACATGGTTGCAAAAAAGAGAAGACAAAGACTTAGTTGGAGAGAAGGAAATGATAAGGAAGTGAGAGAGAGGGGACTGGGTGAAAATCTGCGGAATGACAGGGGAAAATTTAAACTAGGAATCGGAAGACGTCGGAGAACGTCTTAAGC
>CM040191.1:16375000-16410000 GCA_022606455.1 Callitettix versicolor | reverse complement strand
TCCATCATTGTGTATTTTTTTAAATTTTATATTAAGGCGGAAAGCACATTGAGGCTATTGTCGCCACTCTAAATGTAAGTGTGAGTGTTAAGTGTTAAAGTAGTAAGTGTAGTGTTGTAAGTGTAAGTGTGTGTTAGACTCGAGTACCGCGAGGAACGTCTAAATCCTCTGCAGCTAATCTGCACCCTGCAGGTTCATCATTGTGTATAAACCACGGTACCCATGCACTTGGCATAATTTTAAATATATCTCACATGCATTAGTAGTAATTTTAGTCAGTGTACCACAATTGTTTTAGTCACTAACAATAATTTAATTAGCCAATTCTCTTTTTTCTGTGGAGAGAATATATTTTTTACAATAATTTCTCTTAATACTTATATTTTGTAATTCATTATATGAATTTAAGATTGTAACAAACAATTTTCAATCCAATCTTAAGATTGTATCTTATAGCTAAGCTAATACTGTATTTATAAACCCCCGACTGTAATTTCTTCGATGCAATATAAGATTACTCTTATAATGTACTACGGTAAAATATACGCAATGTATTACATAATAAACGTTCATCATGCCTCCCTTAAACTGCTTATTATAATCAACTCATATTATGAATTATTCGCGCATGTTGTGAGTAAACTGTGTCAAGTTGTAATCCTATTGTTCAACGTTACCTGCAGCGTGATTCGTGATTCTAACAAAAGGATTTGTAATATGTTTCCTTGTTTTGCTACCTTAACTTGTACACAGTTGCAATGTAATCAGTACAAGTCACCAATAATTGTTAATTCTAAAAATTTTTTATTTTGTTAATGCAGGCAGGATATAAAAAGTTACCAAAATATTCTCAAGAACACACTAAAAACTTCAAACAAGCAGTGACGACAGAAAAAAATTATTGCGTTCAAATTTTGAATTTAATTTTGACACAAACACCGACAAACTACAAAGAGACAGACGCGATTGTATAAGAAATTATTTTTCTTTATCTTACCTCTTTTGAAATTATGATTTCACTATCATTATCATAATAATAATAAAAATAATATTAATATTAATAATAATAATAATAATAATAATAAGCATATATTAGCATTTTAACCTTACATTGAAAATACTAAAATAAACTCTGACCTCGTCTGCAAATTACTTGATTTTGAAAAGTCAGAATACAATAGATACAGTTTTTAATGGTTATTACGATAGTGAAATCAGACTTTCAGTTACATTTAAGGCAAACACTTATGAATTTTTACCGAAAAATTAAAATTACCTACATTTTGAAACTGTTAAACGAATTTTGTTGGTTAGCGATCTTGTCCAAGCTATTATAATATTCAATTTTTTTGCCCAAGTTTAAATCAAATCGGAACGAAATTGCGAACGTGACCGTGCCAAAAACACACACACACACACACACACACACACACACACACACACACACACATATATATATATATATATATATATATATAACTCTTAACGACCCCTTTTTAAAAAGTATTCTAGAGGTCAGGAACGCCTATCATTTCAAAGTCCCAAGTTTGGACCTTAATATGATAGCAGCTCCAATAGTTCACTTTTTACAATGTAAATTCGTTAACAAAAACCACTGTCTACATATCAGGATACTTAAAAACTAGCAGATCAAAAACAATTTTAAGTTCCATTTTTCAAAATCATTGCATTTCAATAATGGCAGAGTAAAATTATCGCACCACTTATCTTTACAAGAAAAATTATTTAAACAGTGTAAAAGTGGTTTATTTTAGGAACCTAGTGTGACAATTTACATTAAACAATAACTTACGTCAGTCCTTCTTATGGTTTTTGAAAGAAACGTTTACAATTCTAAAACAGTGAAGCCCTTACGGTATTGAATTAATTCAAAAAGCACTCAACTTTAATTTAGTAAGACTCTAATCTTAACTATTGTTAGACAGTTCAGTGCAATTCATTATTCTGGTAATGCAGAATATTAGTCAATGTTTTTGCTGAAACAATGTTTTAAATAAGTTTTCATAGTTTTACTTTATTATTAAGTTAGTAACTGAGCACCTATAGATTCGCTACGGTATTGTTAAGGAAATAAAAATTACAGTTGACTATTTTGAAGTTAATTTGACTTTAAATATGTGTTTCTATATAAACTATTACAAGTTTTTTATCTTTGGAAGAGACGCTTTTGTTTTTAAACAGCAAGACATTTTTACTGATAGAATGTAATACCTTTTTCGGCAAAATGAGTCATATTTTGGGCAATAACCATTAGTACTCACAAGTATTAAAATTTTGTAACCATACAACTCTTACGCGACAAAATCACACCATTTTTAGACTTCTCCTGTAATTTTGTTTACAAACCTCTTATCGGCTTTAAGTCGGTTTTATTTTATTGTGAAGTTTTAAAATGGAAAGTATATGATGAAAATTTCCTGATGTTCTGAAGAATCTGCAAATACCCAAATATATAGTTTTAACAAAACAGGTCTTTATTTTTGGTATAAAACCGATCGGAATGCTTATCGTAATAATGTATGAAAACAACATAAATATTTCACTATTAAGTAACAGTTTCGAAAACAGAATGAACTTTATTGTTTGATAAAAACAAAGAAATCTCTTCCATGAATTATAATACGACAATTCTATATTTAGTTAAAGCTCTACCTTTGAGACATTTGTATCTCTTTAAATTCTAATTTAACTTACATATTGCTGAATTCACGTTAATATTTTATAAAAGGAAGTTAATTGTGTAGCGAAACACGGGTATTCGACTGGTAAATAACACGTACACTCTCAGTGCGTGGGAAGTTTCAAACCGCATTTACTTGTTACGTAGGACGCAATATTGAAGCCTACATCTCTTGCAGTAATAAAGCAACTTCATAATCATTAAGATCTCAGCATGTTGAGGTTCCTTGACACGAACGCTTTATGAAGTTTCGCTGTGTCAGCGCAAAGTAAATATTTGCTACACGCAGCTGTCTCGCTGTTGTAATGAAAGCAGACTTTTAAAGAATAACTTTTCATAAAATAACATTTTTACAAGCGAAAATCGAATTTGACAAAAAAAAAAACTTTTATCGTACAAAGCTATTAAAAACTACACACGCAATCTGTCGAGAACCGAAAAAAGTTCACCGAAACATGGCGTCCCACTATCAGCCATTTTGTTTTCTAACAACAACAGTTTGGTTATTATCTCTCGAACAGTTTGATTAATTAAATTCCAATTAATCATGCTTCTTTACTCCGATAAAGGTATAATTAGAAAAAAATAACCATCTTTATACATTTACCCATTTTAAAATGGCGGAAATTTCAAATCAAAATAAATCAATAACGGTACATTTTACTGACAAATATTATATACTTTTTATATTCCTTTTGATTTCCTATTGAAGAATATAATTTTAAAAACTATTGAACAAGTAAAACAACAAAACTGCGGAAATTATTCCGTCAGGTCACGTGACAAAACTATGCAATATCACGTGATAATTTTAGGATCAATGATCGTTAAGTGCCTAACTTTTTAACAAAACATACTCAATGCCTAACAACCCCCCGTCAGCCTCTGTGGCTACTACTTATTAAAATTTAATTTAAATTTGAAAATAAACAATATCGTAAATATAAAAATTTTGAAGATTTAAACGGTTAAAGAAAGGGTCTTTATTAGATCACATTTTGGGAAATAAGAGAGGGAATGTCAGGACAATAACGTTTACTCAGGTAGACGCAATCAATCAGGTTTTGGCAGGTACAAATAACAGTCGATTATTTATAGTGTCGTCTTGAAAACAACATTATTTTTGCTTTTATTGTGTCATATTTTGTTTCGTTTCTTATTGAATCATGGTGTACTGGTGTACAATATGTACACCATTTTCTGATTGAATATGTACAATATGTTCGTTTCATTTCTGGTTGAAAATGTTTGTTTTTTTTTTACAACAGTTTCTTTAGTTTTCATTTTAACAAAGTTTGTCTTAGTTTTAAAGTATTTAGTAGAGTTTATTTAAGAAAATCTAGGCCGAGGGACTAATTACTTGCTGTATCAAAATTATCAGTTATTTTATATTTTTTGGATCACGTGGATGTATGTAAGTAACGAGAGGGATGCCTGAAAAAAGTCCATTTAGATAGTCCAAACCTCGACGTTAATACTCATTGATATAAATCTAGTTAGAAAATTGCCCAAACCTCGATGTTTATACCATTGATATTAATCCAGTTAGAAAATTGTTCAAACCTCGATATTAATACACATTGGTATAAATCTAGTTAGAAAATTGTCCAATTCTCGATGTTAATACAAATTGATATAAATCTAGTTAGAAAATTGCTCAAATCTCGATATTAATACTCAATGATATAAATCTAGTTAGAAAATTGTCCAAACTTCGACGTTAATACTCATTGATATAATTATAGTTCGACAATTGTTCAAATCTCGATGTTAATCCACATTGATATTAATCCAGTTAGAAAATTGCCCAAACCTTGATGTTAATACACACTGACATAAATCCGGTTAGAAAATTGTCCAAAATTCGATGTTAATACACATTGATATAAATCCAGTTAGAAAATTGTCCAAACCTCGATGTTAATACACATTGATCTTATCTTTCTTATTCATATTATATTTCTGAAAATATGTGTGTTTGTTTGTTCGTTATTCAATCACGTTTTAACCACTGGACCAATTGATATTAAATTTGGTATGAATATGGTTAAAGTATCTGAGATAAATATAGGCCTATTCCCGTTTTAAAAAACGTCATTATACTACTTACCCAGCCCAAAATAATTATTAGTATTTAGTTTTATGACATTTGTTAACTGTAGTTAGGTTTAATTACTGTTTACTGGACATGAGATTTAGGCATCTGAGATGGACATAGATCTAATCCCATTTTACAAATCTTAATCTGTCTTTTATTTATTGAAAAATTATTGTTTTTAATGTTACATCTTCATCTAGTAATCACAATCTGGTATATTTCATTTAAGATTATTCAATGTTTTCGAAGCAGAGTGCAGAATACTCTGCACATACATATACATATACAATACAGAATACATATACAATTTTATTAGGATAGGCTACTTTAATTGTATGGTAGTATACATATTTGTGTAATTACATTATAAGAAAAATAGTAAATATGCAGTGTAGCATATATTGGATTTGTCGATATTTTTCTTACTAAAATGCTTTATTATGTGCCCAAAAGCAAGAATCCAAAATATGAAAGCACGAGAAGTACGACAAAAATCGAAAATAAAAGTGACCAACATAACCTCAAAATTGCAACCCGGCGAAAATCGGTACCGTGTTGTAGATCGGTAAAACAATAAAAATACATCTAACACGGGTTTTAGGTGATAAGAAACCCATTTTATTAAAAAGAAAACTCCATAACATAACTGACACGGTTGTTGGGCCTAACACGGTGATGCGTGAAAAAACCTTTATATTTTTTTAAAGAATACTAGGCTACATATCCAAACTGACACGGTTATTAGGTTTGACACGGTGGTGCGTAAAAAAAACTTTATATTTTTTTAAAGAATACTACATATCTTAACTGACACGGTTATTAGGCCTAACACTGTGATGTGTGAAAAAACCTTTAAATTTTTTAAAATAATACTACGTATCCTAACTGACATGGTTGGTGGGCCTAACACGGTGATGCGTAAAAAACTTTATATATTTTCTTAAAGAATACTACATAACCTAACTGACATGGTTGTTGGAACTATCATTGTGATGTGTGAAAAAAACCATTATTTTTTTTAAAGAGTACTCCAAATCTTAACTGATACGGTTGTTAGGCCTAACATAATAATGCGTGAAAAACTTTATATTTTTTTAAAGAATACTCCATAAGCTAACTAACATGGTTATTAGGCCTAACACTGTGATGCATTAAAGAAACCTTTATTTATTTTTTTAAAAAGAGTACTCCACAACCTAACTTGACACGGTTTTTGGGCCTAATACGGTGATGCAGGAAAAAAAACCTTTATTAAAAAAAAATCACCATAACCTGACACGGTTGTTGGTCCTAAAACGGTAATGCGTGATCTTTCATATATATTATGACTAGCTGTTACCCGTTGCGGCTATGCCTGCAATTATAATGTAGGCAATAAAATGTATAGTAGATTTTCAAAATCAGAATAGGTTCATTTCATTTTAATATATTTCTATATACAATATTATACGATTTAAGGATTTCGGCTAAGAGATATACATTTTTGCTATTCGATACTCTAAAACAGGGTCCTGTCATACTTTAATAAAATACAGTATTATTAAAAAGTCACTATTATGCAATTAAACTGGAATATTCTTGTGTTTATCTCAGGTACTTAAACCGTGTTCATATCAAATTTAATCTCTATTGGTCCAGTAGTTTAAGTGTGATTGAATAACAAACAAATAAACAAAAACAAACACTCAGAAAAATAATATGATTTGCTGTGACCCGTCACGGTTTTGCCCGCAATCTTAATATACATTGAAGATTACGCATCACCGTGTTGTGACCAACAACCGTGGCATTTAGGTTAGGGTGAATTTCTTTTTTAAAATAAAGGTTTTTTTAACGCATCACCGTGTTACTTAAGTTATGGAGTACTCTTTAAAAATTTAAGGTTTTTTCCTGCATGACTGTGTTAGGCATAACAACCGTGTCAGTTAGGTTCTGGAGTATTCTTTTTAAAAAAATAAATAAAGGTTTTTTTAATGCATCACCGCGTTAGGCCTAACAACCATGTTAGTTAACTTATGGAGTATTCTTTAAAAAAAACAAAGATTTTTCACGCATCACCATGTTAAGCTTAACAACCGTATCAGTTAAGTTTGGAGTACTCTTTAAAAAAAAATAAAGGTTTTTTTCACACATCGCCATTATAGGCCAACAACCACGTCAGTTAGGATATGTAGTATTCTTGAAAAAAATATTAAAGTTTTTTTACGTATAACAACCGTTTCAGTTAGGATACGTAGTATTCTTTAAAAAAATATAAAGTTTTTGTTACACATCACTGTGTTAGGCCTAACAACCGTGTCAGTTAGGATATGTGGTATTCTTTAAAAAAAAATTAAAGGTATTTTTACGCATCACCGTGTCAGGATATGTAGCCTAGTGTTCTTTAAAAAATAAATATTGTCACATTGATATAAATATAAATAGAAAATTGTCCAAACCTCGATGTTAATACACATTGATATAAATCTAGTTAGAAAATTGTCCAAACCTCGATGTTAATACACATTGATATAAATCTAGTTAGAAAATTGTCCAAACCTCGATGTTAATACACATTGATATAATTCCAGTTATAAAATCGTCCAAAACTCAATGTTAATACACATTGATATAAATCTAGTTAGAAAATTGTCCAAACCTCGATGTTAATAACATTAATGTAAATCCAGTTAGGAAATTGTCCAAACCTCGATGTTAATACACATTGATATAAATCTAGTTAGAAAATTGTCCAAACCTCGATGTTAATAACATTAATGTGAATCCAGTTAGGAAATTGTCCAAACCTCGATGTTAATACACATTGATATAAATCTAGTTAGAAAATTGTTCAAACCTCGACGTTAATACTCATTGATATAATTCTAATTAGAAAATTGCCCAAATCTCGATGTTATAAATCTAGTTAGAAAATTGTCCAAACCTCGATGTTAATACCCATTGATATAAATCTAGTTAGAAAATGGCCCAAAAATCCATGTTAATATACATTGATATAAATCTAGTTAGAAAATTGTCCAAACCTCGATGTTAATACACATTGATATTAATCCAGTTAGAAAATTGCCCAAACTTTGATGTTAATATACATTGATTTAAATGCAGTTAGAAAATTGTCCAAAACTCGATGTAATACTCATTGATATGAATCTAGTTATAAAATTGTCCAAACCTCGATGTTAATACACATTGATATAAATATATTTAGGAAAATGTCCAAACCACGATGTTAATACGTATACATTGATATAAATCTACTTAAAACATTGTCCAAACCTCGATGTTAATATACATTGATGCTAAAAAAAAAAACATTCTATACGCTTATTACTAATTGGTTCGTGTGAATAAATAAATGTTTAAATTATTTTTAACGCCATCATACTACTTACCCAATCCAAATTAATAATTTAGTATTCAAGTTTTAATTATATAACTGTGACGTTATATACGTTATTACATATTGGTAGGTGCGAATAATAAATGTTTAAGTTATTTTAAACGCCATCATACTACTTACCCAGTCCAACGTAATTATTTAGTATTTAAAAGTTAATTGTATAACAGTTACTTTTATACGTTTATTACGTATTGGTAGGTGCGTAAATAACGGGAGACCGTTAATGAGTGTGTTTCTTTAACACATTAAATATATACAATCAAAAAATCTTATTATTAAATAAACATTTCTTACACATTTCCTCTGCCTAGAGTCCTTAAAATGGTTCTGGACAGTATGGTGGGTGACACTCAACTGTACAAGTAAACTTAGCATTTCAAAGTACACAAATTGTATATGCACCCAAAGTTCTATTTGTAGCGTTCCCTTATTGAGGTTTTGTTTGTTGCACTAACAAAGAGCAAGTTAGTGATTTAGTGGGTTTTCGGATGTTATTGTACTTGTAACAGTGGTTTTACGTTTGTACTTTTAATAGTGCTTATATTGTTCTGTGTGGCGGAGATGCAACATTGAGTTTAGATGATTCTGTCGCATAGCTTTCTCATGACAAACAGATTGTAAAGGATGTTAGGTTAGTACGCGAAAGTATAACTGTCCGCTGGTGGGAGTACGTGTCGTGTTAGTCAAAAAACTGGGTGAAGATTGCCTCACTATTTAGACAAGAAGTTTTAAGGGTGTGATTTCCCAAAGTATAGCTGTTGGAGAACTATATGAGTTGCAGAAAATCGGAAGTTTTCCTTTTGTAAACGCTGCGTCTGTAACGAGCGGACCGTCATAGTGCACACGAAGTTCCTGGGGTTACGTCTCTCTTGGAGTGTGATCTTCGACCGTTGGCGGTTAACCAACCGGAAACGGAATTTTAGACGATTCCGTTGAAACCGTCTCTGTATGTTGCTTCACCTGGCTGCTAATGATCTTTATTCCTATTGGTTGGTACAGTTAGCGGAAGAAACCCTATAGTGTTTACAAATGTAACAAGTAATGTAGAAAAACTTTTTTTAAAGTCAATTACTACTTAAGTCATGCGCTTCTATCACGTCAGCGAGACAGCTGCGTGCTGTGATTCCTAAAACCAACATAGGATAGAACATAAGTGTTGTTTAAATCAAATCCTATAGTATAGTCTTACAAATATGCGATATTAATATTTGACAAAAAACTGTATTAACATCAAGTATCACCTACTACAAGTTTTAAAAAATATATTTGAACTTGAGTGGATGAATAATAATAGGAATTACCTAAGGAAATCCTATCGTACAGTCTGTACAAATATGCGGTATTAATATTTGACAAAAAACTGTTTTAACATCAATTGTCATCCACTAAAATTTTTTAAAAAAATATTTGAACTTAAAGGGATTAATAGAAAGTACGTTTTATTAACGATTGAAAATTTGAACAAACAAAAAAAAATATATATATATATATATTGGTGTTTAACGTATATATATATATATATATATATATATATATATATATATATATATATATATATATATATATATATTCAAGAGTGTGAACTAATAGTAGGAATTGAAAAAGGTGAGTACTTCATATTTAGTTTTAATTTAAGCACTTGAGAACGGGAGTTGATATGCGTATATAGCCCCCAGACGTTAACAAATGATCGAAAATTCGAATCAGTATTAATAACATAAAAAGATATAAATTTAAAAATAGCGTACAATGTTGGAGCAAATAAAATATTTTCCACTTAGTTTTATCCTGTAATAATGTCATATGAAGTACATTTTACACTTTCTCTATGTGCTTTTCATAACCAATATTTTTAAATATTAATATCTGATATACAAATTAATTTGGGAAAAATTATGTAATCTAAATACAATATGTTCTATTACAACGCTTGTTATATACTATATATTATGTTTTTAATGTATTTTTTAAAACGTTGTCCTTAAAAAAATGTGTTTTAAAAACTAATAAATGAGACAAAAAAATTCATCGGCGTGATGGAAGCGAATTTTCAGTAATTTTTTCTGTAGGAAATGTTTTTAAAAAATCAGATTCTACAATATTAATCAGCATTAAAAGCGCCATTCGTATTATAAAGTACCACTGAAAATACAAAAATGAACCTTCACTTCCATTCAAGCTAATTTCTGTATTTTTACTGGAATTTAAAAATTGTAATTTCCAATTTATATAAAGTTTAAGTAAGATCGTGGTGGTGAATTTTTAAAAAAATGTAAAATATAAAGTTATTTAAAATAAAAATTAGAAACGCCGCCATTTTGAAAGCGAATTAATGTGGTTAACGAATTTGACTAAGATCAATTTTTTGTACTTGTGAATCAATTTTTTAAAAAATCGAAAAATCTTTATACATATATATATATATATATATATATAAAGATTTTTCGATTTATATATATATATATATATATATTTATAAATATCAATTATAGTTCAATATTTTTTTTAAAACACACTCTTATTTACGCTCTTATTTACTGGAAAGTATTAAACCGTCTGATATTCTAAAAAAATATATTCAAAAGAGAAAAAATAATGTTTTTGTAACCGTTAATATTTGAGGTCCTTGGTAATATAAATTTATTAAGACTAGAAACGACATTGTGGAACTCTCGGTCTAATTAATTTCTTAGATATGATTGTATAAGAGTAGGATAGGCAGATTAATTATGGCGAGTGCAGCGTCCTACGCTTTTATTTTTAGTCTAAATAATTTTATATTACCGTTTTCGTCTGACGCTGAATGATAAAATGTTTTCTTCTTTTTAGAGCATTTTAAAATATCAACTTTTCAATACATTTAAATATATTTGTATTATTTAAAACAATTTTTTTTATTAACACTATTTTCTACTTTTTCGTTCATTAAAAAAGGTAGTTAAAATAATATTTGGTCTTTTTTAAATTCTATTGCACCTATCACAAAATTGTTTTGAATTTTTTTTTAAAGCACATTAAGGCTATTATCGCCTCCCTAAATGTAAATGTGAGTCTAAAGTGTTAATGTCGTAAGTATAGTGTTGTAAGTGTAAGTGTGTGTTAGTTAGACTTGGGTACCGCGAGGGACGTCTAAATACTCTGAATAGGTGCAGTTAGTCTGCATCTCCCTGCCGGAAAAATTGCTTTGCATATGTTGATAAGACTTATATAAATAACTTTATATCGTACCCGTACGGGTTCGAATCCTGTCATTAGTGCGTAACTTTTTTTATTGTAAATAGTTAATAATAACACTATAATTTTAATGAATTCAAATTACGTTGGCATTGAAAATGTATCTTTATGCAAAGTTTCAGCTCAATTCGATAAGAAAAATTGGCCGAAAATCGATTACAAAATTTTACATAGAGTAAGTTAAACAAAGACGTGTAAAAAAACATAATGTATCACAGGGAAAGGATCATTGCTGCCATCACACTGTAAGTCCAGTGTACGTGGCAGGAAATCGATTATCGATTCGATGTCTGCCGTCTGGTGGTGCGCATATCGAAATTTATTAAGGTGTGTTAAGTAAACTAACAACTTTCTACTTTATTTGAATACTTAACAATCACCTCGGGTTAAAGAAGTGATTACATCAAACAGATAATAATCATGTATTTTTGTATATACTTCGTATAACGTGAAAGTACATTAAATAGTACAAAAAGCATTACACAGACTTTCTCACATTCAGTTTTTTTTCTGAAAAAACCCGATTTAGAAAAATTAGCAAATTCTCAAAATCAGTTCTTTAGAACCAGCTCGTATCTTGATCGTGTACGAAGAACGTAATTTAATCTAATATGAAATTCAAAATCAAAATATCACCGCTCCGGAATAAATAAAAAAACAACCGACAGCAATAAGATATTTTATTTCTTTTTAAGATCAAAGTTTAAGTCGCAGCAACTGTTTAGCCGGTATGAATAGAAAAACGGGACTGTACTCGAGCATTACTTTAGTCGAATGCAATTTCGGTTAGTTCAGATTAATACGATAAAAGCTGCGTCTATTTTTGATACTTTATTTCACACCATTCTCCAAGCCGATTGAAGTATATGGTTTAAAAAAAGGTTAGGTTATGTTATGGTTAGATTAGGTTAGGTTAGGTTATCTTAGATGAGGATATGTTAGGTTAGGTTATGTTAGGTTAGGTAAGGTTAGGTTAGGTTATGTTACGTTATGTTAAATCAGGTTATGTTTAGATTAGGTTAGGTTAGGTAAGGTTAGTTTAGGTAGGTGTTAGATATATGTAACTTGTTAAACATTTCGAACATCAAAACATAAGGATTTTTCAGTTTTATATTAGATTTGAATGAACGTGGATTAAAAATCTCCCTAATGTGAATAAATTGAGAACCAATTTTAATAATTTTCAGTTGTTTTCTTTTAAATTTATCAAGAGTTTTCAAATGATACTTTTTGAGGATGAAGATAGCTTCATACTACATCGTGTTTTCTTTGTGCACTTATGTTACCTACAACGTATCAAGAAAGTTTGATCAAAACCGCTATAAATGATTTTTAGAAAAATTATTTTTAATAGTAGAATTTTTAACAAAATTGTTAAATGTTTTTTAAATTGTCCAACAAAAATTTAATAATACGTTCGATTAATTATGCTCCAGAAACATTCACTCATGTACAAGCGCTCACATACACACACACACACACACACACACACACACCACAGGTACACACACCACACGCAAACACAAAAAGAATCATTTTACCCTCTACCTACGCACCCTAAAAAAATATTTGTAAGTACATGTCACGTAATTGGAAACGTGCTTCAACATCACATATACTGATTACGTCAGTTCCAAAATAGTCTATCCTAATTTTCATATCAGGATGGATTATTGGAGTGAACACCCGACATTTTTGGATGAGGAGTGAATGTGTGTTTACTGTCACGCTATAACTCCTTCATATATATATATATATATATATATATATATATATATATATATATATATATATATATATATATATTAAGAAGTATAAGAAGTCAAATTAGGCTATAAGTGAACTACTTCTTGCTAAGACATCTGTGGCTCTCTTTATGAAACTAAAGCACTGAGTTCAAATCCCGGTACTTTACTTAAAACTTCCAATAAGAAGATTGGTTTTAATTGCAAGCTATTTTTGCATTGTTACCGTGGTAACGTTTTATTTATGTATTTGTTAATTGGTATATTTTAAGGTTAGTTATGGTTCCAACAGGATGGTGATACCTGTACACGATACGATAGCGTCGTTGATGAATGAATTTCCGACCCCAGTCCTTTCACACAACGGCGATCAGAACTGGCTAGCAATCATGTAATCTAACCTTTTTTCCTTAAGGGATATGGAATGAATAAATGAATGACTTTCTAGGGTTAATACTGGACTGCGACCTTTGTACATCTATTGTGACCCCTTTTTATATATTCCTGAGATGCTCAGTTACAACGCCTTCTCCAGTCCTAGTTTCTTCATAAAGTCAAGGTGCGTAACTCCTAACTTCTAACCGTGACTTCTCAATTTATTACTGACGTGCTTATTCTGCTAATTACCTTTCAATTTCTCTCCCTTACTCTTGACCCTTATCACTGGGGTTGTGCCCCATTTGGTCAGCTTTTTGTTGTGCAGTTAATTTCCGCTCATTCTATTTACATTCTTACTCATGGGAACATGAGTAACTATGGAAATTATGTCCGCCCACGCACAGCCCCGCATGCAAGGTTAAGACTAAGGTACACTGGGAGATTGCCAGGTTTTCCAAGGCTCCGTTTGATACACCATTAGGTCGGTGACATACCCTCCAACACAGTACGGGTCTGTGTTTGTGTGTGTGTGTGTGTGTGTGTGTGTGTGTGTGTGTGTGCGTGTGTGTAGATAAATAAACGTAATATGAGTTAGAGATACGGTGGGCTCGCTAAACCCATCAATTGCTCATTTCAACTGCCTCTGCCAGTTTGGGAGTATTTAAAATTACAAGTTTATCAAAACAACCCACAAATAATGAAAGACATTCACAATGCCATCGCCCAACTCAAGGAGAAAACCTGTTTGAAGTTTATAACATATTTCATTGATCGAGTTACATAGAGTCCCGAAACCACGACAATATATAGTTCAGAGACTTTCAGATTGATGTCTTACCCACATAGGTCTTACCTTTACATTTATGTAATTTTTAACTACTTCACAAAAATTGATCTTACTATCATTTTATGTTTCCCCATTTGGGTTTTACCGTTCTATGTGCTTCAACAAACAAATATTTGTTTTATGACATTCTACATAAAATTGTTAACTTCAGCATATTTGTACCAAACACGTCAGTAATAAGGCTTTGCCAACGGTGTTATTTTATAACCTTAAAACATCAGGATAGAAATTTCAGGACACAATTTATTTTTAAGAAAAATAAGGCTTTAGACTTAAAAATAAGTCTAATATACCAGATGTATTTTTTCATACGTGGTATTTTGTAACGTAATGGCAGTATATATCCTTTGTAATATCATAAATAAATATGTTACATTTCATAAGGAGTACTTTAATCAACATTTAAAAACCGATGTTCAAATTGAATCACCCTTTATAAATTTTGTTCCTTGTTCAGTGGTAACTCTAACTTTTTGCTCCACATTCAATATATCTATCTGAAAAACTTGATATATTTAACTTGATATAAGACAGCCAACACTTGCACAATTCTATGTTTGTATTAATATTTTTCCACGTTTACAATTCACTATTTTTTTTCCTAGTGAGGTCATAGAAGCTAGGTGTGTAAGTACATTGAGATAAGTACCAGCCATCATTAGGGAGGGTTTCCTGCTTCAGCACACCTTAATGTTTCCTGAAGCAGTTACGAAGGGTGATCATCTTTTTCCTCTTCTCAGCTGTTGTATTTTTTACTTTCTTATAGTACGAAGTGATTTGTGAAAACCCCTAATTGAAAAAAATGGAGTTTTCGTGGAAAATCTTTGATGAATGCGATTTGGTATGTACGTATAGTTTGTTTATTAATGGGTAACAACTTTTTATTTAAAAAACGTCCATTACTGAATTAAAAAAATCAGGTATCATGCTTTTTCTCTTAATTTTTTAAATTTAATTACGATAATTGTTCGAAAACACGACAAAGTAGCATAGCTAGTTTTTAACAACATAACCTGAAACTTATAGCCTATCAGCTGTTCAATGAAATCAGCTGATTATGTATAGGTAAAAATCATTTATCATGTTTTCTTTTCCTTTACAATAATTTGTTCGACAACACGACAAATCAGCGTAAATAGATTTTAACAACCTAACCTGAAACTTATTATAGCATATCAGTTGTTCAATGGAATTAGCTGATCTTTACGAATTAATATAAAACGATCATTTCATATACTGAAATCGGACAAACTTCTTTGCTTCCGTAGCGTAGTGGTCATCATGTTAGCATACACGCGTAAGGTCCTAGGTTCGATCCCGGCAGAAATACAGATATTTTTAATTATAATTAATTTAATATGAGACTTACGCCGCGCAAAATATGCTCTCTCTTTATTTGTTTCACCCAACTTTAGGGTACACCAAATCAATCATTTCTCAATGTTCTGTGCCTTCCTCGTAGCCCAGTATTGCTTCATACGTTGTGATCTTGCTTTTCTTTCTTCGTCAGAGATTTGGATCGTTCGCTTGGATTTGACTTTGTCTTGGAACCGTTGCTTCTTGTCCTTGGTTATTGTTTGCCTGTTCTGTCCATGAGCATAGTGTCAGTGATCTGTAGTTCTGTTATGTCTTTCTCCGTTTCTATAAACCAAAGTGGTTTGGCTCTTCTACTGCGAAAGTAGTCAAATATTTTTTTGGTTAGTCTATTTTTGTCCATTCGGAGGATGTGCCCATATATACTATACTATGTTATATACTATACTATACTATATATATGCAAAATATACTATTATATATCAATTTAATTAAGTTGTTGCATCATGCGCCCTACAAAAACTAACATGAAAACTAGCCCTAAAACATGATACATGTTAAATTCCTTCTTTGGTAAAAAGAAATATATTCAAGTAAAATCGGTTATTCGCGACGATTTTGATTAAATTTAACTGAACTGTAGACGCCAAATACTCAAAACAAAATGTACAACTAAAGCAAAAACAAACAACATTCCGGCTGAACTATCATAAAAGTCTGTTTTTGTTATCTTCGTGCATGTGCAAAAACTAATTAAGATTATAGTCCATAGTAGAATATTTGGGAGAAGGATTTAAAATCAGACATTCTATGTAACTCTTATGCACCATTTATTTCGTCCACCTTAATTAAACTAATTCTGTCTAATTTGACCTTGTCGACCTCCTCAAAGTTGTTACAAGTTCACCACTTCTAATCCACAGCTTTGACCCCAGAAATGTTCTGACTTAATCTTACTTAACCGCGAGTCCTTTCACTCTATAATTAATGTTCCAAGTTTAAATCTCTAGTCAAACTTTAACAGTAATTGCAACAATCGTGCAATGGCCTAGTAACTGCATGACTGATCGCCAGTTGCTTCTCACGTTGGTAGTTCAACAGAAAATGTGCTATTTGGAGCGGCCATAGTGGCAATATCCAGATCAGGAAACTAAAAATTGACCGTTAAACCTGACCTAAACATTCTGATAGGTCTTTGCACTGCAGAATGTGTACGTACGGTTCACAAAATCATATTTCTCGACATAAAATGTTAGATAGTGTAAAGTGATAATTTTTTTTTATTATTTATAAAAACAATACAAATAGTACATATATTTTTCCCTTAAGCAAACTTTAAGCCAGTTAAACCAATGAGAACGAATTAACGGAAATGAACGTACGGCGTTAACTACAAGTCCCGAAACCATGACAATATATAGTTCTGAGGCTTAGTAGACTGACCGATGTTTTACCCACATCAATCACCGATCCTTACATGAATACAACTTTTAACTACCTAGCAAAATTGATCTTACAATCATTTTATGTTTCCAAATTTGGATTTTACTATTTCGGTAGCTCCAATAAACAAATATTTACTTAAGCAGATCTGTACCAATCACTTCCGCCAGTAAGAAAGCTTCGCTATTTTAGTACTGTTAAAAATAAGGGTTCGAAATTTTGGTCTCCTTTTCACCACGTTCCAGTTTAAAGTCTCAATGTTTACCTTACTTCTAAAGGATGACTGACGTCAAGTAGTGCTCTGGTCAGGAAAGAAAGAAGACAGGAAAAGGTAAACTCCATTAGCGGTAATTGTTCTCTGAAAGACATTAGGTCTACAGTCTGGTAGTTCTTGCCCTTTGAAATATGTTACTTAGTTATATTACCTAACGTAATTCTGCTTCTAAAATAATATTAATTTGCTTAAAAGCACAGAGTACGATTTTTATATCGAAAAGCAGTGCTTTATATCGAAGTCTTGTTCGAATTTACGTGTTTGTTTGTGAAGAATAAAGATTGTTTAATGTAGAATCGATAAAACAAAGAATTTCCATTAGAAAATTACCTTTTTCAGCAGACATCATGTAAAATTCAGATCTGAGACTTTGAAATAATTAGCGCCCATCTGGATCTCTAGATCACTATTTGAGAGAGGTCATTAAGATTTGTATATACAGCGCACGCACGTACACACACACACACACACACACACACACACACACACACACACACACACACACACACACACACACACACACACACACACACACACACACACACACACACATACGCAATTTCAATCCGAGTTGATTGATTTTAATAATATTAACCAGCAAAACTCGTTCAAAAGTTTCAAGAAGGAAGCCATTTTCAATAATTAAAATTCTATAGCTCTTTCCTTGAAAAAATTGATTACGAGTATTTGCACTTTTCTTATAGGCCTAAGTTAAAAATAAAAGTGGCACACAGCTGTCTTGCTGGCTTGATAGAAGCGAAATTTCAAAAATGTTTTTGTACATTTACCTCTTTTTTGAAAATCTTATTTCACTATAGTATTTATGTATTATGTATCGTAAGGGTAAAACAATACATAAATTTGCCTTTTAAATTTTGAAAATATATTAGAATAACGAAATTTAATTTGAAGGTAGTCATGGTTTATTTTCGTACTTTCAATGTAATTTGAAAAATATCATGATTTTAACGTCACTCGCATAATAAATTCGAAACAAAGAAATCCAATTAAAAATATATTACAAAAACCTAATTACAACCCACACTATATAAGCATATAGGAACAGTATCGCTAATTTGAATTTTATTAATTGCTTTTAAACTTTTACTAAACTGACGGTTGTCAAAACCACACGCCTACAGGATTAATTGAGTAAAAACCATCGGGGCATGAACTAATTACAACAAAGTTTTCTTTGTACAACTTCAGAATTGCTCAGTTAAAATTAGAGCTATTGATAAGTGAAATTTTCTTACATAAATTTGTTTTTAATTAGTTTTTTTAAAATTTAGACTGTAATTTTGTAATCTATTTAAGAACAATAAACAACTTTAATATATGACTTGGCTCTACATAGAGTGCAGCCCAGGTAACTAATCTTACTTTGACTGTTATACAAGTTCTTACAAATTAAATCGATTTCTAAAATTAAACCACATGATGTCTATTGAGTATTTTATGATTAACTGCGCAATTGTCCAGCAAGTTCACTGCAAAGAAATGTAGATGTTTGTTTTCCTGCTTTTGATAATTTTCACTGAATCTAATAATTTCAGACCAGGGGACTCGTGCAAAATTTCGCATTATGACAAAGTTTAAAGAAAACACAGCCTTTTGAATAAGGGTAGTGGTTTGAGTGAGGGTGGCAGTAGGAAGGAAAGGAAAACATGAAAACATGTTTAAAAAATAAATCGAAAAGCGATCGATTAACAGTAGATACATTCATGATGGAAGGAGAAATCACAAATATATTTTCGTAAAATCAGTGTCCAAAACGTGTTTACTATTCGAAATGCTTGTTCCGGTTTGTACGACTGTCAGTAGGGCCACATAACCTATAAATTTAATGACTTTAAGTAAATATTGAAATTGGTCTAAGTGCGTTATGCAAAAAACTAGCATTTGTAATGGGACTGTCTATTCGTCCCATTAATTAATAATAATTAACTTAATTAATAAGTTAGCTTCGTAAAATATACAAAATATTGTCTGATTTGTGATGACGCGCATGCGCATCCATGATTCCATTTTTCCTATGACAGTTAAAAGTATCTCACATATTAAAATTGTCCACAGACAATTTTTAAGTTTTAAAGCAAATCGTTTTGCATTGACAGAAGCCGGTTAAAGGTTTTATGCCTGTACGAATAGTATGTGCTGAGAAAAAGGGATGTCGACTCGAGAAATAATATATATGATGCTATTGATATATGTATTTATTACTGATGTAAAAGGTATATTTCGAACAGACCATATTGTTTTTGTTTAGAATCACTCCAGTTTTTCGACAGCAGTACCCCACAATTGTACACCCTATGTCCGTACTGGTTTTAAGATAGCTTTGTATAATATCAGTTGATAACTTTGACCTAATATTTAGTTTCCCGTACATTTGATTGAACGTCAAGTTAAGGTGTTTCTGTTTTGTGATTACATGCTTTTTAAAAGATGCATATTTCACCCCATCAACCTGTGGAGGTATGTTATCATTCAACTTCACTAGGGGACGAACATTTTTCCCAGGATAAACATAACATGACTGCTATTTGTTTTGTTTAATTAATAATTCTCCAAATTTCAAGTCAATCTTGTAGTTGGCCTAAACAAGTTTGAAATGCCGCGACACCACAATAGGATCATCGTCTTCCGCCGTAGTCCAGCCATTTAGTAAACGGCCTGCATGTAGAAGAATTCCCCTCAAACTTCCTCCAACAGTCCAATGACACAGAGTCGACCAACCTGAATCTACAAACTGTTACTAGTCAGCGATAGTAAAGGAAAAGGAAGGAGATGTGGTGAGAGTGTGGGGATTCTACCTCTCTCTCGCACATTTTCTGTCTGTACACTGGTACTCTTAGGAGGCCGTTTTCTAAGCGGGTAACTTATAACACAGATGTATAATCAGTGAACGTGGCTATAGTTTAGTTAAAGCTTGTTGGTATATTGACAGTATATAACAAGTACAACACTGAACCAGTGACGCTACCCTGAGGTACACCAGACTCCAGAGACCATCCTGAAATTTTACTTTAAAACATCTGATCTCAAGGTATGATTTGAGCAAGAAATAGCAAGAATGCGGCATCACTTCTTTATCTAATAAAAATGTCCAGTATACTACACCTTATCAAATGATTGTATCATATTTACAAATACAGCTGAAAAATAGTTCCTTTTTTTAAATCGATTACCTTTTTTATGGTTGATTATTGTGGTCGAAAGCCAAATTGATGAGTGGAGTATATCTCAAAGAGAAAAAATATCAATCTCTTCAATAGTAATTTCTGAATGTTCAGGCAGTGTAAGTAGAAATCATATTTGCCGGTATGATTTTACGTCATTAAGTGGTTTCCCAGGTTTTGGAATTACAATTATGTGTGCTACTTACCACGTTCACGAAAAATATTCAATTCTAAGGATTGCATTGGTTTTAACGACTATAGTTTATGCAAGTTAGACTAATCAGGACGAGGGATCAGCGTTAACGGTAAGGGAAAATCAACGGCAGTAACTACGGCTAGAACTACGAAACTTAAAGTGCGCAGTTCAGTGACGCAACAGACTGATCGGTGCTTTCGGCACATCGACCGCCGATTCCTCTCTTAAACGTAGGCAAGCAGTGCATTGTGTTTAAAACTCGAGCAGGTATCAAAATATATTTAGGAGGCTTACTCATGTCTAAAGTTTTGTGCACCTTATTAGTCAGTTTTTTTTTAATTTAATAAATTACAAATACTTGGAGCTTAAATATGTGCGAATTTTTTATATGTTAATTCAAAATATTTTAAATAAATTTACAGTAAGCTTTACTTAAGATCTTCACAATAAACAAAATGGTAAAGCTAGGAGGTTGTACTGAGTAGATTAATGTACAAATTATTTAAATATTCCAGAATGAGGTTCATAGAAGTACCGGTAGTGCGGTCTATGATAGTTTAATGCAAACTATATTATTCATGGTTAATCTAGAATGAATGCTCAGAGGAAATTAAGATCCACGCGGGAGTGAACAGGCGCAAACTTCAAGCACATTAGGGTCTTCGTGTAATTAGTAACTGAGAAGGTGAAACGAACGAAGCCTTTAGACTTTGTAATTGTGTCCACAAGAACTGTTCTTGTAACCTACATGACTCCATTACTGCATGATCTTCTAAATCATTGTGATATTATGAGAAATATTAATCAATACTTAATTTAAGTTGAAATAAGTTTCATTTTTTTTCATAACGTCCTACCACCTCAGGGGCTCATACATGTACGGGTTTGGCTTTCACCAGACGCAGCATACCACGTGATCTCTAGTTTTAATCTTGCCATACTACGTGTTCTCTAGTTTTAATCTTGCCATACCACGTGATCTCTGGTTTTAATATTGCCATACCACGTGACTATAGTTTTAACTATAGTTTTAATCTTGCCTTAACTATATGTAAAGCTCTGTAAGGGTGGACATTTTATTTTTTTAGCTACTTGTGGGATTTGGATGGCTGGAAACAAACCTGCAAAACCCAGAAAACACTGATTGATTGGCAAAAGTGGACATAAGGAGCAAAAAAAAAAAAAAGAGAATGGAAAGAAGGTTGTATATAACCTCATGTACCACGTAAAGTAACTTAATTCTTCTTTTAAATAAACATTAAAGATTAAAATCAAATTATGTCGGTTGTATGGGCCTACCTGTATGGGGCCGTCTGGTTTACTTTTCAACTAGTACCACCAACGACTACAAGTGTTCATGTGTAGTTAACGGAAAGGGAAAACAACGGGAATAACTGAGGCTAGAACTAAAAACCTTACGGTGCGCAGTTCAGTGACGCAGTAGATTGACCGGTGCTTTAGCTACATCGACCACCGAGTCTCCCTTTAACAGTAAGCAAGTATTGCATTAGTGATTTTATGGCAATTTTTAAAACTTGAGCTGCTACCAAAACATATTGAGAAGTCTTTCTCATGTATAAAGTTTTTTGCATTATATTTTTGGTTTTTTTAAAAGTCCACAACTTCGTTTTTTCTCTACATTTTAAACAAATTCTACAACTAGTTCGGTACTAAATCTGAAATACTTTTCCATTTTACCGGCCCATTCTCAGCGTTCAATCAGTCAAAGTCTGTAGTTTAGTGGCAGTGATTTTCCTGACCACAGCGATTGATGACAGGCGACTGTACAGTACGCAGGACATCCCGGACATCTTGCCAGGTAGGTCAGCTAGTCTATAGAATTTTGACTGATTAAAAATAATATTTGTACCACTAGATTGGTTCTCCGTATAGAGGGTGATAAAATCTGCTGTGCTGCTAATAACATTACTTTCAGAAGATATTTTATTACTTGGGCAATAACTTCTACACTTCCGTTCACCATGCGACCTACAAGCAGCAGTGAATTACAGAAGACTGTACGAGTAGATAGGCGGACCTACTAAACTTGCAATGGACGAAGTGATCGATGGGATTAACACCTATGGGGAAACATCGGTCAATTTGACTGATTGGCATTTTTGCTTTCCTATGTTTTCTATACTGTTTGACCTTGACGCGTGTGACTCATAATACCTCCCTCCCACATCCCTTGAACACACGCATCAGGCATACTGTATATTAGTTCTGCTGTAGGGTTTGAGGGGTTTAATTGTTTTGTGATTTTAGGTTCAATCATAAATACCTTGTGTTACCCTTACACAATATCGTTACAAAATAACTATTTTGCTGTCGGTCAGAAATGCCGGATGTTTCTCTATTCGCGTATGTTCTAGTGTCCTGTATTTGTACATACTTTTTCCTATTTTGTTTTTGTCTTTTGGTAATTATACATAAAATGTTTGTAGACTCTAGATATTTTTTCTTTTTTTATGTTTTGGTGCTTATACATAACCAGTTATATTTATAGACTGTATATATTGTTTTTGCCTTTTGTGAGTATATATAAACTATATATAGACTGGAAATTGTTTTTTCATGATTTTTTTGTGTTTTGTGATCATATGCGAACTGTATATAGATCTATTTTCTGATAATTGTATTGTTTTTTATATTTTGCTTCTAAAATTAGCCGTCTTGGTATTAGTAGATCTTTGTCCACTAACGATCCAAATTTTGGTAATAGAGTCTGCAGAATGTTGGATAGTGAGAACGTAGACGATAGAATGCAAGATGACTCATATATTGATCAAGATTTTTTGGATGACTCGATTATGTTATATCAGATAATGATACACATCATCTAGCACAAGTACTATAGGGCTTATTAAATAAATTTCATTTTTTAAATTGTCTTACATTACTCTGTCACATTGAAAATAACTTAAACAAATGAAAACGTGAATGTTCTCTCAAAATACATATGACGGACAAAATGACCGTATGTTTCCCTTAACGTTATAAAAAAACATGTTTCCATATAGGTGTTAAACATCTCGAGTCAGCAAAGCGTTGCAGATGTATAACGTATAGCGGGAGTGCTAGAGCGCAAACTGACAAGAGAGGAGACTACAACACATGGGTTTCTAATTAAATCTAGAAGCAGTATTACAGGGATCAAAACTTGTGTGGGAAATATAACCTTCGATGACAGCACTGACGGGAAACAAATTTTCAGCCAGGAACAGCAACCGGACAGAGGGCAACTCAGAAATACAATGAGGCTCATTATAGGACACTGTGTTGTGAGGTCTACATTAACAGTATGAATGGAAAACCATGTGTACAGATTATTCAAGAAAGAAAAGGAAAGAGCAGGTTACAAAATTTAACATAAATGTGAGTGTTTTGTCTACGGGATACAGAGGGTTATAATAACATAAAGTTGGCTTCCAGCACGTCCAGTAGAATGAACTAGTCAGTGAATTACTAAAACTCATTGAAAAACCACCAGTTTTTCTCTCTCTCTCTCTCTCTCTCTCTCTCTCTCTCTATATATATATATATATATATATATATATATATATATATATGTGTGTGTGTGTGTGTATGAGAGAGAGAGAGAGAGAGAGAGAGACAGACAGACAGACAGACAGAGAGCGAGGGACTAACTACTCTACAGATTTCAATTAAAATCTTTATATTGTTACGTACAATGGTTAGTAGGTTCATATGTAACATAGGTAGGTTTAGGCTACGTTAAACTTTCATACCTTTCATATATGAAGAAAAGAAGTGTACTTAAAATTGCTGATTTTTTAAACAGGTTATTTTCGCTAGCTCTAAACTTACTGCAGGTGAAGAATATTTCTTTTTTTTCCGAACGCCTGATTAACTAATCGATATACCTATGGCTGAGTGTTGTAATCGAAAATCAAATTGACGAGTAAAGTGTACCTCAGTTGTTATTATTATTTAAACAACATTTTTTAAGTCACTTTTTAAATTTATTGTTATCTTTATCACCTGGAAAATGTTTTATCAAAGCACTGGCATACAACTGGTTTATCTCTGTAAATTTTCTAACTTTCTGAAATTTTGCTATATATGCAGTGACTACAATTGATGCCAACTAAATTGTGGAATAATTTGGCATCAAAAGTGGGCAGTGAATCGGAATTAAGGGCGTAAAAGAAATAAATTAATATAAAGAAAACCGGAAATGAATTGAAAATGCCCAACTCAGGACTATTCAGAAAGGAAAATCGATGAAAGGAAAATGTTTGGGTGGTTAGTAAAACACAAAAGGGGAAGACAAAGAATTGCGGAGTATTTTTTCCCTCATGATAAAGTCTGTTAAAAATATATTTAATCTGTGAACAATAATACCGTACTTGTAGAATCAGAACCATTTGTGCTATGGTTCTGAGAACACAGATGCTTTAATTGTAAAATGGGAAAAACATAAATTTATTAATTGTAATTATTGTTATACTATTGCTATAATTTTGAATAGATCATGTTTCTAAAGTATACAATTTTTGTGTATTATATTCCACTCAGTATTTCTTTATATAGCGTTTGTAAATTTATAAAATAATATAAAATAATTTTAAAATTTTCAGGATTTTCGCCTAATTAGAAAGTGAGCTATTGTTGCGGGTTGGCCTGAACATTGAAATGAGAACACATTCTCAAAACTAAATCACATTATCTGGAGAAGTTAAAATTTATAAATTTTATATTTATATATATGTGTATGTGTTTATATATTTATATATATATATATGTGTGTGTGTGTGTGTGTGTGTGTGTATGTGTGTGTGTTTGTATGTGTGTTACCACGATCACGTATGAAATTTTAGTCTGTTTCTATTTAGCAGTAGCTAGGACAAGTTCGTTAATTAGAAAAAATCGTTCAAAAGTTTCAAAATAACGCCAATTTCAATATTTAAAATTTCATAACTTTTTTGTCTTAAATACTTTTGAAAAATCTAATTTCACCATCATAGTCAACGTAAAAAACTGCATTGTATTTTTTTCTTGCATTCCAGTGAGACACTTTCAAGACTTTCATTGAGGCCTTTAGATTCAAACTTACATAACTAAAATTAACAAAATTCAGTTAGCAGTTGGTTCATAAGAAATTTTTCTGAGAATTAAAATCTAATGTTTTTTTTGTTAAACCTCACTCAATTTAATTGACAAAAATATCAAAGTTCAATGTCGCTATAAAAACTAACTTAATAATCCGGATTATGTGACTTTTTCAAGTGTACAATAACCAATAGTAGAATACAATTCAAGGCGATTATAGTGTACTGTTACTTTAAAATTTAACAGCGCATTGTTTTTATTTCACATTTAACAGTAAGACCTGCAACAATAAAGAAATTAAAATTATGTTTTCTGCAACAGGACACACTTTTTTAAGCCAGGACAGAATTTTTGGTTTAAATGGAAAAAATAGAAGTAAATGTCACTCGTGAAGTTTAACTTGATAGCTGAAAATGATTCTTTGAAGTTTATTGGTAAAACAGGGATTATTATTTGAAACACTATTGAAATGAAACTAGATTATTTTGAACAGTAAACTTCAGTTTTGAAAGTTTACAACTCAGAGAAGATTATCAAAAGGTTGATATTTTGTAAAAGGTAGAATACAAAATATTTGGAACTTGTAAACCTGTTGAAAACTCGGAGGTATTTGGAAAATTTAATTACTAAGACAAAGTTAACACTAACTTTTTGCTACAGTCTCCGAGAGAGAAATCCTCCATTTAAAAATGTTGTTTGTGTAAGTCAGTATTAAAAACATTTATAAAATTTATTTTTACGTAGGTTTATATTTGTTAAATACAATGGTTGGTATTTAGGTTAACTTATATTATTATGCAAGTATTAGAAACAAAATAATCATTTTTATTATTTCTCTTTCAAGCCATCAAGTAGCTGGTAATAATATTTGTATTTATAAACGTCTTATAAATATACAGAAGCTTAATGCATATTTTCTACTTTGAATTATTTAGAAGAATATTAATCTTCTTAAATTTATTATTGAGATACTCTACTAGATTACATTGCAGTTGCGAATTAATCCATTAACAACGTACGAATTATATATATATATATATATATATATATATATATATATATATATATATATATATATATATATATATATGTGTGTGTGTGTGTGTGTGTGTGTGTGTGTGTGTGTGTGTGTGTTTGGGGTTTTCTAACGTACTCACTTTTTCACTTTTAGTCCGATTTGTTTCAAACTTATCACAAAAATTGAATTTAGTATAAAATTGAAAAAGTGAGTTAGCCAACAAAATTCGGTGAACACTTTCACAATTGTGAGCATTTAAGAACTTTAAAAATTCATAACATTTTGTCTTAGTTTTTTTCTAATATTACAATCGTAATTAGTGTTACACAACTGCATAACTTAAAATTTCGAATATTAATAAGTCTAATTTGTCAGTGGTATTGGTTGATTTTTGTCTTTTCAATGTTTTAAATCTGTAAAAAGCTATTATATGCAAATTTTATTGTTGATTGTGATGGTCAATCAGAATTTCAAATAAAGGGCCAGATAAAGTAAAATAATTTCAAAAATACCCTTCCATCAAGTCAGCAAAACACCTGAGCACCGTCACGTAACTTAAAATTCATATGGTGAGCAATTAACATACTGTAAATAATTTAAAATAAGCAATTTTATGACAACGATTTTATTTATAATTGTCACTATTATTGTGTTGTTATCCCTGAACAGTTACTTCTATCGTAATATTATCTAATAAACAAGATTACAGTCTGCAAGAACAAGTAATGGAAGCATGAACACATGATAAATTAAGAAGGAATTGTATTGACAGGTTTCAAATCCGATAAAGGGTTTTCTTGCGATGAGAGTATTGTTTGGTCTATAAGGGTAGAAACCGTTTTTATTATGTCCAAAAACTTTTATTTTACGTCATACCATATGTATGGCATTTATAAGAAAGCCTGATGTGATACAGCCAGCTGTTATTAAGCAACCATCTATCATTAAACAATCAGCTGTTATTAAATAACCAGCTGTTATTAAACAATCAGTTGTTATTAAACAAAACAGCTATTTTTAAAGCAACCAGCTGTTAATAAACAATCAGCTGTTATTAAATAACCAGCTGTTATTAAACTACCAGTTGTATCTAAGCAACCGGTGTTTATTAAGCAACTGAACAACCAGCTGTTATTAAGTTATCAGTTGTTATTAAACAACCAGCTGTCATTAAACAACTAGCTGTTATTAAAAAAACCGCTGATTTAAAAACGTCATTAATTTATATACAATTTTTAATTGATTTATCCAGTTAATCGGGTAGTACTAATACTATAAATAACGGCTATTAGCTGGTTTCTATTGCAAAATGAGCTATAGTAACGGCCACCATAACAAAGACCTCAGACCTGGGACCTTGAATGAGCAATAATCCTGACCTCTATAATACAGTTTTCAGCATAGCTAATACTCCAAATTTTAATCCCATTTATTTCAAACTTTATCAATAATCCGATTTTGATTATAGCTTAGACACGTTTTTTAACAAAATCCATACAAAAAATCCGTACAACAGTGTCAAATAGCGTTGACAACTGCATAAACCAATATTTTTAATTTTCATAATCCGTTGCAATTAAATTAACAATTTAATTTTCCGGCGTTCAAGGTTCATTTTCGTATTTTCAATGCAAATTGAAAGTTTAAAATGCTAAAATACGAAGCATTTACTGCTTAATGTGATGGCAAATCAAAATTAAAGAAGAGTTTAATTTAAAAAATAGTTTTTAGAAATTGGCTTCCATCACGACAGTAGAATATCTAATTTTTCATGTTTTGTATTATTACTTACTGAACCGAATTTTTCGGATTTTTGGAACTGCTAGAAACTAATACATACGGTTTGGTTATATATTTTCGCTAAATTATATCAGGATATTTAGAGTAGATTTTCTTAAAAATCCTGTTTTTAACACTTAAAATTAGGTAAATGTTAAAATGATCCTGTGATATTGGCTAACTATACTTAATAATCAAAATAGGCAATTGGTTCTGAATCGGCGATATCCCAGCCAACAAACAAATGTATGAAACAGTACGCAACAGTGTTGATTAAGTCTTAATTTTTTTTTAAAGTGTTGCAATCTCAAAAAAAAATTTAATTTAAAAATTTGTTTTTAAAATTGTTTCTTAATTGCAGAATATTTATGTTGTTATTTCTGTTTGTTGGAGAATTATTTATTATTTGTGTACATAAAAACAATACACGTCGTGTCGAGAGTATGTATAAATCCCGTTTTCATGTGCCTAATTTAAGACCAAAATATGGCCAAAAATGCCTACTGCTATTTTAAAATACTTAATAACCAAGAAAAACATTCAGCGCAGATCCCTTAGCGGTAAAACCGAAAATACACCTGAGATTTCATGTAATTAGGAAACCAAAATTGCAAAGAAAATGCTATTTAAAGGACACCATTAAATAACCGACTGAAGATTGCACATTCCAACACTGAACGGAAGGGAGAGGCTCCTGTTCTTCCCTTTTTCTCTCAATATCCTAACCTGGTATCTAGTAATGACTTCTTCTTTAACCGTTTAAAACTTCAGGATTTTTTAAATTTAAAATTGTTTATTTTCAAATTTAAATTCATTTTAAATAAGGTGCAGCAATTGAGGCTTTATTTCTACACTGGTTTAGATGACATGGTTTTTAGTTATTTCTATGTTTAAGATTTGAGTTATTTTCTGTTTACATAAGTTATTATCCAAATGTAATATAACTGTTTCGTTCTAAATATTTAATGATTTTCGGACCATACTTTAATATAGAGATCTTGGTTTATATTTTAGTTGCATGTTTAGGTTTTAAGTCTGCTTTTAATAAGTGGATTATTATCAATACCAGGTAAGATGGACCTTCCATAGCAAACGACTCCTAAGCAAAGTTCGTTTTGGACTACTCAGAGTGGCAGCAGATGTCCTGGGAGGAGCACAGCTAGGAGGATCATAGGGTTCATTACAGAGCACTTAAGTCTGAGGGTGAAAATGTACAGAATAGGTATGTGCCATGCAGAAACCGTGTGTAGGTTGTACAGGAAGGAAGAGGAAACCGCAGGTCACATAATTCACGATTGTACGGCTCTTGCTAGTAGAAGGTCAGGGGTTTTTGGTTTCCAAGACCCTAGGGATCTTCAGCAGAGTGAGCTAGACAGTAATTTGTTTGAACTTATAAAGGCACCAATCTACTGAACTAGGTACTTTTAACAGGTTTAGTTGCACAATACGTCAGTCGATCTCGGTGCCTGGGGTTGTACACTCCCTTCCTTTAGTCTCTAATCTAATTTAATCTAAACTAATCTAATCTAATCTAATCTAGGCACTTAAGAACAAGAATTGATCCACAGTTTCAGAACGTATTGTACACACACACACACACACACACACACACACACACACACACACACACACACACACACACACACACAAATGATGGCAAATGCCCGAATAAACAAAAATAATAAATTTAAGTAATACAAGTTTGAAGTTGTTTGTACACTAAACAGAATTTATAAATTTGTTACTGGTTATTGTTCAATTGGTTACAGAATTGGTTATAAATTGATTACAGAATTGGTTATTGTTCAATTTCTGAAATGGACGTTGTGAAATATCTGAAAAAACATTTTTAGAATAACAGCTGATGTTTTGAAGTTAACACCAAATAGGATTTGTTAGCGTTAAAAGCGTTTTAAAAATAAACCGGCCTTAAATCCATTATTTGTTTGGACATATTACTTTACAAACCAGCACAGCTATAACGCACATTAAAGTTGTTTTATTGCATGACCTAAAAAGATATTCCAGGCTAATATATTTAACCGTTATTCTATTTATACATTAGCCTACATTTATTTTTTTAAAAAAAACGTTTTCTCTTCATTTACATTTCGGCTTTGTTTGAAACATATAAAAACAATATAAATTTAATAATTATTTTTATTTACAGGAAAAGCATGTTTGTATAAACAATTTTCTACATAATTTTCTACGATTAAACACATTTTAGACTATTATTTATTATTTTGTTACTGTGTTTTATTAATCGCTGTTTGTTCGATATAATTTTGCAATTGATTTTAAACTAACTTCCCGTTGAGCTACAGTCTAGAAACTTTGAACATAGATCAGAATTGGATGACAATGCAATATTCACTCGCTTTGTTGCCTGTCTGTCTGTCAGTTTATCGCTCGCTGCGCTTCCAATGCACCTATATCAAGTCGGGAGCAGTGAAGCAGTCGGCGCTTCACTAACGACGCAAAACTTAAGCGATCAGTTACACAAAATTAGCAGTACGTTGAGATTTCAATCACTCCAATAACAAATAATATTCCAGTGAATAATTCAATAGTGATATTTTGTACAATTATAGTGCAAATTTAATTCACTACAATATCTACGAATTCATTAGTGAAGAAGTTTCCGTAAACAGGGCAATGTTGAAAGCGCAAATGCCAAGGAACGGATATGGCTCTCCCATTTCTCCTTCTCACCAACTAATTCTAGGTCTTCCTCTTTTTCTGTGACCTTGAGGCTTCAATTTTTGAATCTGTTTGGAAAGTCGATTTTTTTTCATCCTTCTTACATGGCCAAACCATCGAATTTGTTTGTCTTAATGACGTCTACAATAGTCTGCTTCGCATCCATGATTTCACGTATTGTAATTCTTTTTATCTTTTCCCTTTTGACAGCCCTGCGAATCTTCGCCAATAGTCCATTTCTGTAGTTTCAAGGTATTTTTCTGTTTTTTTTTCAGTGACCATACTTCGTTTCCATATGAGATAATATTTTTATAATAACATAGTCTGTGTTTAATTATTTTCGATATTTGTTTATCCATATGATGATGTTCAGTATCCTTACAGCTGTTCTTCCCAAGGTGTTTTGTTCTTTTATTTCTGTGTCAAATAGTCCATCACTCGAAATTGTCATTCCGAAATACTTGTAAATTGTACAAGTATGTACAATGTACAATTTCATTAATGTCGTGTTCAAATAAATATTTATAATTTTTAATAATTTTGATTTTACTGTTATTCTAATTATGTATAAACAATTTTAAATAGATATATTTTATTTTCTATAATGCAAACTAAACAATTAATTTACGTTTTATATATAAATGTTCTTTTCAGCATATAAAATGTCTCGTGAATGTCTACTATATCACCTATTACAGTAAAACCCAGACATTGGCCCGTAAAATGTGTACTGATCTATTATTTTACCAGAGGTATTGACAAATCGTTTTCTTGCCAAAAACAATCAACGTTGTGGTTAATAAACTTTGTTGTTTTGTGTAGCCTGTCTTTTGTCCCTTCACTTAGGTTGTCAACAAAGTTATAACATCGTTTATTGTTTAAACAGCTACAAATTGTAAATTACATTACTAAGTTCCAAGTGAAACTGTTTAAGATGCGCTTTATTAGGTTATAATTAATTTAATACAACTTGCTGCTTCGTGCTTTTGTTAGCGGATTCGCAATGTAGCAATCTTACCAAACTCTAAACTGTATAATACATACTGCGTGATGTATACATTAACGCTGACTTGTAGAATACTTTATGAGCAAAGTTTAGAAACTGTTTTTACTTTAAAGTATATGGTGTACTAGCTGTACTAACCGGCTGAGAAAGGTAATAAAGGGTGTTATTTCATACATTTATATACTCCAAGCGATATTTTCAGTATATCTGTATCTTTATTACTACTGATATATTTTAGTATTTCAACCTTCAATTTATAAAAATCAGAATGTAAGTAAATCCAATTGCCAGAACAACAGCACTACCTGTCGGATTTAATTCGAAGCAGTCTCGAAACACCGTGGTCGATAGAAAATATATTTTTACCTTTACAGTAGCTGGTATTTTTTCATTGTATTGGTAACCACCATTGCAGGTTTTTTTAGTAAAAAAAATATAAACTTATTTTTGGTGTTAGTAGTTTATGGAGAGATTACGTCAATTGACTTATTTTATAAAAGTCAAAGCGTAATTAAATCCAATTGTCAAAACAGCATTACATATCTGGCTTATATAAAACCACTCTCTAAACACAGTAGTTAGTAGAAAATAACTTTTTACAAGAAGAGTTATGGCATTGAAATCACTCTCCACTCTCTAGACACTCCTAATACAATTAAGAACACACTGAAATTTTCAGCGAAACCGGTTCAGTAGATTTTGCGCCTACAGAGGACACTCATGCGAACATTGCTTTATATATACACACACTGACACGGAATTTTACTCCTTAACCATAGGAAATAATACGTCTGCTGGACTTATAAAAATTTCGAATAAAATCCATTAAAAGGAAAAAATTATAATTTTTTTAAATTTTCTAAGTGAAAAAATATTCTGTTTTTTATAAAACCATGTCAATATAATATTAAGAATACACATTTTTGAAAAAAACTGATAATTTTATAAATATTGACAAATAATGTAAGTAAAGAATTTAACTAATAAGCATAAAAAATAAAGGTGTAACCATAGCAAGTAGAATAGGAATAAGAGCATATATAATAGTGATTAAATTAGAAACAATTATAATTTAGAATAAATAATTATAGGCCTATATAAGGAAAGATTGGTAATTAGCAAGAAATCGTTGTCGATGTTTGAGAAAAAATAACACAGGATATAAAATGTTAACTAGGACAATGTTTTAGAATAGTTTCATACGAAAAATTAATTTATAAAATATAATGTTCTTAAGATAAAAGGTATCGGACAAAATAAGGAAAATAAAAGCCTAATTATTCAATTAAACTAATCACAAATAAATAGATGAGATTTTGCTTACTTGAAGAGATTGGTTTATTAAAAGTTTTGTATTAAAATAAATCCAGAATTACTTATGATATATCTGGTGGTAAAATACATAAGTTAATGTTTATATAGGTAGGATTAACAATAATAATTAAAATATTAAGGACATTATAAACAATTAAATCCTGAAAATTAGGTGCAAAATAAATTAATACGAACTATACAATCAAAGAAAATAGGCCGAAAGAGAAAAAACAGCAATAACTAATGAACAAAAATGCTTTGAAGTTTACAATATACGTGGAAAAAAGACCGAGAAAATGGTGCAAGAATCATGAAAATCGGTCAAGACAGAAAATAGTTATGCCAGTTTCTTGATTTTAGGAATAATAAAATGGAGTGAGCATGGAAGGGGTAACTCGGTCGTATAAAGGGAATACGTCAGAGGTCACCAGGTATACCAACACAATTGGATAAATAAGATAAACTAATTAACAAAAATGGATTAATTATTATGTAAAAAATTAATTTTTGAGATAGAAAAAGTACAAAGATGGTTCAAGGTGAGAGGTGTCAAAGAGAAGTTGACATTCTCTCAGGTCCTGTGGCTGGTATATGCAAGAAGGGAAATTTCTAAAAAGCAGGGAAATTTGAAATTCTCTCAATTGCATAAAATTTACTAGTAATCCCTAATGACGAGTTAGGCCGACACATGTTTAAAGTAATAGCAAGTGCAAGGTTGTGTTTTCAGAAGTCTGAAAACTGCCCGGGGACCGGTTGATTCTCGTTCGCGTCTGACCAGATTAAATAATTGTAAAAAATTAGAATCTAGGGAAAATGAAATAAAAGTCGACGGCATAAATTAATTGGGAAAAAGTAAATAAGAAAAATTGGTAGTCAAAAGTAGAGTTTACTAGACAAATAGGGAAAATTCGCGAAATAAAATAAAATAATTGTAAGAAAAATCGCAAAAAAAATAACCAGTACGTCGAGGACCACTCCTACACTATACCACCAACAATCAAAAAAGACATCCGCCAGTTGTGAGAACCGGAGGACTTCAGAAGTGGCCAGAATTCATTCAAATTGATTCATTTAAATCAAAATCGCCCACGAACATCTCGGGACAGCTGGATGAAGCAGGTACTGTTAACAAATCCAGTAACCAATTCTAGCATAATCGGTATTTGCTAATTCAGTGAATGAGTGAAAATTATCCAGTAAAAATTGTCAATTAATGAGAAATTATATAAAAATTAAAGTTGAGTAAGAGTAATCTATAATTGTAAATGAATTATAAAGTTCACATAAAAGAA
>CM040191.1:16202500-16370000 GCA_022606455.1 Callitettix versicolor | reverse complement strand
ACGAAATACTTTATTAGCGGTGATGCGCTGCAGTAAAGGTGGATTTTACGAGCGGAATTTATTTCGTTGCCAGATTAACTTATTTCAATTCTCGTTTCTGATTTCACTCTCTTATTTTTATTGCTTTCGTCGCAATTCTCGTTTAATTCCGCTCTTATATTTACTTTAAAAATATTTACTTTACCGGCAACAGTGCAGAGTTCGTTAAATATTCCACCTGTTATTTGACGTAAAAACATGTGATTCATAAAACAGGCAATGGTAAATCAAGGATATTTAAGTTCAGTTTTCCAAAAAAAAACATCCATTGTATTGAAGTAATGAAAATACATGCGTTTGTGTGTGTGTGTGTGTGTGTGCGCGCGCGCGCGTGTTCATTGCTTAAGTTAAAGGAACGATTTAAGAATCAATAAATCAACAATTTTTTTTTGACATGCGTTACACTTTAACGAATTGTTCCAAGAGATAATTATCAACGAATTTTCATTAAAAAAATTAGCATTTCAAGCGGCCATCACGGTAAGATCTACGACCCGGTCCTTAAAATTGAAAAGCGTGACCTCTTTAGGTCACTTTTAAAGAGGTCGTTAAAATTTTGTGTGTGTGTGTGTGTGTGTGGTGTGTGTTGTACTCGTAGCACACTCACGTTGGCAATTTGTGTCCTGAAACGTTTTAAAATGAAACTTTGGTACAAAAATCGATCGATTATAGTAAGAGCTTAGATAAATTTGTTAACCAGCAAAATTTGTTCAACTGTTTCAAAATGAAGGCCATTTAAAATTTTCAAAAAGTTGTATAACTTTTTTCTTACCTTTTTTTTTAAATACCATTTTCTATTCTTAATCAGTGTTAATAAAGGCATAACACAATATTTTAAATTAACACAGTCGATTGAAATTACCGTTTTTACGGTGGTGAGTACTTATTTTCATATCTTCAACGCAATTTGAAAATTTAAACACTCATTAATGTAAGCTGAATTGCTGTTTATGAAGGTGAAACTTGAATGTTTAAACGGTTAGATAAATAGACATGATTCTATGGAAAATTCGTTTTTATGACGTCAGCGAGACAGCTGCGTGCTGCATATATTTATTCTGTTCCGTGTTGCACTTGCTGATTATATTTTGCTTTTGTTCAACGAACCGTGATTCTTCGTATAAAATTAAAATTAACTTTTTTGCTATCAGTATTTCGTATAATATTTCACATCTAAAGGAGATAGCAAGAGACAATAAATAAATGCAAATATTTTACTTTCTTTTTGTCAACAACCAAGTCAAGGGAAGGCGTCATCTCGTTGCAAAAAGAAATTTAACTCTGCTAGTTATTCAAGTTGCATTTATATACGGTATATTTTTCTTAAATTTTCCTGGAAAAATTTTTGTTCTTTGCTTTTGTATAACGACTTAAACCTTATTGCTTATAAAATTCTTGTTATTAACAAAAACACGACGAAACAAATTTCTTTATATTTATTGCTATTTCAAATAAGTATCAACAGCGAAACCCTATAGAAAAGGTGACGTATTAGAGCGGCCATCATGACTTTTTGAACTTTGAAATACGTACCGAACCTGACTTTGTACATTACGTTAAAATTAAATATTTTGTATACGTATGTTATCACGTTCAGAATTGCAATTTGATCTTACCTGTCTCAAACATAAACAAACAAAATGGTAATATCTTGGACAAATGCGATAATTTACAAAAAAAATTCAAAATGGCGGCCATTTCATATATTTAAAAATTAATAAATAAATAAAATCTTATTTTACCATTAGTCATTAGCATTTAAAAATTGCATAAATTAGCTGTTTAAAATTTCAAAATCTGTTTATTTAAGCCATTTAATGCGTCAGGGTTCATTTTTATATTTTCATTTAATTTCTAGTTTAAACTTTGAATTTGTTAGTTTAAAGTCCTATTATGTGCAGATTTAATGATAATATAATGACAGCATAATAGTACTACTTTAATTGTTATTCAAATGTCTTTGGTTTAACTGATATTAATACGAGGTATCCATGGTAATGTATGAATTGAACTATTTCGGTTATTTTATTTTTCATATTATAATAATAACATTTTGCTTAATTAAACTATTTTTATTTCAATTTGTTAATTCGCGTTACAAAAATGTCTTATTTATGGGTTAATATCCTTTTGGTTATTTTAAGTCTGTGTTAATTCTTATTTTAAATTTGATGCATTGGAATATTACCGATCCTCTGTGTTCTACTTATATCTAGACGCATGGCTTTAAATTCTAATCGATAGCCTAGATACATTAGCTTAAACTTTGTGCTTCGACAATCGCTAGTCAGCTTTGTTCACCGACCTCCCATAAATCCATTATTGCCATGTCCACTTTTGACTAACAAATGTCCGAAACTAACCCCCTACAATTCCAAACCGAAACTTTCTTTATAAATAGGAGATGGTGGGCTACCATACCATATAACCACTATGGGGGTGGATTTCGTAGTTTTACGGCACGGACATACCACTTACATTTATTGTATATATACACTTATTATATATATACATTTAATAATATTTTGAACAAAAGCCGAAGCTTCTTAACAAATTTAAATTTCGAGTACAGTGCTTCTTCTATTTTATGAATAGAAAACCTGTTAAATGCCCTTGTTAAATGTACGTGGCATATTGATAATTCTGAAACTGACTTTGTGCGTGAGCGCTCATGTTTGCTTCTACAATACTGCCAGAGCGTTAATGAATGAAGAAATATTAATGAAAGACATCATGTTTTTGTAATCTACTGACGACTCGACATCGTTTCCCACTCGAAATAGTTATCTTTTTGGTGAAATAAAAGCATTGAAAATAACACTAATTGATCTTTAACAAAACTATCGTTATCAAAATTGTTTCAAATATATATTCTATATTTATTCAAAAAAAAGTCACTTTCGCAGGATGTTATCTCAAAAAATCATTTTTTCGAAAAATAAAAAAAATATATATATAATCGGCTCCTATAGTGCGCATTACTGAGTGCGGTTCTTTATATATACTAAAGGACAATGTTTTACTGATACCTATTTTGAAAGTTATACAGTTTGACAAGAAATCAAAGGAATGAAAAAATTTACTCTTGTATGTTTACAAACAAATTAATTTTTTCGGCGATTCTTATTTGAAATTTTAAAATGGCTGTCACATTATTGAAACCATAATTAAAACTATTTATTACATTTTTTAGTGTCAGTAGGATAGGTTGTTCTTGAGATGTATGTTATATATAAAATAAATATATTTGCAGGTAAAAACAAAAGAAAAAGAAAATAAGGAAGAGGAAGAAGAAGAAGAAGAAGAAGGAGAAGAATATATAGAATAATAAAAGGAGGAAGAGGCAGAGGGAGGATGGGAAGAAGAAGAAGAAACAAGAAGATGAAAATTAAAGAAGAATATTAAGATGAAGAGGAACAGTAAGAGGAGGAAGAAGAAGAGAAGTAGAAGAAGAAAAAAAGTAATTGGATGAAAAACAAAAACAACAAGAAGAAAATGAAGAAATGGAATATAAAAGATAAGAAGAGGGAAAGTAGAAAAAGAGATAAAAGAAAAATAGGAGAAAAAAGTAGAACAAGAGAATAAAAATAATAAGAACATAAATTAGAAGATATGAAGAAGAAGAGGAAGAACAAGAAGAAGAGTGAAAAAGGAAAATGGGGGAAAGGAAAATGAGGAGGAAAAAGATAAGAAAAAAAGAATATGAAAAGTAAGAAGAAGATAAAGAAGAAAAATGAGGAGGAAAACAAAACAAAAAAAAGTAAACAAAAAAAGGTAAAATAGTAAGAAAGATAACAAGAGGAAGATGGAAAAAAGGAAGGAGAATATTAAGAAGAAAAGGAAGACGAAGAAGGAAAAGAGAAAAACAAGATGCAGAAAAACGAGGAAGAGGAAGAAAACCACGAACGAACAAGAAGAAAATAAGAAGAAGAAAAGGCATAATAATTAACAATAATAACAACAATAATAATTAACAGTATTCACAAAAGAAGGGGGAAAAGGAGAAAATAAGGAAAAAAGAGAGAGATGAATAAGAGCATAAAAAGAAGAAGGTGAAAATGAAGAAAAGAAGAAGGGGAAGAAGAGGGACGTATTATGTTTGCTTGAGGGTTTCACATTATCGTAAGTTATAACGCCCTCCTAAATTATATCCGTGCGTTACAGAAACGTACTGCATGTAAGATTTTTTTTTTTAATTAGAAATTTTAAAACTGTTAACTATTTAGTTTTAAATAACGTTCACTTCGTTAAACTTATTTTTGTCGAATATAATTTCATTTTGTTCGAAAACAAACTGTTCGCTGATGGTGGCGTACAAGGAGGACTTGTACAAATTTACACTGTTAAACCTTAATATTTAAAACGGTGCACTCTCTAAATCCCGGAATTAAAAGATTAAGTTGTATATTTTCACGCTTGGTAAATCTCGTACATCTCATCAGCTAAGTCCTGCAAGTTTGGTGTTGTACAAAGAGGGAGCTTTGTTGTTTATGTTTGTATGCTTCATTATTATAGTTAGTGACGTTTCTACAAAACTCAGATAAAGCAAAAAAGTTAATTTATTTTAGAGACATCATTGCTGTCTAATAAAATATACTAAATACGTAACAAACAATTACATGTCCAGCATGTATTCAACCATTATGTACTATCTATTCCACAGCTGGGAACACTGATGTTTCATATATGAGTAGATTCTGCTGTAGATTTCTAGGAAATGGTAAGACGCCTTCCTTTTTTAGAAGTGCCAATAGATAACAGTAACATAACGTTACCTTAGGACTACGAAATGGGAAAGGAAAATCTGTTTGTGATACGACATTACTGAAAAAGAGTTCCTGTAGCAATTCTTTATTACTACCGCCCACGTTTGCATTCCATCTTGTTGCAATACTTGGCGTGCAAACTCTAAACCAGGGGTTCTCAACAAAGTCTAGTTGGACCCCTTGGGGGTCTAACAAACTTTGAAGGGGGTCAATGGAATTCTGGAGTAGACCATTGGAGGGTCGATGAAATAAATTTATTTTTTGTCCATTTTTGACGTGCAGGTTATTTAAGGAGAATAACTGAAAAATTGCAGTTCGTCGACAGTATTCACAAAAATATTTAAAATTTGGTTTTATTGTGTCTCCAGGGAACGATTCCCTTCCAGTATGTTTAATCTGTTTAATGTTTAATATTAAACCATCGAATATGAGAGAACATGTGATGAGAATGCATTCTACTAAGCAAAATAATAATTTGGATTATTTCAAAAATCTTAATAAATGTTTGAGAATCGTTCCAAAACAAAAATTAAATCGTTTCTTAAGCTGTCTACGTCTCCAAATTATACAGGAAAATTAAACAAGTGGATATTCCGAATTTTGGATTTTTTTAAAGAAGTCAAATTAACAAATATCGTCGAACCACTATTGTTAGCATTTCCTAGTTCTTACTTAGTTGATGCGGGATTTAGCTATGTATGTAATTTATTGCGAAAGACGAGAAATCGATTTAATATATCAGAACGTGGTGATTTACGATCAATATTAACAAATATTGCCCCGGATATAAGTAAGATGATCGAAGGACATCAATTGTAACCTGTAAAATTTTATGTATTTATGTGATTTATATTTTATTAAATTATTTCTGCTTCTATAAACATAATTATACTTTAATTTAAATCTAATAATACAAATTACAAATAATTAAAAAAGCTGTATAACTGAATTTCTCCTAATAAAAGCTTCTTTGCGGTGATATTTGTGGAAAATATTGTAAACATATGGAGGTCTACGGAGTAAAAAAAATTTAGAGGGGTCGAAGCAGAAAAAAGGTTGACAACCCTTGTTCTGCAGCATGAAAGTCACACAAATTAACTATTAATTATTTCTTTCTTGTACAATACCGCATTAACGGTTATTTTTTCTTGTCTTCACTAGTTTTCAACAAAGTATGACTCAGTACAGCTAACACTATCAACGTCACTGAATAAAGAAGTCTTTAGGCACACTCGTGTGGCTTCTTCCAACCTAAAAAACGTAAGTTCAAGTTTCTAACATGTCCACTTAGTAACACATAGAATTAATCACAAATAAATAGGATTCAATAAAATGAAAACTTTATTTAAGACACAGTCAGTACTTGGTGAAACTCCACGATATCCAGGAGACTTAGAACACTAATACAGTTTTATAAAATTTCAATCCTTACAACAAAGGATTTATAATATTGGATTTACAATTATTGGCTTGTTTATAATACACACACACACACACACACACACACACACACACACACACACACACACACACACACACACACACACACACACACACACACACACACACACACACACATACAAATACTTTATTGGTATTAGTATTTAAAATTCGTATCACTTAGTCTGAGCCTCTTCTTAAAATACAAAAATATCGATGTTGGCGCGGTAGCAATATCCTGCACTTTTTGTCTTCTCTGAATCTATTTTTTTCAAATGTATAGTTGAAGAAATAATTTTCACACATTATGGAAAGTTTATTGCAATTAACATAATATGTGGAAATATCTTTTATAAATCACGTTAAAAAAACTAATGAAATGTATTTTTCAAATTGTTTTTTCATGTGTTTACTATTGCTGTTTTTTTCTGAAATGACTCCCAAACATTAAAGGTCAAACATATTTTATTACGGATTAAATGTTTTGCTGTCTTACTGAAGCTAGAGGAAGATATTCAAAACTTGTTATAAAGACGTTATGATAAATAAAAATAAGATAATAAAAGTAATAAAAATAATTCTTTTACATGATTTTATAAAAAGAGAAATATTGCAAATTCAAAGAATTGGAAAACAAAATATCAGGGCCGATCATTTTTACGGTTATATTCCTTCGCACTCCTTCCATTGTAGTTCGTTTTTATTGTTATTACGCAAATATTGATGTTTTCCAAGAGGTTATGAGATTTATGTTTTATTTTCCTAACCCTAAAATCGCTTCGGTAAAAAGACTTTTCAGTCAGTATTGAACAAAACTTATATTAAACCAAACAATTTGACCAGTGATATGAATTGTTTATGAAATAAATACGGTAAAATTATTACATTTGAAATTAAATTTATCATTAATTTAAAATATTTTATTTAGACTCGTAACGTTCCCTGGTTCTGCTTTCAAGAACCGCCATTCGCAATGGGATCATTCTCGCTAACACTGTGAAAATCTACCAAGGTTGAGAAAATCAGTGATACTTATCAATAATCTCGAAGGCAGAGGAATAATGATTATATATTATCATCTAGATGGTCTAGATGATTATTGTAAGGGCACCCAGGGCACATTCAGATGTCCTATGATGGCATCCACCATCACGTGCCTTCAGAGGGAATCACGTTGATTAAGTGTTAATATGAAACGTGGGGCGCCCAAAGAAATGATGGTAATAATTATTTCGAAGCTAGAACAGCCTAATCCCTCGAGGTATTAGAAGAAGAATAAGAAGAAGAAGAAGAAATAGAAGAAGAAGAAAAGAAGATGTAGGAAAAGAAGAATGTTTTTGACAATTTTTTTAGCATTATAAATGCAAATATAAAGACAATTATTTTAGTATTATTGAACACAGTCGGTACCCGGTGGAATAGCATGATATCCAGGGAAATTTTAACACCTATTTAGCTTCACAAAAATTGTTTTATATTCAGTGATATATGTTTCGCCGTGAGGCATCTTCAAACATAGACGTACTAGGACTGAAGATGCCTAACGGTGAAACTTATGTCACTGAATTAAAAAGAATTTTCGTGGGACTATATACGAGTTGTAATTCCTGGTTATATAAAGACGCTTAAAAAAAATTTCCATTAAAATAATTCGTCAATTTTAAAATGGCGTACATTCAAAACTTTATAAGAAATTTATTCGATTGGATTTTATATGTTAAAAAATATAGACGTCCTCCATCTTAATCAGTACTAAAATTTGAATTAAAAGGCATTTAAATTACTCTGAAATTACAAATACAGAACTGGTCTGAGTTTATATTTTTTTTTTTAATATTCTCCCATACCGTTAATTCCATTACTTCAAATTTAGTAGCATGTCTTTTTTAAGAAGTATAGTTTCAAAATCGGGTTTTCTTCATTGTGTGATTTTATTCATTCTTTGGTTACTTACGGACAATATATAAATAAAATGTTACCAAAACCGATAGAACAGTTTTTCACAAAAAAATCCAGTTTTTAACAATTTTAAAAAGGAAACAGGGAGCAATAAAAAATATTCAATGAAAAACTAGTCTCATGATAAATGGTGAATCGACCCTACATGTAAAATTCGATCAATTATCGACGTGGACAGACACTCACACAATGTGAAATTTTTTCCAACTTATAGGACCAGATAAGCTATATTCCATCGAAATTGGAACACATTTTTTCATTACCACTAGTGATAGTAATGGTTGTTATACACAACCAGAAAGTATAAAGATAACTTAAAAATACGATTTTTTCTTAAGTTTATAACATCATACATCTCTATAACTAATACCCTAAATATATATTAATATTTTATAATATTTAAGGTGGTAGATAATATAATTCAATATAATATCATACATCTCTATAACTAATACCCTAAATATATATTAATATTTTATAATATTTGATATAATACGTCTTTATTAATCCATTACATAACAATAAACCAATGCCACTGTAATATTAACGAACATTAAATATTTATATATCGACATTAGTTTCATTTCTTATTTAGAGAGGGCTTTGAAAATTGAGTTTATAATAATTGTTTTATTAATTTTTTTAGAAATTCATTATCAAAAAACACACCTTACTCTGAATAATATTTCTAAAAAGAACTATAATATTTCGCAAACTTTTTAAATTGCTTAGTTTTATTTAAATTTACTTCATTTATAACTTGACGTGCACATAAATAATTCTGATATTCAAAATATGTTTTCCACTTTCTTATAACTAGTTACAGAACAAATGAATTGAAACCGTTTGGGCGGATAAAAACTTTAACTTCGTCTGTATTTCATATCTGCTGCACCGCGGTTCAATTACCTTCTTTTATTGCCCAACTTTATTAAATCACAGTTTTAATATTTTCTCTTCATTATATTTTGTATTACATTTTGTAATCTGCGATTTATAAAATCCAATAACGAAGTTTCAGACGACTTTAATATATTTTTTTTTTAAAGCAGGTGTTTCGCGCCTGAAAACATTTTCAAATTTATATTCTGAATATGGCGAATCCGAAATGATCGCAGCACTCACCTGTTTCGCTGATGTGATAAAAACGATTTTCCCCAAAGAACATTAAAGAAACATCACATCAACGAATATTCAAATTTATTTTTAAATGGTGGCCATTTTAGTAAACATTATTTTTTTATCTTATTTTATTTTTTCAATCTGATTTCACCATCAATCAACGTTAAAAAAGTGGATAAATTGACCTTTAGAATTTCCGAAAATATTTAAAAATCAAGAGTTTTAGACGGCGGTCAGGGTTTATCTTTTATACTTACAATTTAATTTGATAAATTAAAGTCCTACTATATGCATATATTAATGCTGGAATCAGAATTTGAAACTGATAAAGAAAGATACTTTTGTAAATTGCTTTTATCACGCCAGCGAAAGAACTGCGTGCAACGATTATTTATATTTGGCAATAAATTAAGAACTGTAATTTTTTAAATTTCTTTTTACAATTTTCTATATTTTTATTTCATTTCGCGAAAGTACATGCTACCTAAAATATAACAATTTTTCAATTGATCAGCAATTTGTTAAGTAAAGAATTACTCATTTTCTTGTGAAATCTTTCGATTTTTTTACAACAGAAAGTCACTGCTCTTTTGCTATTTTCACTTGTATTTTTACCAGAATATATAAATCAAGGTTAATTAAACTTTGACACCTTTATTAATTATAAAAAAACCTAAACAAATTCTGCAATACAAAAATTATTCTTCCATAATACACACCTAATTTAGTAAATTGAAATTTAAATTAACTTTCACAAGTCTGTAATCAGAATTAATTAAAATTCACTGAGAAAGTAAATCGTGTTTATTAAAATTAGACTTTCAAAAGAACGGGGCTTCTTGAATTTAAAGTGGAACTGGAGCTGAACATAAAAATTTCAAACAAGTTTGTTGTTGTTTTCGATAAATATTTTTTTCAGTTTATTTAATTTTAAAAGTTTAAAATATTCATAATCCTATTTACGATTTTAATTATGTAACAATATTTACTAATAATGATTAATACTATTTAAAAACAACTCTAACATTGAATAGTAAAGAAACCTCTAGAAGCGTAAAGAAATTCGCTAACTAGTACAAATTATACAATAGATTAAAAATAACAATATTCGTAAATTAAAAAAAAATAATTTTAAATTGAAAATTTGTTTAATTTTTGCTGAAACAACCGCAATCAGCATAACTAAATTTGCAAAATGCTCAGAAGCAATACATAACACAAACATGTTAATCTGAACTACTTTTAACTTATATACTGGGTGACTAAAAAGAGTTGCAGCAATTTTGGGAACTACTTGTAAAAATAAAGAAAAATTTATATGTGAACATAAATCTAGAAAAGCTTCTTTTAAAACCTTGTATTATTTCTTTATTTCATTTTAAATAATGTAAATGGTTGTGAAATACGAATATTTACTCTTATTTATAGTACAAACTGTTATTTTATTGGTTGTGTGTGTGTGTGTGTGTGTGTGTGTGTGTGTGTGTGTGTGTGTGTTTTCGAAATTTTTGTATGATTTCTTTAAATAAAACGTATCATTAAAATTCAACTTCGTATAAGAGTTTGAAAACGTTTTACTCAACAAATTTCGTTTAAAACAATCACTTTAAATCATATACAACAAGTACTGTTCTTTTATTTTACACTTTTGGTAAATCTTACTTTCATTCAGGGCTGAAATCTGCATAAAATGATAATACGCTTTTCCGGCTTGTTCTTTTAGCTATTACTTTAATATTGACTTATTTGTGTTTTAAATAATAAATAAACTAAATATAATACAAACTGTATCGATCCTCTTCGCAAAACACAAGGTGTATCATATTTTACATAATTTATTTCATTTTTATTTTTAAAAGGTTTCGGTAAAACAATTACTGCGGTATATAGCTGTGTCGCTGATTTAATGGTAACGAATATTCTGTGCAGATTATGCCGGGCCAGCACAGCTACTAGGTTGTACCTCTAGGATGGAAAGCGGCCCGTGTATAGTTTTTATTCCTAAGCCGGGGCGGGTATCATATACCGACCCTAAGGCTTCTAGACCGATCAGTTTGACATCGTTCATTCTGCAGACTTTAGAGAAATTGGTAGAAAGATGTTAGAGGGGTCATGATTTCTCTACATGTCAATCAGTATGCCTACCAATCAGGGAAAGATTGTGAGAGTGCACTTCACAATTTGGTTCACATATTAGAAGGGACTCTAGAGTCCAATATGCCCTCGATGTCTTCCTAGATATTGAAAGAGCTTTTGACAATTCTTCTCTTGCTTCAATGCTTCGCGCCCTGTCACGATGCGGGGTTGACAATACCGTGTGGTTGGGTGGGGCACATGTTGCATGGGAGGTCAGTTGTAGCTAAAGCTCTAGAAGAGGTGGAGGTGGACGTTTTCAGGGGCTGTCCGCAGGGGGGGGTTGTTTTGTCCCCTCTCTTATGGAACCTGGTGGTTGACTCACTTTTAAATCTTTTCTAGTCAGAGGGATGCTATACCCAAGGATATGCCGACGATTTAATGGTGCTAATCTAGATTAGCATGGAAACACAGTGGTCGATCTCATGAAGAGAACCTTATTACTGGCGGAAACCTGTAGTAGTCAGGAGAACCTAGGGGTTAACTCCAGGAAAATTACTCTGGTTCATTTTACTAGAAAGAGGATTATTCCTTATGTAGGAGGACTTAAACTCTTTGGGGAGACAATTCCAGTTGCAAACAAGGTGAAGTAGCTAGGTTTGGTGTTGGACACTACGTTAACCTGGGGTGCATCATGGGGAAAGCCAATAAGTCCTTAATGGCAGTTAGAAGAATGGTTGTTAAAAAAAGGGGACTGAAACCAGGAATGATGAAGTATATCTATACTGGGATCATTAGACCTATGGTGTGCTATGGTGCTGTGGTCTGGTGGACTAAGTTCGAGCAGAGGAGGGCCAGAGAGTCTCTGACTAAGTTGCAGTGGTTGGCCTGCCTGTGCATCACTGGCTGTATGACACTGCGCCAACGGCGGCCATGGAGATTATTCTTGGGTTTCCCCCTATTGAACTTTTTATCATGAGGGAGGCTCGTAAAGCAGCTTATAGACTGAAGGTCATGTCCATCATTAATATGTGGATTACAAGCCAACACCAAGTAAGATGGGACAACCTTCATGAACATTCCAATAGTAAACGTCTCTTAAGTAAAGTTCCATTTGGAGGACATAAAGGGGCAGCAGATGTCCTGGGCAGAGCACAATTCAGGAGGATCATGTGGCTCATAACAGGGCACTGTGGTCTGAGGGTGCACATGAACAGGATAGGTTTGTATCACGGAGAAACAGTGTGTAGGTAAGGAGGAGGAAACTGCAGGTCACATAATATGTGATTGTGAGGCTCTTGCTAGTAGGAGACCAGGGTTTTTTGGTTTCCAAGACCCTAGGGATCTTCAGTAGAGTGAGCTAATCAGTGGGTTGTTGGAACTTAAGAGGTTAAGTTGCACTATAGTTCAATCGATCGCAGTTCCTGGGGTTGAATTATCCCTTCCTCTAGTATATAATCTTAATCTTAAACTTAATGGTAACGTAAATTCAATAAACATTTTTGGAACTTACAGTTTTTTAAAATCGTATTTAATCGTTTAATAAATACTAAAATGTAATCTTGGGCAGATGAAAATTCAAGGAAACCTCGAGGCTCATTACAGGACTTAGTGGCTTGGGGAAACCTCCGAACAAGATAGGTATGCACCAACGGAGAAACTGTTTGTAGATTATGCAAGAAGGAAGAGGAAACTGCAGGCTACGTAATCTATGATTGCGATGCTCTTTGTAGCATGAAGCTGAAGATATTCTGCTTCCATGGCCCTGAAAACTTCCGGCAGAATGAGCTAGCTCAGTAGACCGCTAAACTCATTTAGGGCACCAGTGTACTGAAATGAAACAGAGGTTCAGCTGTACTTTACGTCTTTGATAAAAGCCAGGGGCTACAAAATATTTCAAACTCCAAAATCTATTGTAATTTGGAAATTTTGAAATGCTAGGTTATGCAGTTTTCATCGTCGATTAAGCAGTGAAATAAGTTTTTAAAAAAATATTTAAAATAAAATTATGATTTTTTTAAAGATTTGAGATAGCCGATATTTAAAAAATATTCAAATTATTTTAATGGCTAAGGAACCTGTTAACCTATTACCAAAATCGATTTTTGGGTCTGAATCAAGTCGGACCAAAATTTCGAATGATTGGAAAGTGTTAAAAAATACACGAGCGCGCGCACACACGCACACATACCCACACACACACACACACACACAACACACACACACACGCGCGCGCGCACACACACACACACACACACACACACACACACACACACACACAAACACACACACACAAACACACACACAAACACGCACGCACGCACGCTTGCGCGCGCACACGCACACACACACACGCGCGCACACACACACACACACACACACACACACACACACACACACACACACACACACACACACACACACACACACACACACACACACACATACAAACATACACAAATATATATATATATATTCTTTTATTGCCTGTCCAGAATGATGTCTACGACTGTATGATTGGGGACTTTACGTAACAATTGGGGAATTAACATCAAACCATTTTCGAAAGTGTTGCCAGCCACTAAATCCTTCGTCCATTAAGACTACTTTACCCTCAATAAAATCTTGCAGCAGACGGTATTGTCGATAATTTCTTCGCATACCACAGATATTTTAGCTTTCTACCTGTTTTAATAATTGGCATAAGCTCAAGTTCACAGCCCATTCCACGAAGCACTTCAACGTTGGTGATGCTTGAGTCATTGACCAGCTTTCGACACCGTGCAAGAGAGTGTCATAACAGTAGCAACGCACTATTGTTATCTTCAGATCTAAACTTTACTTTACAAAAGTGGTTTCGTGCCTTTCTCTGGTTCTTTATTTTCTACACTAGTTGTAACTTAGCTGCAGTTGTAAGTTGAAAATGTTCATAAAATATTTTATTTCAATCTGTTAAACTAATAAAGTTTTTTTTGTTATTTTAAGGCGAGGAGCTGATTGAGGCTATTATAGACTCCCTAAATGTAAGTATAAATGTAAAGTGTTAAAGTCGTAAGTGTAGTGTTGTTAGTGTAAGTATGTGTTAGACTCGGTTACCGCTAGGGACGTCTAAATCCTCGCAATAAGTGCAGCTAGTCTGCACCTCGCTGTGAGGAATAAAGCATTTGTTTAACTAAATAATTATACATTATAACTCAATTCAGAATTTTTGCAAATGTTAATTCTAGAACATTATGTAGTGATCTCAAATGTTCCGGAACAGAAAGTCTTTTTCAAGGAATAGAACATTCTGAAATATCCAAGGACATTCTGTCTGGAACACTGTGGCATATTCTAGAGCATTGTTAAACATTCTGAAAAATTATAGCACATTATGGAACATTCTATAACCCCCTAGAAGATTCTATAACATTCTTAAAAATTATACAACGTTTTAGAATATTTCGGAATATTTGAAAACATGCAGGAACATTCTAGCCAGTCTCGACCGTTTTGCTTCACAGACTTTCGACTAGAATTGGTGGGATGCCGATATTGCACATTCAAATCTCCGAACTCAACCCCTGCAATTCCATATCGAAACCTTCTTCATGGATTGGGGATGGAGGGCTCATAATCCCCATTCTCCTGCGGTGATGGATTCCAGATTTATAGTGGCTTTCACAAAAAAACCACATACACACACACACACTTATTTGTATATTTGTATTTCAATGAAATATATATATATATATATATATATATATATATATATATATATATATTCATTGAATTAGTCTCAAGTAGTACCTAAGAAAGCCTAGATGATCATTTTTACCGAATTATTAGGTTGATCATTCATAAGAAAAACCCTCAACTAACTACTGATACACCAATATTTCAAAAAGAGTAGACTTTGAAGTATAATTTTAATTAATTGCTTGGCCACCGCTCCACAACAACGCTCTGACGCGTTCTCAAACTTTTCTTCATTTTAGCCGGTAATTGGCCTTACTTATGTACCTGCTGATTTGTTTTAACAATAGATCAATGCATTTGGCCAAAACTGCTTGACAAACAAGCAAACACACAGACCAAATGCTGAACCGTCGAGTTTAAACACGTATTTCACTGATAAAGTCTAAGAAAATAGCTCAATAATTTTCAACGACCTTTAAAAAGTGATATAAAGCCATTACCATGAAGGTCGTTTAAGGAGTTTATTTTCTAACTGAAATTTGCCAATTATCTATATCTATAAAATATGAAGGGCTTATCCGGAATAGAAAAATAAACTAATGTGTGAATTTTAATGAAACTTCGAATACACACTATTTAGATATTGTTTCAAGTATTTTTTTTAATTTCACTTGTCAAATCTAGGTAATAATTGCATAATTATAGCAATATTTATTCTAATGCAGCTTAATATGGGCAGACTAGCAGAATTTTACAGTGTCTATGGTATGCCTGAATGACTATGTTATCAGTCGATCGTGTTTATAGATCGTTCGATTATATAATATTTGTTCGATTTAACTTAACCTCAACATATTAACACGTATCGTGTTTTAAGGCTGGTTGTGATAGACTTTGCGTGTCACGTGATGCGAGTTCACAAATGTATATTGATATATAATAGTTTATTTTGATTGTCGCAAGTCTCATATTAAATTATTGATATATAATAATATGTTTAATTTTATTCTACTTAAGTTAATATACTTAAGGGAGGTCGGTCGAGTCTATTCTCATCATGCAAATTAGCCTAACTTTGGGTACATTTATTTTGGGTATTAATTAAGGGAGAGGGTTATTTTTTAATATTTTTAAAAACACTTTTTTACTAACATTTTAAGTTGACAAAATATTTATAATTCACTGCTAAATTTTTAAAAAAATGTTATAATGTTAAAATGTTTATTTTTTGTTAATTTTAACAATTTTTATGAAATTGTAAAATTTTATTCTGAAAAAACCTCAACTTATTCTCTGCGGTGTCAGGAACAAAATAAAAAAAACAGAAGCAAGATTTGTAGTTCCTAAAATAAATGTACCTATGTGTGAAGAAAATCAGCTGGTTTATTCTGATTGATAAAACATATATATGAAAATAAATTGATCCTAAAATAGAGTTAAATTGACTGCGTTACTGATTATAAAATCGCTCGTAAAATAAAAAGTAATGAACGGATAATTAAAAGTAAAGTATTTTTTAAAAAGCTTGTAAAACATAATTAACAAAAATAAAACTTTTTTTAACCCTAATCCGGGCCAAGCCCTCTTAAGTACAGTACATTATTTAAAAAAATAATAAATAATGGTTATATCAATATTGAAAAATTGTGTTATTTAATACAATACATTTAATTATAATGTTTAAAAAAAAGTAAAATTTCTGTTTGAACCAAAAATAAAAATTATGTTCCGCGTTTTCGAATAAATTATCGTAATTAAAATAAAAATTAAGAGAAAACAAGATTTTTATTTTTGGTTTAGTAACAGACATATTTTCTGACATTTACGATACATATTGAAATACCGTAGCGAAGTATGGTAGTCTGTTAGTGAGTTAAAATACTTTATTTCCTAAATATCCTAAAAAAACATTATTGCTTACAAAAATATTATCTTTTCTGGCCAGTATATAAAAGTACATGTTAACAAGTAAAACTTTATTATAAGAATGTTTCTGTAAATACCAAAGTTTATTTTCTAATTCAAATTTATTTCCTCTCAGTTATTTCAAAAGGCTATGTTTATAAATTGGTAAATATATTGAATGACTTTTTTATGCTAAACTTAATTGTAAGCAATAAAAGTATATTTACGTACAGTAACTTCCTGAAGTAAATATTTTTGTTGATAATAAAAGCCAGTAAATATTCACTATGAGGTTGTAGCTACGATAACTTTTATATGTGTATTATGTTTAAAAAATGTGAGCCATATGCATTCGTATTTGTACAAGAAACATGAAACAATACATAACATAAACATCTACCTGAATTATAAATACTAGTCAGTAATTATCTCTCTTTATTTTAAAATTTTAGGGAATTTACTGTTTGGTGTGTGTGTGTGTGTGTGTGTGTGTTTGTTATTTTAAGGCGAAAAGCGCATTGAGGTTATAATCGCATCCCTAAATGTAAGTATGAGAGTAAAGTGATAAATTCGTAAGTGTAGTGTTGCAAGTGTAAGTGTGTTAGACTCGGGTAACGCGAGGAACGTTTAAATCCTCTCAATAGATGCAGCTAGTCTGCACCTCCTGCGGGGTATATGTATGTATGTATGTATGTATGTATGTATGTATGTGTGTGTTGTGTGTGTGTGTGTGTGTGTGTGTGTGTGTGTGTGTGTGTGTGTGTTGACAGCGATTAAAACACTTGTAGGTTCAACAATAAGTCTAAGTTCGTAGAAGAGTTTCATCTGGAGAGGAAAACAAGCAGATTACTTTACACTGGATATCAGGGCACCGCGAGGGCTTGTATTGAGGGTAATGAAGAGGCAGACAAATTGTCTGGACTGTGATCTGCATCTGGGTTCATTGTAACGGGGTTAATAGTGGGGGATTCTCTGTGTCTGACAGTCTGTTATCTATGGGCGGATAAATAAGCAACCAGGGAAGACAAAGGAACTCAAACGATCTCCCCGTAATATACATCTTTTCTTTAAGAAGAAAGAAGAACTTGGATGGACAGTAGCGATCTTGGACAGAAGACAACTCAGGAAAACCTTGAGACTAATTACAGGACAACATAATACGTACCACGAAGAAATATTGTTTAGATTGGACAAGAAGAATTATGAAACTTCAGGACACATAACCAGGGGTCATGAGGCTGTTGCCAGTAAGAGATAAGTGTGTTTGGCTTCCTGGATCCTGAAGATCTTCAACAGAATGAACTAGTCAGTAAACTGCTAAAACTCATTGCGAATATCAGGCTACAAAACTAGAATTCGAGAGGCTTGGTTGGTCCTTTGATGGCAATTCCAGGAGCTAACTTTTACTTTAACCTCTAGCAACAAATCTAATCTAATATAAAAACAAATCTGTTTCAAAAATCGGCAGAATATCTCAATATTGCTACCAGGTTGTAATTAAACTTTGGTCATATATGAAGATTCATAACTCACATTAGTAAATCGGATTTTAAATAAAAGAAATTTAAGGATTTGAAGTAAATCGATAAAAAGTGTGTTACTGTTATTGAACAAAAAATAAAAATAATTTATCATGTTTTCTTCTCGTTTTTATTTTATTTTTTAAAATTTTTTATTCTTTTATTTTTTTAAGGCGAAAAGCACATTGAGGCTATTATTTCTAAACATAGCCCCCCATAAATGTAAGTGTAAGTGTAAAGTGTTGAAGTCGTAGGTGTAGTATTGTAAGTGTAAGTGTATGTTAGACTCGATCTGTAAACACACCTCCAAACTAATTATGGTTTGGAAATTACTAGGGTAGTATAACGTAATTCAGAACTTATTTTCAACAATTTGACATGAAATAAAATTTTTCATGACATGTAGTGTTAGTTATGATTCAAGTTGTATTGTGTAAAGTACGACTCAGGTCATAATGAAATTAAAAGTTAATTAAATTATGTATATTATTAGATACAATTATTATAGATAAACTGTTATATATAGTACACATATATTCAAACGACTTGATTTATATTTTATCAATAGACATAATCATGGTACAGAAATACACACACACACACACACACACACACACATATATATATATATATATATATATATATATATATATATATATATATATATATAAGATATTAATAAAAGCTTCGCTTCTGTTGGTAACTTCCCATGTTCTACATGTTCTTTATTTTTAATGAGTTCTTTTTATAATGATATAAATTAATTCCTTCATCTAGTTTTACTGAAATTCCTAACGACTTGCTGCATTTTCATTCGAGGTAATATTAAACAAATCATCCAGAAATCGCTTTCATCATATTTCTGTCTACGTTATAATTATGTTTGACGAGATCAAAAGTAAATTATGTTACCTTGAAGGAAATTTCGAAATGTAAAGACGAAGAAAGAGTTTATTTAAAATAAAACTGCATTTTTAACAGATGAAATAATATTCTAAGACATTCCCACCGAGATGATCGTTTCAACATGTAAGGAACCATTTTTACAGGGATTAGTCATTAATAATTGGACAAAGTAACTTATATAAAATAATAACGTTCCACGATTATTCTGCTGAACTGATAAGGACCGAGGAAAAAACGTACAAGTGCGGAACTTGGAGAGTTACCGACAGAAGCGGAGTTTTGCTTATATATTTTTTTTTACTGTATAACTACAACTAAGAATAAACTTAACTAACAGTATTCATTGAAATAAAATAGCATTAAAAAAAAATATTCCACTAAATAACTTTATCACTATAATAAGTTAAACGGCTTCTTACTTTTAAACCTCCTCACATTTTTTTTTAATTCGAAAACCACATTGAGGTTATTATTACCTTCCTAAGTGTAAGTGTTAGTGTAAAGTTTTAAAGTCGTAAGTGTAGTGTTGTAAGTGTAAGTAAGTGTTAGACTCTGGTACCGCTAAGGACGTCTAAATCCTCTCAAATAAGTGCAGCTAGTCCGCGCCCCCTGCGGGTTCTTCTTTTGCCTTCCAGTTCAACCTAGCATCCAATGTAATGCCTACACAGAATTATTTGTGCAGCTAGTCGGCACCCCCTGCGGGGACCTCTTACAACTTCACTGCTGTTGAGTTTCTGCATCTCTGTGTCGGCATGGTTTAGAAGTCTCTTCTTGTTTCTAGCTGTAGTAGACCGTATTACTTCTTCAACAGTTTCTATTCGAAGATGTCCATGAATATTGTCGTTCTTGATGTACCACGGTGCACCAATAGCTGTCCGCAATAATTTATTCTGGAACGTTTGTATAATTTTAATGTTGGACTCTTTGGGGCAGCTCCATAACTACAAACAACTGCAAACCGTAGGTCCATACCAATCTTAGTGCTTGTTTATACAAAAGCAGTTTCTTGTAAGTGTTTAATTTTGATCTTCTACCGAGGAGCCAGGACATTTTTCTATATCTAATATAAAGTTCTTCTTTCTTCTTTTTATTTATTTATTTTTTGTTATTTTAAGGCGAAAACCACATTGAGGTTAATATTACCTCCCTAAGTGTAAGTGTTAGTGTAAAGTTTTAAAGTCGTAAATGTAGTGTTGTAAGTGTAAGTAAGTGTTAGACTCGGGTACCGCTAGGGACGTCTAAATCCTCTCAAATAAGTGCAGCTAGTCCGCGCCCCCTGCGGGTTCTTCTTTTTAATGTAAGCCTTCCAGTTCAACCTAGCATCCAATGCCATGCCAAGGTACTTCACTTCCTTCCTACACGTAATTATTTTACAGTTAACAAACACAGGCACTGAATTTATTATTTTGTTTGTATTACATGAGTAGATTTGAACTCCAACTTTATGTGCCACTTCATTGTCCAAGCACTGACCTTGTCAAGGATATCTTAAAGTAGCTTCTTCTACCGTGTCCGCGGATACCATAATAGAAGTATCATTGGCTAAAGTAGCTATTGTATCTTTTCCTTGAGGTATGACCCTTCTAAAGAGCAATTACAGGGTAGCGTCCTTAGACCTGAGGTACTCCTGCAGAGATTTCCTTAAGTTCTGAGTAGTCATCACCATTTGCTTTTGTTAATGATATCTTTGCTGAATATAAAATTAGTTTGAAGATATCTTTACAATTTTTTTTGTTTAAATAAACAAATACGTGAACCTAGCTTAGATATTACTTACTGTAGTTATAGTAAAAGATCAGCTGTTTATATTAATTCATAACGATCAGCTGGTTTCATTGAACAGCTGATAGGCTGATACGTTTCAGGTTGAGTTGTTAAAGACTAACAATATTAACAACAATTATTATAAACATTTATAATTTCTAACGTATTATAAAAGGTTACAACTTGTACGTATTCTTCAATTAAGGAAAAATACAGAAAACAAAGCAACACAATGTTTTCATATTCGCGTGTACTGTTATCAAAAATGGGGAAGAAAAAGAAAGAGACAAAGAGCTATTCACTCTTCTCGCCAGTGCTAACATTAAAAGCTTCGGTTCAAAAACAAACATTTTAAAAAGTAATTTAGAGGTAAAATTTCATGCACATTTCAAGATTCCAGGTCTTGGTCTTAAGGTGATGGCTGCTAGAATAAAATTTCAATTGTAAATTGGAAGTAATCTTTGTATACATTTCATTAAGGATACATTATTACTAAAAAAAGTTCATATTTCAACTCGCATGTTTTAACAAAATTCACGAACGAGTTTTCGTGTTTAAATATGACTATATATTGTCACTGTTTGATTTATGTTGAAAAGGTTTTATATTATATACCACTAAGTTTTAACACTGACACAAATTATTCTGAACGTAATATTTTCTTTCTTTTTTTGTACTTTAACTGTTTTGCATTCTAGTCACGTGATTCCGAATGTATTTTCATTAAACAAAATCTTGTCCTTTTCAACAAGCGCAATCGTGTAAAGTATGAATTAATTGGATTTAGTCAAAGGCAGCGCATGCGAATGTTGTGTTATCGAAAAAAACGCTGCTCACTTTTAAACAATATTATTTCTTTTCACCTTGTTTTCAGTTAGACAAACTGAAACGAGAAACGCATGGAAAAATTCAGCGGTTGTAATTTGAATCGAACCTGCGCCCCACAGGTCAGAGTTGTAGAGATCTGTCCGTTACAAAATGAGCAACGGCTATCCCCTGTATCATTTAAAAAACGATTACAATGTGTAACAATTAAAAAAGCACTAAAAGAATTATTTGCATATATATATATATATATATATATATATATATATATATATATATATATATATAAAATACAAATACCACTCACTTATCATGAAATCACTATAACTATAAAGCTTAAAGTTGAAATTTGGCACATATGTTGATCTTGGCTTTTAGATGTCCGTTAAGAAACTCTTTAAGAATGTTTAACATCTGAAATGTTAAAATTAGGTTACCGAACTTCAAATTTTATCTCTGTATCTTCAGTTGCAGAAGATGTAAGGACCTACAATGTTGCAAGTACTTTTAAGCTTTAAAGGTTCAAAACACAAGAGTTTTTCGCAAAATTCAACGTCGATTTTAGGTAGTTTTTTTTTTAGAAAATTGCAAAGAAATCATTTCAAACAAATTGAAAACTAATGGATTTAAATAAGGGTTTAAATTAGCGTACACGCTTAAACAACATTAAACATATTATCGTTTAAATTTTAGGATGTTGAAAGCTGAATTTTTTTAGTTACCCTTTCTTCTCCTAGATTGTTTCCAAAATTATAGGCCTACCCCTAAAGGTGTTGAAATAGGGGTTCATATTTGTAAAACCCGAAATTGAATATCTCGAAACTTGAGAATTTTAAACGTGAACATTGCACAAAAACGAAAACTAATTCATCATGTAATGAATCTTCATAGGTGCGTACTAAAAGAGGTTCCCAAAATTTCCTTACGAAGGGTTCAATTCGAATAATTATAAAATTGTAATCGTTGACAAAAGCCACGACGGAGAAATGATAGCATATTATAAAAATCGCCCGTTGGTCAGTGTCTAAAACATTGATTAGTCTGCCACGACTTTCAAATGCTCCTAGGCTCGAGACCGCAGTTACTGCCATTAACAGAAGTCTTATAATTTCCGTTAACGTCGATTCCTCGTCTTCATTTTGCTAACTCTCATAAATAATGAAAGTTACGAAAGAAGCTGTCATTAATTTGGAAAAAATCTCATAAAATTAATTTTATTTGCTTCTTTATTTTTCAGGAAAATAACAATTAAACAAAGTGATATATTTTGACTGAAAAAAACAGAAAATAACTGTTTAAAGAAAAAGGAAATGACGTTTTTAAAATAAACTAAAAGTATAAAATAATTTTTCTATTCCCATACAGATATTGTAGTATTGTTTTTTGTAAAAATTTGGGATTTTTATAGCTGTAAAAATACTTGTAAGACTTAAAAGAAACATGAAAGGTGCATCCAATAGGTAAGAAGATTACCTCCATCTGTTCAATTAGGAGGTATTTCACGTCCATTAGGAATTATAACATTTAATCCTTGTCAAAGCTCCACACGTTTCTCATTTTAAATCTTACAAGTATTTTCACAGCTATTAAAAATTTACAATCACAAATTACCAAGACAATACTACAATGTCTGTATAGGGATGAACAATTTTTTTTATACTTTTCAGTGCATTTTAAAAATGTTGTATATCAAGAATTTTCTTTTTCTTTACAAATATAAAATAGTTGTGCAAGTTTTTTTTAATTGGCTTCTATTATGCCAGAGAGACTATTCCGTGCCTCGATTTTTGGGCAAAATAATATTTGACAAAGAGCGTTCGTTTAGCATCAAAATTATTACTAATTTTATTGAAAAATAATAATTTTCTTGAACATTACAAACCATATTATGTTTGATATAATTAACATTATTCGTATAATAACTACTGCTGAAGTGAGATTGCGTTAAGCCTATCTAAATTTGAATCACGCTTGCTCCTGCTTACATATTCTACGCAAGTCTCGACAGATCTTAAATGAAGACGTACAGTCAACGTTCATTCAATGTGCGTTTATTTGCTTCAGATCCGGTAACATTAATATGCGCCATTCAAATAAATGATACAAACACGAGTAAAAACCATTTCACAACTAATTAATTATTTTCCAAAAAAATCAGTTCTTATGTTATTGAAAAACGACAAAAAGAGTTCATAAATTTATCGTTATTATATATACAGTTATCGAGTATAGAAAGTGTAGAAACACTATTACTATCCAGAAAAATTAGAACACTTATTTAATTTCTTAAAATTCTTTTTTTTTATTCAGTGTTTCGCCGTGAAAGACATCTTCAGACATATTGAAATTAAAAATTATAAAGTTTGCTTATGACCTTAAAACTTTTTTAAAAGGCAAAAAGGAAGGACTGACATTGTAAGAAGGCTGGTGAGCAGCATGTTAGGAAAACCACTGAACTGTAGGCTTGAGTAAGGGAAAGTGGTTGAAGTTGGTCTGTCCGTTTAAATTAAAATTTAGGTTTTTACAAATAGGTATTTCCAGAGTATCTGAATTACAGTGATATTGTTCAAATTAAACAAAACGACAAGTAGGCCTATACAATTTATAATAATTATAAAGTGTAATAAAAATTATTTAATAAAAAGTAATACGAATTATTTTTTAGCTTCATTCATTACGTCTGAAGCATAATAAAATATGCATAATTGAATTATATCTAACACTTTAGAAGATGCACTGGTTGTTAGGTTAACACTCACAACTATCATTGCATAACATCTAACACTTTAGAAGATGCACTGGTTGTTAGGTTAACACTCACAACTATCATTGCATAACAAATTGCTACTATATAAGCAAATTTTAAAGCATGTATTGATTTATGGTATTCAATTGTGTGGTTGTACTAAGAGGACTAACATCATGCAGTTAAAAACATTCCAAAATAGTGTTTTGCTACCAATCTGCAAATCACCGCTGTATGTGAGAAATGACAACATCCAGCGTGATTTAAAAATCAATACCGCGTCTGAGGAAATTAAGGTATGTTCTTTAAGACACAGCAAGAGATTGGAAGCACACGAGAATATAGAAATGCTGCTACTCCTCAACGTCTGCGGGGTTCTCCGAAAACTGAAGAGAACTGGGTTAGAGTTAGGATAACCACTTACTGCATAAGGAAACGTTACCTGTTAAGTTGTACATCTTACCGACAGAAACAAAGCATTTCTTAAAGATATATTTGCTGAATATATAATTAATTTGAATATATGTTTACAAAACCTTGTTTTATTTAAATAAATAAATACGTGAACTTAGTTGGTAATCTTATTGTAGTAATAGTAAAAGATCAGTTGCTTTATATTAATTCATAACGATCAGCTGATTTCATTGAACAGCTGATAGGTTATAATAACTTTCAGGTTATTTTGTTAAAAACTAGCAATATTAACAATTATTGTAAACGTTTATATTAATGTCGAATTATTATAAACTGTTACAACGTGCACATGTTCTTCAACTAAGGAAAAATACCGAAACCTAAGCAACACAACGTTTTCGTATAATAAGCATGTACTGTTATGGAAAAGAAGAAAGAAAAAGTGACAGAAATATAGAAACGAAATTCGTTTGATCGTTCGTTCCATATTGCCTTTATATACTTCCGTTAGGGATACTTTTCTATTAACTCTTCACGTTAAAGCTAACATTAAAAGCAAAGTTACAAAAAAATGCATAAATTACCTTTACACTATGTTCAGCGTAATTTAAAAATACGAAACACTAATTTATGCTGATTTAATGCTGATTATGAGAACGGGACCAGATTTTCAGAGAAGCTTTATAAAATATTCTTGTGTTTTTTCTTTTAAATATATATCACATTTTGTAAATTTGCTTCCATCACTTCAGCAAGACATTTTTTTAAGGCGAAAAGCACATTGAGGCTATTCTCGCCTCCCTAAATGTAAGTGTGAGTGTAAAGTGTTAAAGTCATAAGTGTAGTGTTGTAAGTGTAAGTGTGTGTTAGACTCGGGTACCGCGTGGGACGTCTAAATCCTCTCAATAGGTGCAGCTAGTCTGCATCCCCTGCGGGGCAGCAAGACAGCTACGTGCGTGGTTACTTTTTATCTTCATGCTAAATTCCAAGTTTTATATTAAAATGTTTTTTAGATAACAAGTAGTATAAAAAATTCGGTTTTGTAAGAAACTCTAGCAGCTTGAAATCAAATTGAGAAACGAAGTGCTTCAGTTGAACTACAGTTACGGTTCTTTACGAAAACGACAAATAAGTAAGATTTAAAATAAACCCTTACCAACATTAACAACTAAAACTCATATATCACCCCTTACAATTAAGGTTGAACTCGCTGTTTTTTTTTTACTCTAACGCCCCGCAAAGCTTTTATTCTCCAGTTAAATCGCTTGTGAATATACTTTACGAAGGAATTGAATTAAATTGTGCAGAAATTTTTCTTTCAACTTATTTTTCCAGATATAAACGCTTTGTTACAGTTAAATCTGTTTCCACTATTCCGATAGACTCGACAACTGTATTCCTTTGGTTAGGCAGCGAAGCGTCACAGATCTGTCATGATCTTTGCCAGGAACAGACGTTTTACAAATGAAAAACGCCTTCGCCGGTTGGGCGAATAAGTTCCAACTGTTCTGTCAATAGAGTTACTTTTGCTGATTTTATATTATTTTAAAACAATTTTCAAATGTTATCGTCGAATGTTTGCGAGTTGTGTGAAGAAACCGTATAGCAGATCTGAACATTTCATTAATTTTCGAAATTTTAAAAAATAATAAATATTTGTTACGTTTGTCCAGAATGTGTAGGTACCGTAACAAAGCCATTTGCAATGTTTTTTCATTGATATTTGCTAAATATTCAGAAAAGAGCAATAATTCACCAATTATGACTGTTTTCTTACAAAAGGATTAGAGTTTTTTTTTAAAAAAAGAATTTTTTTCAAGACGGCATAAAAAAGGCACACTAACTTGGGACAATTAGACAGCACTTAGGAGAAATACAAATTATATCTAATCAAAATAATCTTTATTGTAGAGTGTATGAAATAACGCTGAATAATGTTATGTTATGTTATGTAATTATGTTGTGTTGACTGTTCTGTGTCATAAGGGTAAATGAAAAACAGGTTAGGTAGAAACTCTAAAGTGGCGTTTTAGGATGAAATACTACACGTGATACCAGGTTTAGTTTCTAGATATACGGGAACGGATATGAGCTCCACACTCACTGAGGTTCGGCAGGCAGGTGCTTTCTACATTCCTTTCAAAAAGGAAAAAAGAAAACAGTATAAAATTTCGGTATTATCACTGTTTATTTTAACAGTTTAAATACTTTTGTGTATAAAAAAAGCACGTTTTGTGAATCTGAACGAATTCAGTATACGTAAATACATTTAGAATGAAATAAAAGGAAAATATATGTGTTCCTCGATATAAATTAAACCATGTAAAAAAATGTGTGTGTGTGTGTGTGTGTGTGTGTGTGTGTGTGTGTGTGTGTGTGTGTGTTTAACACGCTCACATTCGGAATTTAGGTTAAATTTGATTCGAACTTGGCACAAAATTCGATTTTGGTAACAGTTGGACACGTTTTCATTAACTAGAAAAATTCGTTCAACGAATTGGCGACCATTTCAAGTCATTTAAGATTCACATCTTTCTAGGTTCAAATATGTTTTGAAAATCTGATTTCACCAGCGTTAAAAAAACGTGAGTTAGTATTTTGAATTTTCAAAATCCTTTGAAATTTAGAGATTTAATTTAAAGGCGGTCAGAGTTCGTTTTCGTATTTTCAGTGCATTATGAAAGTTGCAATGCTTAACATTAAGAGTTTAATGCTGTTTGTGATTTTAAAATCTGATCTTTAAAAAGAAGATAAAATCAAAAAACTTTTTTGTGGAAATTTGCTTCCATCACGTCAACGCCCATCACGGTATGCTTCCATAACGTACCGTGATTATTACTTATTTTTGTGAAATTTAATTGATTCTAAAGCAAATAGGCTAGTTGTTTTTGATTTTTGCAAACACACAAACTGGTTTTTATTAATAATCCCTAGCAGACTTAATAATTCTTACATTTATAAAATTATCGTTAGTTGTCATGAAGAAATTTTGAGGTTAAGTCGAACAAAATCTATATAACCGAATGATCTGTGCACACCACAGATAGATCGATACATAGTAATTCAAGCAGATCATAGAGGGCTCTGTAGGCTTCTGCAGAGCCTAGGTAATAAGAAATTATTACTTCGATTTGATGAATGGAACGGCATAACAACAGTATAGTGTACGTATTATTTAATACGATTTAAAGGCAATCCAAGAAGTATGCTAATTTAGATTTCCATTTCGGTAAATACTTTTGATTTTATAGATAGATAAGGTAGTTATAAATACGTACTTCGTATATTTATAAAATAAAAACGACAGAAAGTAAACTGGAAAATATTTACAATAGATTTGTTTTGACAACAAATAGCAAATGTGACAAAAATAAATTTCAATCGACACTGAACGATCTGTATGTAGGTTATGCGGTGATAAATCTACTATTGCAGTGTTCTGCAGTGCTTTATCTTTGTTCGGTCCTCTTTTGACGAGGAGTGGGGTTGAAAAGATCCATTATTCACTTTATATTATGTAACTAGATAAGATGAAATGAAACAGAATTCAATTCTTCAAACACACTGCAGTAACTGGCGTTATAATACATTACTTTTTGAATATATTTGTCGTTATGAAATTCTTAAACTCGAATCTATAAGACCATTGATTTTAACCAATCAAACATTCACTGTTATTGTTTTTCTTGCTATTTTAATTTCTCACAGTTAATTAAGTGAATAAATAATATTTTGGTGGTAATGATACAAATTGCTTTTGAGTCCGAAAATGTGGGGTTTTCCTAGACTTTTTTTACATTTTTGGGAGAACTAATGTAATTTGAGCTTCATTCTTCTGTATTATTAGCGAATGTTAGTTGGAAAATGAGTGGCATTATTGGGGCGGCACCATAATAACAAGAATCATGAAATGAGAACCAATCCTGACATCTAGATCATTTTTAAAGTAGTCGTATGAAATGTGTGTGTGTGTGTTGTTTTGAAAATCTGATTTCACCATCGTAGTCAGCGTTAAATTAAAAATTCAGAATGTTTATATTCGTTTCAATTTAAGAAATTTAATTTGGTCTAAGAAATTTAATTTGGTCATGGTACATTTTCTTAATTTCAAAGTAATTTAAAAATTAAAAACGCAAATATATGTACATTATATTACGAAAAACATCAAAAGCACGCTCATGTTTTTACTCAAATTTGAAACAAAAATCGATTAGAGTTATAACTTTTACAAGTTCGTAAAACAGCAGAATTTGTTCGACAGTTTCAAAATGGCAGTTCTTTCAAATCTCTAAAATCGTAATAACTTTTTTGTCGTATTTTTGTTTGCATAATCAATTTCGATATTGTAATCAGCGTTGAAAACCACATAAATTAGCATTTTAATTTAAAAAACTCATACATTAAAAAGTATGATTTGACGTCGTTCAGGGTTCATTTTTGTATTTTCAATGTAATTTCAAAAATTAAAGTGCTAATATATACAGAAATTAATTCTAATTATGATGATGTAAACGAAAATTCAAAAAAAAGTTTAAGATAGAAATTACTGTCGGAAATTTACTTGCATCACGCCAGCGCAGGCTGACAGCCACGATTATTCAATATAGACAGAAAAAGTACTGCAATAGTAAGGAATTTTGAAAGTGTGCATACGCACATGGCCATCTCAAAAACTTTTAGACTATTTATAATGTTCATAGTGTTTAAATAAATAAAAACATAATTAAAAACTATTGTTCTAAATGAAGTTAACATTTAAGTAAAGGCTATGTGTAATAGGCAACAAAAGTAGGCTATACGGTAAAAAAATTAAATATTTTCTTAAAAAAAAGTTTTTTTATTATCAAACAGCAAATAACAAGCTATAAATACATGTTAATTTGAAAAAATATAAATAACCTTACTTATATTAATAATATTACAAAACTATATTTTATACAAAACAGGAAATTCTTTAAATCATTATTTTAAATCTAAATTTGTTTTAAATGTAAAAATATTTACTAAAATCCTAAACAGAAACAATACTGATACAACTACATTGAAAACGTTCATTTTTCACAAAAATTAACGCCAACAATACTTTATTTAATTGTAAAAACAAGATCAACGAGGTTTTAAATTAGTTAAGAGATTTTTTACAATAAATGTTTTATTCAAAAGCAATATTTTATGACATGTCAAGTTTCTGAACAGTTTTATTTTTATTTATAAAATCATAATAAATAATTAAGTTCATAACTAATTTCTAACACAAGCGATCAATTGTCCTATGTGTTTAGCTTTAATAATATTCTGAACTTTATAAGTCAAACGAAAAACCATAAGTAAGCCAATATAATATAGCCTATTGTAATGCAGTAAGCACAGTATGATTTTTAATTTTAGTCTTGAAAATAACTGCTTTTCATTTTCCTTATATAAACGTTTCAAGAAAATTTTTCTATTGAAAATTCATTTTTCCAGTAGTATGTTTATTAAAGTACTTAAACGGTTAACACACTAAATAAAGATTTAGAATGTTTTATTTCTATTTGGTTTTTTTATTTAATTTTTACTTCTTTAATTTAGTTTATTGACTTCTGTACTTGGTTTTAGTTTTTTTATTTCGTTTTGGCTTCTTTATTTGGTTTTGGCTTATTTAATTGGCTTTGGTTTCTTTATTTGAATTTGATTTATTTATTTTGGAAAGATAGAAAAAAGTATTAAAAACAGTATGTGCGTTTTTCATACTGGGTTTTAGATCACATAACTTATAAGTTAAAGTAGAGATTAAAAAACAAAAATTCATCTTAAAAGCTTACAAGGTTAAGCAAAGTAATTTCAAACAATAACTAAAAGTCTATTAAGTTACATTACATTACAAAAAAAGAAAAGTTTTGTACAAATTAAAAAATACAATAAATAAAGAGTAAATTGCCGATATACAGAGTGGTTAAAAATATACGGCAATCTCTCCTGAGCTGATTCAATACGTAAACATATGAAAACTTACACTTGTAAACACATATTCAGAAAGCTTTGTTTCTCCGCTATCCGCCATTTTTTTAACACATTATTTTGTGCCTAGAACGGTCCAAACATTAACATCCAAACAAACGTTTTTTACCTGATTGAGGTCTAATTGGAAAATAATGCCAAATTAATGTCGTTTTAAAATTGCAAACTTTTAAACATTTTAAACCAAAATACATCAATAACGGAAAATGTTATTGACAAATGTTAAATAACCTTTTTTAGTTTTTTTTAAATTGTCTATAGAAAGATGCAACTTTCAAAATTGTGGTGGAAATAAAACAGCAAATCTGCGCAAATTATTCTGTCAGCTCACGACATATCTGTACAAAATAAATGCATTATTATCACGGAATTCGTGCTTTGGCATATTAATTTGCGCAGCTTTGGTACTTTACTTCCCCAATAGTTTTGAAAGTTGCACCGTTCGATAGGAAAATAAAAGGGCTACTAAACTTCTTTTTTGAAATTTGTCGTAAAAATTAACCGTGATTTATTTTTGTTTGAAATTCTTAAATATCCGTAATTTTGAAACGGCATTAAGCTATTTTTCCAGTTAATACTACATCAGATAAAGAACCATGCTAAATTAGAATTTTGTTTTAAAATTGGACACTAGTGAGAAAAATATTAATTTTCTGACATATGTTTAATCGAACTTTTTTTTCATATAGGCCTATTTATAAGTATATCGAGCGATTATATAGTTTTGAATCCTGTATAAATCCTGTGTTAGACCGATGCTAAGCGATTGTATCGAGATTCAAGCTGTTAAAAATAACTGTGCACGCAGCTGTATCGCCGACGTGATAGAAGCGAATTTCCAAAAGATTTCTCTTTACCTTACGCTTTTTGAAATCCTGATTTCACCATCACAATCAGCATATATTATCACCCTAAACTTTCCAATTACTTTGAAAATATGAAAATGAACCCTGACCGCAGTCAAATTAAACTTTTTTATTTCAACGTATTTTGAAAATTCAAAATGCAAATATACGCATTTTTAAAATCGGATTTTCATATATATATATATTAAGTTATGAATTTTTAAAGAATTAAAATATCTGAAATTTTGAAACTTATGAAGTATTTTCACTGATTAACAAACTTGTCCAAATAATCCCATTAATCGAATTTATTGCAAGTCTGAATCAAATCGAACCAAAATAGCTAATTTTTCAAACGGAACTTCGCTAATGAACAGAAAAGATATGTAAACTTTATGCATCGTCGTAGAAAATCACTTAAAAATAAAAAAAAGGAACAATGATATGAGACCAACGTGCAAGTTGGACAACATATATTTATATGGGAAAGAAAAAGAAAGAGACAACGACGTGATTATGTAGACAGGATGAACAGGAGCAGGAGACACATTAGTAAAGGCGGGAAACCAGCAGGCCAACGACCATCGGGAAAACAACGTAAAAGATGGAAAAAGTCAATGGGAACTTCGCAGGAGAACTTATTACTATTTGTAATTATCAGACTGCTTTAGTTCTTTTTGAGAAAAAAAGAAGAAACTATTTACACGAATGATATTCAGATCGTGAAAATTGCATAAGGGAATAAAACGTAAATATTGAATTAATAACTACTTTGATTACTAATTAGTAACTAATTAGATCAGATCAGAGGATAAGAAGTAAATAATTAATAATGTATTAAATTTTAATAAAGTTTCTATCCTTGATTATTTTTTTTATGAAACATTACAAATATCAATATTTAAAATCTCTTAAACTAATTCAAAACACTTTGATATATCGAAAGAATCAGAAATGGTTCGGTAACATTAAATCATAGAATTTTAAAGTTATAAATAGTATTCAATTTATTGGGCTCATCATAATTTGAATTCAATTTATATTTTAAACGTAAAATAATTTAACTTTCAACAACACCACATTATGTTTACAATAAATTCGCACGATATATGTCCACACATTTTTAAATAAAATTATACAAATATTTATTTACAACATTAAAGGCCGACTAGACACATTTAAAATTAAGTAACAGTAAGGAACATTATAATATTCTATTCAAAATATACTTGAGCTGTTTCTAATTGGAATATATTTTTCTAATTTCAATAATTATTATTTCTGGTTAATTTTTTTTCTCAAATAACTTTAATAACAAATTTAATAGTAGTCTAAAATATTTTGTCTGAACTATTAATGGATGTATGAAAAATTCAAAGAATTATTATTCAATTGTTTTTTTAATACGTTAGAGTTTATAAAATATTTTTACTTGTGCAATTAACAAATTGATATTGAAATAATTTTTGAAAATAAACAAACTAATCGATTGTTATTTATTTTATTTTTGTAACTTACTGAAATTATTTACAATCAGTTTTGTAAAGCAATAATAAATTTTGTAGAAAAACTACACTAAAAAAAATCCTTTTTCAAATAATAAAATATCTAAAGAATTCTGTATGTAGATAACAAAGGCTAATTTAAAAAAAGTATTTTTTGTAACGTTAAAAATTCAAATAAAGTACAAAATAAGAAATACTGTCTGTACTCATAAGATTATCTCTTGGCTTCAAAACTTCACTCAACCTAGTACTCGGTTTTCACTTAAAGTTTTCACCTGAAACGAAGCTAAACTTTCTCCTGAAAGAAATGCAATCGAAAATTCAATTTAAATGTACTCATTTCTTAAATTAATGTTCCCTTTTCATCTCGCCTGAAAAAGGAAACAAATTCAGATTTAACAAACTACAAAAATCGTTCAAAAACATAATAAACTTTTTCACATTCAATTGTTTCACAGAATATCTGATTAGGGAACTGTAAACAGTTTTTTTTAATAATAAAGATTCAAAATGTAATTAATTTTAAATAAGAACTTTTCATTATTGCATAATTGTGTGCCGATTTTTGAACAAAAACGTAACGAACCGATTTCGAAAAAGCACCCCCTTTTTTACGATCCATTTTTTTAATTCGGAACTACGTTTGTGTAAAAATTTATCAAAATCGTTAGCACTGTTTTTGAGAAAATTTAATTCACTGAAATCGATCAGTTTAGGCCATTGTTGACAGACGGACAGATACTAGAGTCAAAAACCACTCGTAGGCTGTTCGTTCTTTCTGTATCGCCTTAAAATATGGAAATATGTATTATAAATCGCTTTTAAGAAATAATTAAAAAGTTAAACATAATTAAATAATTGTTTGAACTTAAAAGCTATTAAATAGAGTGTACTTTTACTACACTCAAACAGTTTTTCAAAGGTTTACCGTAACTATTTTCCACCTTTAGAAATAATTCAAAATGGCTTCAAAATGATTTTGAATCACGCATTACGAAATGCTTGTACCGATGTCATATTCGTATCAATGAAAGATTCGTCGTGGACAAATCAGTAAAATAAATATAAATATAAAAATATATGCAGTATAAACAAGTCGTCTTAAAATTATCATACATTAAGTTTTTTGCAGAAAAATCACTAAATGACATCTCGATTTCAACAAAACAAATGTTAACTTTTTAACCGAAAACTTTCAAAATTTGTACTAAAACTTAACAAAGATAATAAATTGCCTTAAACTACCTATTTTAGCGGTATACAAATCATATCGTTTTACTTTATACGAATTACCAATTCAAAAGCAATCATACGTAAGTAGTTTGTGTTTCTGTTTGAGTAGGCGCCCATTTCGCCAAAAGTTTCGGTTTGAAAAGTTCGCCAAAAGTAGCCCTGAACTGCCTACTCATTGAACAGTACAAAATGAAATTGATAGCACTGTTTATCAAAGCCAAAATATCCATGATCTCGCCAAACAGATGGTAGCACGTTCGGAAAAATTTTCTCCCTAAAATCCCACTCAGCAAACCTAAAATTCCCTGAGGAAATTCGGTGATCAGGAACAACAATAGCACTGCTACCAACATTCGAGTCGTCCTGTTAGTTCGCTTTTCAGTTTTCAATGTTTTCCTTTCGACCTTGTTTTCGGATGGGATATTATACACGTCGGTTCTCAATCTTTGTTTCCTTTTATTGACTCTGTACAGGACTACGATTAACCAATAAGAGATGACGGTGAGTATTGCGCAGGGTATTAACTTAATGACTACCGCGTAAACCCAGAAGTTGAAGTTATACAGAAGCTCGTTGTCCTCTTTGGCCAGCTCGCTAAGGTCCAAATGATAGAGTACAACGACGCACGAATCTTCGATTACGTTAGTTGAACGTATACTGAAAACAAAGTAGGAAGGTAAGCACATAAAGGTCGGCAGTATGTAGGCTACAGTGATTGCCGTGTTGCAGCGTTGATCAGTGCACATCACGTGTCCTTGTTGTGGGTACCTGTAAGTATAAAATATGTCATTTATTTTTACAAACATATAAAGTTGTATTGCGTTATTCGAACATTTACTCCAAGAATTAACATTTGCAATTTGATAATTTAAACCCAAAAAAATATATTAGACAAATTAATAGAAAACCGTTTTCTCATTAAAATTAAGTAAAATAAAGCCTTTGAGAAAAAACGCAAATCAAACGATGCAAAAAGCTATCCACAAAACAAAACAAACTCCCAAGGTGGTCAGAGTTATGACACTTTCGTGGATATTTTATTTTTAATTTCAGTAAAGTCTCGATTAACCGTCATTCTTGGGATCTTTGAGATGACGGATAACAGAAGTAGGCCGCATGTAATTCCAGCAATCGATAAAAATAACATACTATATTCTGTTTATAGCACAGAGTGTATTATTATTATTGTTTTGGAAAAAGTAGTAAAACCAATACATTTTCTATTTAACTTCAATAATCTACAAATTTTACATGCATAGGTCTTTAAAATAGTAAATTATCCGTATTTAAGCTTTGACATGTATTCAGGTAACATGCGAGAACAACGAGCGCGCCACTCACCGTGATCGACTTACACGCTGAATTGTACTATCGCAAATAATGTGAGCGTGTTTATATTTCCATAGAAACATTCATACAATATTTTAGAATTAGTCGACATTACTTTAAGAGTTTTTATCTCGTTCCACTAGATGACATGATCGTTTACTTTTCGATTATCAATGTTTACTTATGTTTGCCTATTCTCTAAATAAGTCGTGTCCAGTTACAGTGTTTCTTTTTGTCTAGAAGGTTACTGTTGTTATTTATTACAAATTATTTACTATGGAAGACTGTTAAAAGAACATGACGGTTAAAAGGGTAACGGTTAATCGATACTCTACTGTACTAAGTTATTTTCATGCTTTGATGGTAATAAACCCTAAAAACGTTTCTCGAAATAGCTCTGAGAATGTTAAATTGGTTTCCTATACCGCGAATTCCGTTACAGGGTGGTTGGGGGATCAGTATACAGCTTTGAGGGTGGAGATACACGCCTCCATACTGTGCAGAATGAGCAACATTGATGTGGCTGACCTGTTATGGGGAACCTGATCAACACCGCTGAAGCTTTAAGACGTGCTTTTATCCCAAGCCAAGTATTGCTGATCAATTAGTCTATTGGACAACTGAGTCTATGTCAGGTAAGGAGAGATGGGTGTTCTATCATCTTTTCCGTTAACATTTGCCAAGCTATGTCAAAAAAGCTGATCTTTGTTCGCGTTACCTTTTCCAGATCTGTACAGCTCACTTCAAAACAGCTAATAGTATTTTTGTGTCTTGATTGAGTTAACAGTACACCGAAAGCCGAGTGGTTTAAGTTGATATTAGCTTTAACTATGCAGACTATAGACCAGAACACATTCAGTTTTAACCTAGCCTTATCAAAGCAGTAAAGATGCAATATTGGTGTATTGAAATCTGTCAGTTGTCGCTGCGAGTGATGTAGTAGGGGCAACAACCTTGGGGGCAACCGTTCTTGGTACTTGAAGTTTACGCAAGGACCTGGGTTTGAGGCTACAACAGAACAGAAGGGTTTTAGTGCCTTGCTAGAGGTTACAGAGTAAATTTTATGAACCCATGTGCTCTGTTTTATTTGTGGAAGGGATGAAAATAAGGTTTTACAGCTTTTCCCAAGTGCCCAGAACGAATGGCCATCCTACAAACATTTAATACCGTATTCTGTTACATTTTAGTGCTTAACATGTAAAATTTATATTTAATGCATAAACTGATTAACGTTTTTTTCTAAATTATTCCACGAACTTTGTTTTGTCACTTAAATATGCAGATTAAAATTGAATACTATCTCCTATCCCTACGTACAGAAACAATATTACTTTCTGATTTTTATTTCTGCTATAAAATCACGTTTAAAATTTCTTCGTTCTTTTTTTGGCCGGGTGTTCGCCAAATGAGGAGTGGAGCTGCGTTGAGAGGAAAGGTTTATGCATTTAAATGCATTTTTAGGTTCGGTTTTAAAACCGAACCTATTGCTTTGAATATAAGTGAGGCCACTGGACGCGAAGTGGAGTCCAGCGACGCCGCTTGACTCCGCTCAGTTTCGTTTCGCTTTCAGTGGCCGCACTTACATTAAACACAAGGTTCGGTTTTGATGCGACGTCCGTACTTCGCTCCGCACTTGGTGGCCACTCGGCTTTAAAAAGTAGCCGGACTTTGAAGTACTCGTTGGACTTTGAATCTGTTGACTCGGCCGGGTCGTTTATTGGAAACCACCCGTTGCGACTTCACATGCGGCTTTTCAGTCAGCGTTTGGAGTGCTATAGCATCACGACCCTAGTTGCAGTCACATCAAACTGTCGCGCCTTGGTCAATCTACTTTAAGACAATGGTCTACTTCAAATCAGATATACGTGTTTAGACGTACAAACCAGGACACAAAAAATCACAACGTTGAACATTTTCTCCAACAGAATTTAGCTTATCGAATTTCCATTGAGCTATTAGAGCTAGGAAATCATCATAGTAAGACCCAGCTCAGAACTATGAATTAGGAATTAATGTGTGTGTGTGTGTGTGTGTGTGTGTGTGTGTGTGTGTGTGTGTGTGTGTGCGCGCGCGCGCGTGCGTGCATGCCTCAACGAACTATCGCAATGTCTGTTTGATTTTTATTCAACTTTGACACAAAAATTGATTTCGATAGTAGCTTCGGTAACTTTGTTATTCACTAGAATCTGTTCAACCGTTTCAAAATGGGGGTCATTTGAAATCTTAAAAATTCATGTCTTGTTTTTCATTTTTTTCCAAACATCTCAACTAACCTTCGTAATCAGCGATAATTAATTACAAAATTAGATTTTTAAAAGTGTAAAATGTCATTGAAAACATGAAAATGAACTCTACTGGACTATAAAAGATACGAAGATTTTTACGACGATAAAAGTTCTTTTCTTTCTAAAATTTATAAATATTTCCAAAATAATTTGTGTGATGTGAAATTGTTATAGTATGTAAATTCGCTTCCATCACGTCAATGCCACGATTACACCAGCTACGTGCCACGATTACATATATTTACATTAAAAATTGTCTTCACTATAATTTTTTTTAGTGTTAAGATTTTTTTAATATTTTTGAGATTCAAACTAATAAAATCCGGCATTTTGACTAGATACTAATACTTTAAGGGAAATAACAATTGCTGACTACAACACTTGATTTTTTTCCTACCACCTGACATAACCTAAAAAAATCATAGCTTTCGCTCGCGTTTAACTAGTTATTAAAATTTATTCAGTAGTTATGTTTGTAAATATAGAATCAGACAAGAACAAGCATTGGTGGAGTGTTGCCAAGTTACCGTTAGAAAACTTTTAAATTTAATGCTTTTCTAATGATTATGTTAGCTTATGCCAAATATGTATGTAATATTGCATAACGACTACAGGTGTTGCATTGCAATGTTAAAAATAAAATGTATCGTGTTTCAGGTATAAGTTTATAATTTTAATTACTTTTACTACTTCCGGACTGCTAGTATGTTTTAGACGGAAATACCATTGTGGTAAAGTAATAAATTAACCTCGCATACTGTTGCACAAAGTTATATAAAATATAAAGTTCTCACCAGCTAATGTGAATGAACCTAAATGAGCTTGCAGTATTCTTTTAAAATGGTTCCGAGATGGAAATACATTGCATATGTTAAAGTTATCTGGAAGTAAGTAAATTTGCTTACTCTTCTACGACGTATGGGTAAAAAACGACAAATGGACTCAGAGACTTGAAAATGGGCAATTACTAGGATCTCAAGAACGATTATTTCAACAAAAAAAGTATTTTTTCTTATAAGGAGTTTTAAAAATAATGTTACTGTTAAATGATATTATGAATTTATTTAAAGGAGTACTTAGATTGGAAATACATAGTGCCTATAGAAAGTTATTAATATCGAAAATGCAGACGTGATTTGGAGATAAGCAAACAATATACGTATTGGACAGAGCAACAATATTGGATAAGCAAACAATATACGTATTGGACAGAGCAACAATATTGGATAAGCAAACAATATACGTATTGGACAGAGCAACAATATTGGATAAGCAAACAATATACGTATTGGACAGAGCAACAATATTGGATAAGCAAACAATATACGTATTGGACAGAGCAACAATATTGGATAAGCAAACAATATACGTATTGGACAGAGCAACAATATTGGATAAGCAAACAATATACGTATTGGACAGAGCAACAATATTGGATAAGCAAACAATATACGTATTGGACAGAGCAATGTACTGAGGTCAATAAACGAGAGCGATCCAAATCATGAACAAAATATGTAAAAGAAGGGAATTTAGAAGATGGCAAGAGAGACTTTTTTTGGGAGTGAAAGAGTAGCAAGCAAGGAGAATGGAGCGAAAAATATTTTAATTGATATCAACTAAACAAATTTTGTGTGTGTGTGTGTGTGTGTGTGTGTGTGTGTGTCTGTGTCTATCTGTCTGTCTGTCTGTCTGTCTGTCTGTCTGTCTGTCTGTCTGTCTGTGTGTTTCCGCAATTTAAGTACTTTTTGATTCAAAGTCGATCAGGGAATAGCTCAGACAAGTTCGGTTAACCAGCAAGTTTGTTTCACAGCTTAAGAATTGCAGCCATTACAAATCGTTAAACATTCATAACTTTTTTGTCTGAAACGAATTTGGAAAACTGGTGTCATTTTTTTATTTTCAATTGTGTATAAAATGAAGATTTTTAATGCAAATTGTGATGATGAAATCGAATTAATTTTTTTTTTAATTTGCTTCCATAACGTCAGCGAGACAACAGCGTTCCGCGGTTATTTTTATTATAATTGACTTGTGTAAGAAAACACCCAAGTCGATGCAGTTTTATATTAATTTGCAAAACTGGACAAAGGCCGTTACCCAAACAGGTGTGTACAATAGCACAACGGAATGGTGACAGCTGGGCGGGACAAGCCACTTTAAGGGGCTATTTAGCGCAACCAATTAGAGACAGAAGTAACGTCATTTAACCTCGTGGAAAACAATTTTTCCACCGAAAAGGGAATAATTTAAAATCACCCCACCCCAGTATAATGATTGTAAGCCATTCGTAATTGAACTTGTAAATTAAAATACTAATTTAGTATTGAATATTTTTAACGTTTATATTGAACTGAACTGTTAGTCCACAGATATCGTTTTCCAGGTCGTTCAAAATATCTCAATACAATTTTAAAATTAAGGGTTTTACTTCTAAAAGTGATAATAATAGTAACAGTTATACATATAAAAGTAACAATATATTTTTTATCCTACCTTTTTGAAATTCGTAATAAACCATCACAATTAGCGTTAAAATAAGCATGTTGCTATTTTTAAGATAAATTTTAAATACGAAATTGAACCCTGACCGCCATCTGATTTTATTTCAGCATTAAAATCTGCATTTAATAACGTTTTAAAATTACTGAAATTATATTGAAAATAAAACAATGAGTTCTCGACATTTGTATTAATATTTGTACTAATATTACTTCTTAATAGAATTTAATAGAATTTCTTAATAAATTTAAAATTTTCTTGGGTTTAAAAATTTCTAAAAGTCACGTTGTAGATGTACACCAATGTTTCTAATCATAAATTAGCCTAAGAACTACTTTAGCCTGAAGTCTAAAAACTAATTTAGCCTAAAATCTAAAAACTATATTTTTTTCCTTTATCGATCATATTTTTTATCAGTTTGACTAATGAGAGCGAGGGATGAGCGTTAACTGTAACGATAAAGTAACGGGAGTAACTGCTGCTCGAACTAACAACCTTGAGTTGCGAAGTTCACAAAAGCAACAAACTGACTGTAGCTTTAGCCATAACGACCACTAGCCTCACATAAAAACTATAGGTCTTTAACAAGAAAGTATCTTTTTTTTACTGAATTGAAAAAGGATCAAAATTCGTCCTATTTTTAAGATGTTAAGAACTGATTTATAATAAACCCATGTAACTGATAAGTGATTTATTGGTAATCGTTTAAACCCTATCAATAAGAAACCTCTTCGTAGATGACGTCATTAAATATCAGTATGAGAAAGTGCGGGTATTTTTATGACACATAACGATATAATCAATCACGAGGTTCCACTAAAGTATAATGTCTTACTGGCTGAATAAAATACCAATTTTGTTCAGGTGCTGGCTGGCGTTTTTGTAGAATAATCCATATAGAAAAAACAACTTTTTTTAAAACTAAAATTCTAAATTAATATGTAGTATTGTAAGAAGCACTGTTAAAAAGTAAACGCAATCCCAAGACTCACAATTATTACAATTTTGACATACTGCATATAGTTTTAACCCATATAGTTCATTGGACATTTTTAAATGGAGGAAATATAACATTTTAAAAAAATTTTAACCTGTTTTAAGTCAAATGAACATGTTTAATGTTTGCTTGACAACTACATTTCAAAGTAGACGCACACAATGTATAGTAAGAAAAGGTAACAAATTCTTACAAGTTCTATGTATACAAACTCAAAAATAATTCACTTTTGTCAGTTTCCATCCCAACCTACCACCTCAACTGACAGATAATTGAACTTTATGAGTTGTACAGAGAAATCAAAACCCGATGCATTAATATTGCCTGTAGTTTTAAACAATTATGCATTTATAACTGCATATTTAAATCTGGGATAAAATTAGGACTGAACGAACAGTGGTTCGGTTCGAGATGATAGGTTGTCGGTAAGTTGGCAGCTACACCACCAGAGCCAGTCAAGCGGCGAAGGTCCGAGGAGTTACTGGGCAAAATCGGGGGAGAAGAGGAGTTAGATGTCGCAACTGTAAATTAAATACAGTACATTTGGTAAATGGTGAAGCTTGACCTTGTGTATACTGGTTACGGGCGGTTTTCGAATGTAGGAGGCAATGCTGCGTCAACTTTATTGAATATAAACATACAGTAGAAACTCTATTAACCGTCACCGCCGGGACCGGGACTGTGACGGTTAAGAGAATAGACGGATAACAGAAATCCCCACTGGTTTTGGATAAAACAATAATGAAAACATGTTACTATGTACTGTAAATAATGCATTGATTATATATTTTAAATAGGCTACATTAAACCGTACTGTACATTAACCTCATTATGCTTACGTTATAAAATATTTATGCATTGAAATAATCGGTCATCTTCTTCTGCTTCTTCGAGGCTCGGGCTTTTTGCGCAGCAATGTTCCGTATTTTGCGGAGAAGTAAAATCTGTGTTGCACTTGCTTCCTCTTGTCTTTCAAACCAGTCTATGCACTTTGATAGCATTGTCTCTGCTTCGGAGTGGCTTGTAGTCGGCTTTTCATCAATCGTAGGATCTTCGACTTCGTCTGCATCAACCTCTTCTTCAATGGCAAGGACATTTGAAATAATCTCATCGTCACTCAAAATTTCAAAGCCTTCATCCTGCTTGTCACATTCCAGCCAATCCGTTACTTCTTCTGTTGTCAGTGATTCACTGGTAGGTCCACTGGTACAAATGTTTACTATTTCGTCAACAGTAACACTGTCAGTTTCTTCGGGATCATCAGTCGATGTAGATTCAGGCCATAATTTATTCCAACCGTTCTTCAAGTTCGCCACAGTCAGTTCAGCCCATGAACTAGCAATGTTGAAGATTGCATCCTTTATATTGTAGCATTTCCAAAATTCTTTAACAGATGTTGCATTATCAGATGACAGCAAGCTTTCGATAAACTCTTTTCTGTAACGACGCTTCATGTTCTCGATAATTCCCTGGTCCATTGGCTGGATAAGTGGCGTTGTATTCGCAGGGAGAAAGAAGCATGTTATTTTGCCATCATCACTTTTGAGTTCGTTACAGGGATGTGAAGGCGCATTGTCATCATATTTTGCAGGCTTCATGGTTTTACGACGTTTAACAGCTCCATCAGTGCTTTGCAGTTTTGACACATGCTGCTCTATCTTTTCAGCGTCACGTTTAATGTCATTCACTGTTGTTCTTCCAACACCGTAAATCTGAGCAATACTGGTCGCCGTTTCACCTTCCCTCAAACGTTTAATGATTTCAAGCTTTTGATCTAAGCCTAGCACAAGACGTTTTCGCTTTTCAGCCATCTTTGTAATAAAACACAGAAACAACGGTACAATACAGTACAGTAACACCACAGTTCAGTAACAACGTCACGGTAATACAGTAAACACCGATATACAAGCAGCGGTTACTCGACACAACAAACACTACTGAGATACACAACGTACTTATCAATACTAATCAGTAACCTGGCGAGTACACTCGCTTCCTATTACGGCGCTCCGACAGTCGCTTCGAACAATAATCGCGCTTCGCAAAATTACTTATTGACTATGTTGGATGATGACGGATAACAGAGAGTGACGGTTAAAAGAGTGACGGTTAACCGAGTTTCTACTGTACTAATGAAAATTGTTATGAGTGGCGTGAGCACTCGCTGCTGGTGGCATCTAGCGACAGAGTGTTCGACTAGAGTTAAACAGATAATAGTACTGTCTCAAACGTTTCTCACGTCCTTGAAGCTTGCAGCGTTTGTAGCGGACTTTAGTCGCTGATATCGAGCACGCTTTTTATAATGGTAGTTGTATTTCAAGTCTGTTTATACTCAATGGTCTTGTTTATAACGTGAAGCATTACATACAAATGTTCTTTAAAAGTATAAACAAACGTTTTAAAATACACGGCAAATAAATGTTCGTTATTAGTAATTGGTAGGTTTTTTTAATGTAGAAAATAAATGAACAGAGGTATCGACACTGTCAACTAATTTTTCTATAGACCTTTCCATCGCTAAGATATAACTTTTGAGTAACGATAGTAAATATTCAGTAAAAATTCAGAGGGGTTTTGAGATCATGTTTATTTCAGTGCGCGCGCGCGTGTGTGTAGCAATGTCCGTCCTTTTTATTGAAACATTAGCACAAATATTTATTTTGATGAAAACCAAAACACACACTCTCTCTCTCTCTCTCTCTCTCTCTCTCTCTCTCACTCACACACACAAAGAGAGACAGAGAAAGACAGAGAGAGAGAGAGAGAGAGAGAGAGAGAGAGAGAGAGAGAGGGAGGGAGAGAGATTAATCTCTTTAATTTATTTGAAACAAAGATAGGACCATTAGGTCCTTTCTTCCACCCAACCTCACAACAATTTATAACAGAAGCATATTGTAAAAAATTGAATAATAAAAATAAATTAAAATGTACAATTCGGATATTATAATTATTAGTATTTAAAAATAAAACAAAGCAATTATACGCGATAAATAGTTAATTGAAAAGAAAGAAAGGAAAGAAATTAAAATAATAATAGAAAAATAAAGTATAACAAAACAATTTTGTATATTAAATAAAACAAATTATAACTTGAAACTAAAAATATGCAATGTAATAAAAACACTCACTCACACATTCATATAAAAAACTTTATAAAAAGTATGTATAAACCTGCTTCATGAATACACACACTCAAAAAAAGGAGTCAGTCCACACCACTCATATAAAATATTGTTTAGGCGACCTTGAAAACTGAGCTCGGTCATTAATGGACATTAGGTAACCTGCTAACGAGTTTCACAAACGTCACACCGATATCGTAAACGATTTGTTGTACGTGACAGTTCTGTACTTAGCTATAATCAACATTTTTGACCCCTTTATTGTACTGGTATAAATCATTCAAAAACATACTTATTTGTAAAATAAATTGGAACTCCAGCTGAAGACGAGCGGCCAACGTAGATAAAATAAGTGAAACCGAAAATCATTTAATTTAAAAGATTTAGTTTCTTGTAATAAGGGCCAGAACAGGATCATTAAGTTTTAAATTGAACACAAAATCGAACGAAATAATTTTGTGCGCGTTTTAGGTTTATCAGCAAGATGAACAGTGTAAATAATATTGGGCATAATAGAAGATTTTACAAGGAGCAACTTGAATATGAAATGAACCCTTGAATATGAAATGAATGAATATGAAAAAACCCTTCATTTTTGTGGTGGAGAGACAGAGACAGCGACAGATAGACAGACAGACAGAGACAGATAGACAGAGAAAGAGAGAGAGAGAGAGAGAGAGAGAGAGCGAGAGAGCAAGAGACAGACAGACAGACAGAAACAAGAATATTCTTTTTCTTAAATGAGACGAATTTAAGGTCGGGTACCCACCAAATGCGGAGCGGATTACTACTGAGCGGAGTGCACTACACATTCATAACCTAATCTATTGTATAACTTAGTCCAAGTTCGGAAGCGTAACGGAGCTGAGCGGAGTGAAGTGGTGTCGCTGGACTCCACTCCGCGTAGCTTCGACTCTGACTAGTTCTGTTATGAAGCGGACTTCGTTTCCCTCCACGCTGACCACACCTCCAAACTTATTATTTCTAGTTACCTAGGTCACGGTTTTCAAACGTAGTAGTTTCCTAGGATCAGTTACAATAGGCCTAAGCATGAATATTTAAAACATACAAATGTGTTCCATAAACTGACTGAACTCTGTTTCTGGTTGCCGTTCGTCTTCGTTCCGCTCCACAATTGGTGGCCACCCGGCCTAAAACGGATAAATCTATTGTTTTAAAAAAGTTGAAATGTTTACCTTAAAACGATGTACCTCCAGATAGCAAGGGTTAACGTCAAACAGATGGAAATGGTATGCAGGACCTGTGAGAAGTGCATGTGGAACAGAATGAACACCGCGCCTGCGTATGAGTAGTCAACAGTGTCGGGTAGCATGAGGTACATATAGATAGCGAATGGAATGTACTCCAGCATGACCAGCATATCCGCCACAGCGATGCCGGTGAGGATCCTGTTGATAGGAGCTGTGGTCAGGTCCTTCCGCGTCAGCACGACGATGTTCAACACGTTGGCAATGCTACCGAACAAACACACCACTAAACTCAAATATCCGTGGATCTGCCGGTAACTGGTGGCTATCTCCTTCACCTGACCGTCGCAGTACGAATGAGCACTCTCGTCCGTTGTGTTCACGTTCATGTACGTCCTGCTGATGTTCAGGTAAAACTCGAGGTCATCTTCAGTTATGTTCAGTAAATTCAGCAGTTGTTCTTTAGAATCATCCATGTTGCCGTTTAGATGCGCGATGGTCAGCGTTTGGTTTTTTAAATACTCGAAACTCTTTTGGAAATGCTTTATCAGTAGTATGTCAGACTTTTTTAACATTTGAGGTAACGATAGAAATAGACAAACGAAATTCTGCTCGTAGAGCGCGCCATTTTAATTAAAACTTATCACACAGTTTTTCTTTACAGTTCTGTAGATAATAGTGTTTGTAGAAATTTCGAAAAGAAAAAAAAACAACAAATTGTAAATAAATAACAGCAACTTGTTTAAAGTTAGCAACTTACATAATTACTTCTTTATAAACTACTGTAATCGCCTTTATGTAATGTTTCTCATTTTGCAAAACTTATAACTACATAAAGGCAAAAATGTTTAATATTTGCGTTTTAGTTTAAAGTATTAACTAGTTTTAAACTTTTTATAGAAAGACAACGTTTATTTAAAACAAGCTGTTTTAAAAGCTTCCATATTTAAGTAAAACATCTAATTTTATAAATGAATATTTATAAATAATGTATTGTGTTTTTATCACTTAATTCACATATTTTTCATTAAACGATAAATACAAAAAGGTGTTCGTATACAAATAGCCATAGTTACATTCGTTAATGTCCAAATGAAAAACGAACGACAATCCAATCTGAAACAGAGAAAGTACTTTGAATTAGTAATAAGAAAATTTTGTTGGCAGATTTATATTAGAAAATGAGCTATTACAATGGTTATCACTACGATACAGATTCGGAATAGTGAATGTTCTTATTTTAATATCTAAAATTATGTTCTGTCTAAAAATAGTTTTAAGTTGTCAAGTATTTAACTTTGAACGATTGAGTGGATTAACACGCAAAATCATCCAGTCTTCACGATTCAAAAGGCATATAATCAAAATCATTTAACTTTAATGAATATAGTAACTAATTACCATAATTTGTTTGCTTTCGAATTTGTTTATATTAATACCAGTCAATTGTTTGTCTATAAATGTTTGTACGTATTCCTTCACGGATGGAAAAATGTAAATCATATTGAAAACCGGTGTACATCCGTTCGACACAATTGTTTCCAAAATCATAGATGGCATCTGTGAATTTGTTCTCCATGATTGGAGTCGACTAAAGGTAACTTTCACTTTCTAGCTCCTTTTATAAACTCTGTGTGATGCAAGTAGAAATTGGGCTGGCTTAGTTGACTTAGGTTAGACGACAAAGCATGATTGCCCCGAACTTCTACATAATTGAAGGGCAATGCTCCAAATTGCATGTAAATTACGGGCGTCGTCCCTTCTATTTAGTTCACCTATTTCTCTATTTCGATGGCCTCTATAACAATGAAACCACAGATTCTGAGAGAGAAACAAAAATTGAACTACTTTGGAACATTATAGAACAAGGATTGTTGTAATAGTGAGGTGTAAAGAGATGTAATAGTGATAATTTAATTGGGGCCAATAAGCCAAGGTAATGTGCGTTAGTAGAGGGACGATCTATGTCACTTTCTGCTTGCGTCACACGGAGATTATAAAAGGAGCAGGCAAGTAAAAGTTCACTTCAGTTCGACTTCAGTTTTGGAGAGAAAATAACCTGAAAGATGCCAGGTTATACAACTTTAGGCAAAATTTAGTCCGATATAAGTCAGCTGAGCAGCCCACTTTCTACTTGCGTCATACGGAGATTATAAAAGGAGCAGGCAAGTAAAAGTTCACTTCAAGTTCGACTTCAATCTTGGAGCGAGAATAACCTCGAAGATGCCAGGTTATACAATTTTCGGAAAAATTTCGTCCGATCTAAGTCAGTTGACCAAACCCACTTTTTACTTGCATCACTCAGATTTTATAGAAAGAGCTAGCACATGAAAGTTTCCTTCAGTCCAATTCAGATTTTGAGCGAGAACAAATTCGAAGATGCCAGTTTCCATCTTGACGAAACGTCGGAACAATGTGTCTTTTAGAAACAATTATGTAGGAAGTATATAAAACGGCTTTCAATGTGATTGAAAATCATATATATATATATATATATATATATATATATATATATATATAAGAGAGAGAGAGAGAGAGAGAGAGAGAGAGAGAGAGAGATTAGCCTATGGATCAAATAACTAATATAAATTAGTTTTTTATATTATATGTAAATAATTATATATATGTAATTATATTATATATAAATTAGTTTTACAAATCAAAACTAACAGGCTTTTTGAATTAGATTTGTTCAACCTAATTTTGAACTATAAATTTAATATATTTAAAGCTGCAAAAACGTTATATCACAAATAAATAAGCTAAATATTTTTGAGAACTATATCGATCTCAAGTTTTATCGATTGTTTCATAGCCGCTTTTTGAGTCAATAACATGTGTCTGAAGTAAATTTCATTATCATATTTTAAATACGTGTGCTTAAATATTAATACTTGTACGTTTCATTAATAATAACCTGCATTGTACTTAATTAAATACAGTTTATATTATTAATTTACTCAAGTATTATTTTGCTAACTTTAGTATACTGCATAAATTTAAATTATAAATTAATAATAAGGTTAAATTTATGAAATTATTTGACTCGTATATTGCACGCTACACCGTCTAAATAAATAATCGCGGCACGCAGCTGTCTCGCTGATGTGATGGAAGCGATTTTCCAAAAGTTATTTTTTTATCTTACCCACTTTTTTGTAATCTCTACCATCATTCACGTGCATTAAACCTCCATATAGTAGCACTTTAACTTTTAAAATTCCTTGTAAACACGAATATGAACCCTGACCGACGACAAATTGAATTTTTTAATTTCAACGCATATAGACAATTGAAAACCATTTTAATAGCGATTTTAACACTGAATATGACGATATGATTTTAAAAAAATACTTCAGACAAAACGTTATGTATTATTAAAGAATTGCGATGACAGTCATTTTGAAAATGTTTAACCAATTTTTCTAGTTAACGAACTTGTCCAGGCTATTACTAAAATCGATTTTCGTGCCAAATTTGAATCGAATCATACTAAAATTGCGAACGGGAGCGTACTTATAACGTCACCTCAAAGAATGATAAGCGTTAACTTCAATCGCCTGGTCTGGGTCTTACTATGATGGCCGCTTCAATAGCTCATTTCCAAATGGACATTTGTTAACCATTATTGTCTATAATCCTTCCAATAACATTCAAAGTGTTTAGTTTTAAACAGTTCCTATCTTCGACTGAAATTATAATATTTACCAAAAATATATTTAATTACAAATACTAAACAATAATAAATAATATAATGGCTGTTCCTATGTCCTATGTCGTAATATAAACATAAATAATCCTATATTTAATAAAGTGTATTTATAATTTGTTATCTTAATCTTAATCTTATATTAAACTTACCTGAATCGTATCTTAATCTTAATCGTATATTAATCTTATCTTAATCTAATTCATATTATACCAGCTGTTACTCGTTGCGGCTTTGGCTGCAATTATAATGTAGGCAATAAAATTTATAGTCGATTTTCAAAATCAGAATAGGTTCATTTAATTTTAATATATTTCTATATACAATATTGTACGATTTATGGTTTTCGGCCAAGACATATAAATTTTTGCTACTCGATACTCTAAAACAGGGTCCTGTCATATTTTAATAAAATACAGTATTATTAAAAAGTCACTATTATACAATTAAACTGGAACAGTATTGTGTTTATCTCAGGTACTTAAACCGTGTTCATACCAAATTTAATCTCAATTGGTCCAGAGTTAAAGTGTGATTGAATAACAAACAAATAAACAAAACCAAACTTTCAGAAATATAATATGATTACCTGTTACCCGTCACGGCTTTGCCCGCAATCATAATATACATTAAAGATCACGCATCACCGTGTTAGGACCAACGACCGTGTCAGTTAGATTAGGAGAATCTTTTTTAAATAAAGGTTTTTTAACGCACCACCGTGTTAGTTAAGTTATGGAGTACTCTTTAAAAAAAAATAAAGGTTTTTTTAATACATCACCGTGTCGGACCTAACAACCATGTTAGTTAGCTTATGGAGTATTCTTTAAGAAAAATATATAAAGTTTTTTTCACGCATAATCATGTTAGGCCTGACAACCGTTTCAGTTAGGTTTGGAGTATTCTTTTAAAAAAATGGGTTCCTTATCACCCAAAACCCATGTTAGACGTATTTTTATTGTTTTACCGATCTACAACACGTCACCGATTTTCGCGCGGTAGCAATTTTGAGGTTATGTTGGTCACTTTTATTCGCGATTTTTATAGTACTTCACGTGGTTTCCGCGCAAAAATAAAAAAAAATATTATGGATTCTTGCATTTTTGGCATGTAATAAAGCGTTTTAGTAACAAAAATATCGAAAAATCCAGGACATGCTACACTGCATATTTACCATTTTTTCATATAATTTAATTACACAAATATACATACTACCTTACAGTTAAATTATCCTAATAAAATTGTATATGTTATATATTCTGCACTCTGCGTCGAAAACATTGTAAAGTCTTAAATGAGAAACGCCAGTTTGTGATTATTTGATCTAATGAAACTTAAAATAACAAAACTACAAACAATAAAGCAAACCAGACTTTCACAAAAAGAAAATACTTACAATTATAGTAATTTTTAACGTGTACTACATATCCAGTTTGTAGTAATAATCGATAATATGTACGATAAAAATCGAAAATATAAATGACTATAACCTCAAAATTGTTACCGCGCGATAATCGGTAACGTGTTGTACATCGGTAAAACAATAAAAAATACGTCCAACACAGGTTTTGGGTGATAAGAAACCCATTTTTTTTAAATACTCCATAACCTAACTGACACGGTTGTTAGGCCTAACACGGTGGTGCGTAAAAAAATCTTTCATTTTTTTTTAAGAATACTACATAACCTAACTGACACGTTTGTGATGCGTGAAAAAACTTTTTATATTTTTTTAAAAAATACTGCATATTGACTTACATAAAGAATACATAACTGACAAGGTTGTTGGGTCTATCACGGTGATGTGTGAAAAAAAAATAATTTTTTTAAAGAGTACTCCAAATCTTAACTGACACGGTTGTTAGGCCTAAAATGGTGATGCGTGAAAAAAAAATTTTCTTAAAGAATACTCCATATGCTAACTAACATGGTTGTTAGGCCTAACACGGTGATGCATTAAAAAAACTTTATTTATTTTTTTAAAAAAAGAGTGCTCCTAACCTAACTGACACGGTTGTTGGTCCTAACACGGTGATGCATGTTCTTAAATGTATATTACGTTTGCGGGAAAGTCGTGACGGGTAACAGTTAGTCATGTTATATTTCTGAAAGTGTGTGTGTTTGTTATTCAATCACGCTTTAACTACTCGACCAATTGAGATGAAATTTGGTATGAACATGCTTTAGGTACCTGAGATAAACATAATCCTGTTCCCGTTTTAAAAGCCATTATACTACTTACCCAGCCCAACATAATTTAGTATTTAGTATTGTGGCATGTATTAACTGTAAAACAGTGACCTTTTATACGCATATAATATATAATTGGTATTGGTAGGTGTGAATAAAAAATGTTTAAATTATTTTTAACGCCATCATATTATTTACCCAGTCGAACTTAATTATTTAGTATTCAAGTATTAATTGTATAAGAGTGACGTTTTATACGTTTATTATATAGGCCTATGGGTTTTTGTAAATAATAATGTTTTAATTATTTTAAACGCCATAATACTACTTATCCAGTCCAACTTTATTTAGTATTTAGTTTTGTGACAAATGTTAATTGTATAATAGTGACGTTTTAATAATACTGTATTTTATTAAAATATAACAGAATCGTGTTCTAGAGTATCGAGTAGCAAACATCTATATGTCTTGGCCGAAAACCATAAATCGTATAATATTGTGTATAGTAATATATTAAATTGAAATGAAGGTTTTCTGATTTTGAAAATCGACTATAAATTTTATTACTTACATTATAATTGCAGGCAAAGCCGCAACGAGTAACAGCTAGTTTAATATATATTCATCATAAAATGAAATAAACATAACCTCAATTAAAAATAGGAAAGAACAGCTGTGAATAGAAATCATATGTTTACGGAAACATTACCTCCACTTCCCTCGTCACCCGAAGTATAACGATTTCCGTTGCTTATTAGACATAAAACTTAATATTTATTAAAATATACATACATTATTTTCGTAAAAATAGACTAAACTTGTCTAGTGTTGTATAATTAAAATATTAGACTGATTATAAATTATGTTACAATTATAAATTAGTATATAAACGCCAGTCACCGATTTATATTTAACAGTAATGACCTAGAAGAATGATGGTAACTGCACTTTTAAATCCCGCTGTTTGCCGTCATCCGTTTTTATTACCAGATTCTAGATATTGTTAGTTGACAATGTATAACTCTGTTATTTATGGTAGGGAGAAAATATTCCAGTAAAACGTCAAACGTAAGTGATATTAATGTGCCTTAGTTGGTGATGTTAGGGTTTTGTTGTATAAAACAATTATAGGGACACGCATCTGTCTCGCACTAACGATATCTGTATTCGAAATTTTAATTTTTAGAATTTAAAATTTTGTTTTTTAAATTTTTTTAAAAATTATATCTCAACAAAGTTATCAGCTTTCAAATCTATAAGAAATAAAATGTTTACATTCTAAAACATATGAAGAGAAAAATATTCTAGAAAGTTAGCTTCCATTACGACAGCGGGATAGCTATACGCTACAATTGTATGATATTTTAAAATGGAATCTACATTTATCATCACAGACGGTTTTATAATCTGCAAAAATTGATATTTTTAACAAAGAAATTTATTAAAACTACGAAAATCAATACAACCCCCAGGTTAGATTCATTCTTGTAATGTAAATGGAATTTAAAAATTTGAAATACTAATTTATACATATTTTCAAGAAAACAATATATACATATATAAAATAACCAGACTTGATACCAAGTTATGTTTTTGTCTAAACGTCGAAACAATGTTTCTGCTAGAAACATTGTGTCGATTAGATGTACACCGGTTTTTTAATGTGATTCACATTTTTCCTTCGTAAAGAAATTCGTATAAACAAACAAACAAACGTTATATATATATATATATATATATATATATATATATATATATATATATATATATATATATAAACGAGTGTGTGTGTGTGGGTGGGTGGAAGGGTGGGTGTTTGTGTATGTGTGTTCGTGCGTGTGTGTCTTGCAAACGTTTTCAAACGCAACACAATTTTTTTTGTTTCTTTTTTTCAAAAATAATAATATTATCTTTACAACTATTCCATTCAAAATATTAATTTTGCGAACGTTAATATTAATCAAACACATGAACCTTAGTTTGTTATTCTATACCGTCAATGATAATTTACATTTATTTCCTGTAAAATATGTGTTACAAGAGAAAGATAATGTTGTTCTATAACTTCAATAAATGTTTTCAATTTATAATAAACAATTTGGCTTTATAAAATTATAATATATTAATCGGTAAATACAGACAATATGATTTATGAAATTATTTGTGTTTATTTAAACCGTTGTGTGTTATTGTTTGAAATGACGTCACTTGTTATTGCGCAACGTTTAATTGAAGTCGTGTTAGTTTAGGGGATTTCAGTTTATTGTGCATTAAGTTGGCAATACTGTATTAACACTTCCTGTTTTTATACGAGTTAATTATGTTTTTGTTAACTACTCAAAGTCAAAGTGCAATTAATCAAGCGGTGAGCTATTTGTTTGTAGTTCGTGTGATTACATATAATTTCTCAAACTTTGTTTAAAACAACTAATAAAAGCTTTATAAATAACATATTTACAGTTGTAATAAATAACGTATCAATATTTTGTACACTAAACATCTCTATTGAAATTTCTAATTGTAATTCTAAATATCTCTCTAAAAATTCATTAAAAAATAATTATAAAAGGACAAATCATGTTTTAATTTTCATGGTTTGTAGAAATTTCGGGAAGTAATTATTTTATGTCATAAACGTTGAATTTAAACAAAATTAAATTTACATTTAGTGATTCTAAAACTTTACGTTAAGAACTAAATAAGAATTTTAAAATAATTGTAATGAAATTATAATGGTTAATGAAAAATACTTGACTTTGAATTATCAATTAGATTAGAAAATTTGCAAATACCTTTGTGAGAAAGCATAATCATCGGGTATTTAAAAAGGTACCCATAGAAATAAGTAAAAAACTAAAGAGTAATTTTTGATTCATTATCAGAATTAAGGCATTATTTTTATATTATCCACACACACACACACACACACACACACACACACACACACACACACACACACACACACACACACACACACACACACACACACACACACACACACACACACACACACACACACACACACACACACACACACACACACACACACACACACACACACACACATACACACACACACACACACACACACACACACACACACACACACAAATAACTGAATTCATAGTATACGAGAATATCCTACTAGAGTAAGGATAAATTTAAAAAAAGACATTTTTAAGATTTATTCTTAAAATATAGATCATATTTCCCAGTTTCAAATTTACTACACCGACTTCAGTTACCCATCTCTGTATACAAACCATAATTTTAACAATATGTGCTGAATTGAAATTTAAAAATTATTTTTTTCTCAATAATTTTGGAAACGATAAATTTTCTTTTGAATACAAAGACGATTATCGAGTAAAATTTATTAAACTTACTCGAGTAAAATTTATTAAAACTACCATGACCAGTTTTAAGGTAATTTGATTTATTTTTAAAATTTCTGATAAATTTCGGTTTTATATAATGCCTAAAAATGAAGTCACATTATGTTTAAGAGTACATGATAAATTAATTCGAATTAGCCAAGTTAACAGATTAAAATGTACTTATAAAAAAGTTTTTTCCTTTAATAAAGGATCTTTTGGAGTACGATCATGGTAAGGCCCAGACCCGAGCTCTTAAGATACATACCAATCCTGACCTCCAGATCACTTTTAGAGAGGTCGTTTATATATATATATATATATATATATATATATATATATATATATATATGTGTGTGTGTGTGTGTGTGTGTGTTGAAAATCTACTTTATCATCGTAATCAGCGTTAGAAATTGCGTAAAGAAGAATTCTGAATTTTTAAAATATTATCAATTTAAGAAATTTAATTTTATCAAGGTACTTACTTTTATTTTTAATAAAATTTAAAAAGTTGTATGTAAAAAAAATATGTAAATGTTACTGCTGGTTACAATGGTAGAATCATAACTAAAAAAATGTAACATAAAGATCAATACTTTTTAAAAAATGGTTTCATTGAGACAGCTTCTTGTTCGTGATTTTTTTCATAGTACTTTAGAACGAATTTATGTCCTTGACTTGTAGAACTTTTTTATCGATCCCCATACCTCGTATTTTCACAAACTAAATTCATTAAAATTATGTTTTTTATGATTGATATAGGGGTGATAGTTTAGAATTTGCATTAGTGATTCATTTAAGTGAAGCTGTGTAAGTTTCCTTAATATAAATCAAAAACCTTGAAAATATTATGTTAGTAATTTGCAGTAAAGACAATTTTGTCATATAAACTGTTTCGTCTTTTTATTATTTGTTTTAAAACACTCGTTCATGATTTTATACCGAACAGTTTATTTTAAAGAAATCTTGGCTTGTAAAACTGTTTTACAACCTTCAATTATAATTTCTTAATTTTGAAATAACACTCAAAAGTAAGTACTGTATAAAGTATGGTTATATAGCTGCAGTTAACTTTTACGATATATTAAATCTGATGAGCATCCCTTATAATTGCCCCGAACATTCTCTCACGCCATTAAATGTTCACAGATCGTTTACATCGCTAACACGGATTCGATGGCTCTTTATTTAACATCTCCTTATAGCTTGGTACACATAGTGAAAATGGATCACCTTGATTTTGTATAAGAAAGTTAATGTTTTTAGTTTTGTTCTATTTTACTTATTCATCGTATAACAATTTTTTTTGCATAAAAATCGAATTTTAGGTTGTAGGACTTCTGTGTTCAAAAATCGGTTTTAACTTGAAAGTTCGTCTATTTTTATTTGTCCGTCTATCTTTATGTGTCCATCTGTCTTTATATGTCCGTCTATCTTTGTGTGTCCGTCTGTCTTTATGTGTCCGTCTATCTTTATGTGTCCATCTATCTTTATGTGTCCGTCTATCTTTATGTGTCCATCTATCCTTATGTGTCGAGTTTTAGGTTGTAGGACTTCTGTGTTCAAAAATCGGTTTTAACTTGTTCGTCTATTTTTATTTGTCCGTCTATCTTTATGTGTCCATCTGTCTTTATATGTCCGTCTATCTTTGTGTGTCCGTCTGTCTTTATGTGTCTGTCTATCTTAATCTGTCCGTCTATCTTTACGTGTCCGTCTGTCTTTATGTGTCCGTCTATCTTAATGTGTCCATCTATCCTTATGTGTCGAATTTTAGGTTGTAGGACTTCTGTGTTCAAAAATCGGTTTTAACTTGAAAGTTCGTCTATTTTTATTTGTCCGTCTATCTTTATGTGTCCATCTGTCTTTATATGTCCGTCTATCTTTGTGTGTCCGTCTGTCTTTATGTGTCTGTCTATCTTAATCTGTCCGTCTATCTTTACGTGTCCGTCTGTCTTTATGTGTCCGTCTATCTTAATGTGTCCATCTATCCTTATGTGTCGAATTTTAGGTTGTAGGACTTCTGTGTTCAAAAATCGGTTTTAACTTGAAAGTTCGTCTATTTTTATTTGTCCGTCTATCTTTATGTGTCCATCTGTCTTTATATGTCCGTCTATCTTTGTGTGTCCGTCTGTCTTTATGTGTCTGTCTATCTTAATCTGTCCGTCTATCTTTACGTGTCCGTCTGTCTTTATGTGTCCGTCTATCTTTATGTGTCCATCTGTCTTTATATGTCCGTCTATCTTTGTGTGTCCGTCTGTCTTTATGTGTCTGTCTATCTTAATCTGTCCGTCTATCTTTACGTGTCCGTCTGTCTTTATGTGTCCGTCTATCTTTATGTGTCCATCTGTCTTTATATGTCCGTCTATCTTTGTGTGTCCGTCTGTCTTTATGTATCTGTCTATCTTAATCTGTCCGTCTATCTTTACGTGTCCGTCTATCTTTATGTGTCCATCTGTCTTTATATGTCCGTCTATCTTTGTGTGTCCGTCTGTCTTTATGTGTCTGTCTATCTTAATCTGTCCGTCTATCTTTACGTGTCCGTCTGTCTATCCTAACGATAGACAGACATTTACGATACACATTCTAACGTACACATCCTAACGATACACATTCTATCTTTATGTGTGCGTTTATCTTTATGTGTTCGTCTATCTTTGTCAGTCAAATACTCGTTAAACTCATTTGGCACAACTGTTTTGAGAAGAAACACTGTTCCAACTTCTAGCACAAAACTTATCTAGCATCTTCGAGGTGGTTTTCATTCCAAATCCGAGTTTAACTTCAGACTTGGAGCGAGAACCATCTCGAAGATGCACACATACGATTTTGGCGTAGCGTCGGTACAATGTTTCCAGTAGAAATAGTTGTGTCGAACGCACTTATACAGATTTTCAATGTAATTCACTTTTTTCATCTGAAAAGAGTTACGTGTACACACACACACACACACACACACACACACACACACACACACACACACACACACACACACACACACACACACACACACACAACAAACTCGGCTTGTCCTCTTTGTCTTCCAGCAGTGGAGGAACATGCGAAAAACGTATTTTTCCGATGTCAGAGATTTGACGAGGACAAGACGAACCTGCAAACATATTTGCTAGGCAGCATTTCACCAGAAAATTAGTTGCACAATGATTACTTTAGAGGCCAACTGGAGGGCCATTGCAGGATTCGCCGCAGTGGTCATGAAGAGGCTGAGGATTGAAGATCAAGATAGGTGAGCCAACGCTGTAGATGGTTAGGCGGCCAGCCAGTCCATCTCCCAGCAATGTAATACCTTGAGAAGTAAAAGTACCCTACCCACACCCTTTATTCATCGCACACACACACACACACACACACACACACACACACACACACACACACACACACACACACACACACACACACACACACACACACACACACACACACACACACACACACACACACACACACACACACACACACACACAGTCATATTCCAATAGCCGATTTTTTAATGAATAGAGCCCGGAGAGCAGTTTTGTGTATAAATGTGATGCCATCCATCATTTAAAACAAATCGATTGTAACAGATTGAACAGTTTCATATTGCTTACATAATTATATTCATTTGACTTTTACAAGTTACTGCCTTACCGCGCAACCAACTGAATATTCATGTTCACGCTTTATCGAATCAACAACTTTTAACTCCAAGATTTAATTAATTCATCCGGCATCGCCAGCCTTTATGTTTTAATACCCGAGGGCATTTACGTTTTAATACCTTTTTCATGTTTTGAAGAAAAGTTATGATTTTTTTTCATTGTAAAACAAAATTCTAATGAGTTATTCGGGACAGGTACTGAAAAATATTCTTATAAATAGCATTTTCATATAGACAAATATAATTTGTTTTCATTTTATTAAAGGTGATACTAAATTTGAACCGTGTTAAAAATAATACTTTGAAAAAAGAAAATTTATTAAATCGTGTTTAATTGAAAAAAAATTAATATCCGATCATCAGCATAATATCCGCACGTATCACTTTAATAGAAACAAAATCGGAATAGAACCGAAAACAAAGAATATCACACACACACACACACACACACACACACACACACACACACACACACACACACAAAATACACACAATCTAAGCCCCCAAAACTGAAAGGAATTTAGTCTTTTAACAGCCCAGAATTTAAAAAGTTGTACATTTAAAATGAAGGATATATTTGATATATTCGACACTCAAAATGTCATATTCACAATCAAGTCAAAAATTTATGGTTTTTTGCCCCTTAAGGTCTTAAAAGTTCTAAGTTTTTGATTTAAAATAGAATATTTGCCAGTTTAATTCAGCGAATTTTTTTAAAATTTAATACCCCAGTAAAAATAACCGGTACTTAACCCATTTTGAAAATTTTCAACCCTCTTTTATTTTCCTCGAGCCACCGAAAAATTTTGAGCAACAATGGTAAAAGTAATATAGTTTTATTGAAAGCAGTTTCGGTTTAACTTTATAAATTTCAAGTCAATCGATTCAACCTTTTTCTCATTATGACGTTTAAGCTTTTATAAATTTCATAACACATGCAGGCAGACGAAATATTGATTTTTTTTTGAAATTGGATCATGATTATATAAAAACTTCCATTTTAAGGCACCATTTACGATTTTAGAATTTTGGCAAGCAAAAACAATAAGGTTATATTCCAAGATGTTTTGGTTTAATGTTATTTTAAGTCTCTATTGATCCTTTCTTTCGTTATCGCGCTTACAATATTCGTGACATATAGACAGTCAGAAGAAAAATTAAAAGTTTTTTTTAATCGATTCTGAACATATATAAATAAAAATTTTCCATGTTCAGGCATTTTAAAGGTTTTATAATTTTGGCAAGTAAAAACAATATGATTACATTCCAAGAAGTTTTGGTTCGATTTTATAATTTTAAATCTCGATTGATCCTTTCTCCCGCTATCGTTTTTACAAAGTCCGTATACACAGGCAGACGAAATTTTGAAATTTTTTTTGAAAGCGATCTTGTGCATATGTATATAAAAAATTCCATTTTCAGCAATTTTAAAAGATTTTTTATAATTTTGGCTAGTAAAAAGCATATAGGCCTAACCCGAATTCGTCTTTAACTACGTCCTCCCTTCCTTGACTCTTCGTCCTTGAATACGAGTAATATAATATAAATACATGATAAAATAATTAACTTTCTCATTTTACGCCCGTAAAGACAGTTTGTACCTTAAAAAAATATAAACCTTGAATCTTAGTTGGATTTTTACGTTTTAAAATCCACCGAATCCGGAAAAGTGTCATTTTCTTTGATGTCTTTCTGCACATGCGCACAAAGAATCTGTAAACGTTTCTTGGAATTAAAACTACCTGTCCGATTTACGTTACATTGAAACGCAGACTTTATTTGACTTATAATAAGTTACTAAAGCCCCGAAAACTATAACAGAAGCTTTTGAAGAAAACTGGAAAATTTTTATATTTTTAATATTTTATCATTCTACAATCCTAAAAATATATATTGAAATCATGTTTAAAATATCAAAAACTTCGCGCGTTTCTCGTTTCTGGATCTTTCTTGGATAAATAATATCCCAACGGAATATTTTTCTAATAAATATTTTATTGGCAGCGGTGGCAAAAATAGTTACACAAATACGCATGCGCAGATCGATTATTATATAACGTGACTTGTTGCAGGTGATCTTTTAAGGTTATCACGTATCGGTATTCCATACACGTACAACTAAGTCTATAATACAACTATAGCATTAACTGTTCTGTCGCTTAGTGACGGAATATTCGTGTTATATTTGTTGTTTACTTAAACATTCGCCACCATCCGTGTGTACAGAAACTGTAACAATGTGTGTTAATTAAAAAGTTGTGTACGTTACGTTTCGAGATTGTGGATCGATGTGACATCAAGAGTCGATCCGTACTCTCGAGACGTGGTTTATTTAGCAAATGTCCAAATAAACAGAAAAAATTACGTGAGATATGTGTTAATTTTTCGAATGGAAAAATTCTATTTCAGTTGTTTTTTTACTCCAACCATTTTTAAATTGTAATCCAAATTAATACCAATTCAATCAATTACAATATAAATTGTAAATATATTTTAATTTTATAAAAGTCGAATAGTTTTTCATAACAGCCGAAATAAATTTTCGACACTGAAAATTAAATAGTACTTCAAAGAACAGTAGATCTCTCAATATACTCTTAATTAATTGCCTGGCCAAATCTCCACAACAACGCCTTAACGCGCTTGCGATCTTGTCAGCAAATTCAACCGTTATCTGTAATATTTAGAAAAATGTTACTTGAACAACTTTATCGGAAAATTGTATGCTCTTTCTCTAAAAATCGGTAAGAATTATAACCGGACTTACCGTTCAAATAGTACAGGTTCCGACAATGTAACAGGATGATTGTAGGTGGCCTTGAGACAAAGTTGGAAGAGTGTGGAGGGGATGGTTACTGGCGCGTACCACCTACACAATCTACCATTTAGTTAAAATGGATCGTTGTGAACAACGCGGCTACGTGGTGAAAGCCTATTATCAAAATGGCGAAACTTTTTTGCAAATTCGATGTGCTTTCCGACGTCATTTTAACATACCGCGTAACCAGTCTGTTCCGTCAGATAATGCAATTCGAACATGGTTAAACAACTTCGAACAAAAGGGATCAACGTCTTAAAAAAGAGGCCGGAGTGTAAAAACTATTCGAATACCTGAAAACATCGCAGCTGTTCAACAGGCTGTGGTTAGAAGTCCTCGCCGATCAGCCAAACGACATGCCTTTTTCACTGAAATAAGTGACAAGGGATACCTAAAACGCCTTTTAAGAAGATTCACCCACAATTATTCAAGCCCTCAAACAAGGAATTGTAGACGAGATTGCGGCAATACCCGTCAACATGCTGCGAGAGGTCATGCAAAACTTCCAAACCAGGCTTCAGGAATGCCTTAACTGCAACGGAGGACATTTGGTAAACTTAGTGTTCAGAAAATAATATTTTTTCGTATTGTACCCATAATGGCTATTCTTGTACTTTCAATTATTTACCAAAAAAAATTAATTTTTTTTCAACAATCAATTACTTTATTTAATCATCCCGTTTTACTAGCGGATCCTGTATTACAGGCAATAACCAGCAACTACACCGCCACATTGAAACGGAAGTGTATGACAAAAATATTATACACACAACGTTCGGACTTTATACAAACGAAATTGTATTAGGTATATTCGATGAAAATTTCTAAAAAAATTGGTCAACACTGTGTTACAAGGAAACATAAAGTAAGTACCGAACGGTGCAGTTGAAACGGAAACGTCGCTTTGCTCGGTCAATATAAGGACGTTAAAAATATGCCTTTGTATGTTTTCCTTGTATGATTTTATCAGTCCTAAAAATTTAATAGGAGAATTATTTACGGAACTTTTAATGCGAGAATAGCGTGAATTATTAAGTACTTTAAATTTATCGATAATCGTTACTAAGCAATCAATAATCGTTACTAGTTGTTACTAAGCAACAAACTACAGAAAAAATAAAATAAAAAAAATAATAAAATAGGAAAACCGATAAATATTTTTCTATGATTTTCCTTGTATGTTTACATTTTAAAAGTACCTTATGAACCTCTCTCGTGGTTCAATTTTATAAGTATATTATTTATTTAAACACATATGTAAGTTACCTTGGTTATATTTTGGTTTTAATTTGGTTTGGATTTTCAACAAACTGATAACTATATTACACATTATAAAACTGATCTTAGAGTGTTTCTGTTATCAAAGGTTGCCTTTAGCAACTTAATTTAGTTTTTGTAAATAATATTTTGTTTTATTTCTTAGGTTCACTTTAATTTTTTACTTTACTTTTTGTTTACTTGTAAGTCTAAATATATTATTAATAATATTAACTGAGATTTTGCACATTAATTCCACTCTCTACATATTTTATACATATACATACATACATACATATATAGCACTTTTTATTGAAAAATCTGTTTTGGTGTTTATAGAAAAAACAGAAATAAAAAAAACCTTAAAGAGATTTGGCAAATACTTTATTTGTATGAGAGTATTCTTAATTCAAGTCAGTGTAATTTTTATGTTTTCCATTCATCCTTAAATATAAAATATATAATTTTAGTAATGTATCCGTCCTTGGCTGCGGAATTTTTCATGAAATAAAAATTACAGTTAATTTGGCAGTGTACTCCAAAATACTGTTTCAAATTAAATTACAGTACGTTCGTAAGTTTGGGCGAAAAGATTTTGATATAACAAGTTCCAAATTAAACTAAAAAAAGAAGCAATTTTTATCTTCTTCAAAAAAAATTATATCTAATCTTTTTGTATTCCTACACCATGCAGAATTCGAATTGTTAGTCCTTGTCGTTCTTAAGAGAGAAATATCAGTTAGTGTGTTACAGTGTGTGAATGAGTGACATTGGCTTTTATATATAGAGAGATATCAAATATTAGCACAAACAATCTTAATTCATGTCTAAAATTCGAGCGTAAAATTCCGCTAATAATTATTAATGTTATCACACAAAATGTTAATTACCCAGGTTGATAAGGTGCAATTACCTCATTTAGTCTTGTTAAAGGTTTTAATATAACAAAGTTTATTAATTTCCATTGTTTACCAGCTTCAAAATTACAATCGATAATTACTCTGGAGTGATATTAAATTTTAGTTACGCCTTTTTACTTTTTTCATATAAAGTAAGAAAAAAGTATTGTTATCGTAAAAAATAGCGATTACAAATAATTAATATTAAAAAAGAAGGTAGAAAGAATGTATTTTTGTAAAAATAAAAATGATTTTCATATAGGACATATTATACTTAACTAATAAATTTCATACAAATCAGTCAATTAGTTTATCGTTAATTAAATGTGCAAAAACACAAACACACAACACAACACACACACACACACACACACACACACACACACACACACAAACACATTCTCACACACTCACACACACTCACACACATACACACACACACACACACACACACACACACACACACACACACATATCACACACACACACACACACACACACACACACACACACACACACACACACAAACACACACACAGACACAAAACACATACACACACAAAACATATACACACAAATCACACACACACACACACACACACACACACACACACACACACACACACACACACACACACACACACACACACACACACACACATACATACATACACGCGCGCGCACACACACACACACACACACACACACACACACACACACACACACACACACACACACACACACAAAGAGATTAATTGATTGATTGGCTTTATTTGAGGGGAAGTTAAAATTATTCCATTCTTTTCCATTCACAATCACAAATAACTTGCAATTAAAAATACTCAAATTTTCAAAACAAATAAAATAAATAAAATTTTTAATGTTTTAATAAGGTAACTGAAGTTATATGTAAAAACAAAACAATAAGGTTCAATAAACAAAGTAAATTACTGAACGTTATACGATAAAATATTGTTTTAATTGAAAACATAACACTTTTGCTTTAAAATAATACAAAATATAACAAAATAAGGCAAATTAACTAAAACTAAAAATATGCAACTATTAAAAATCATTTTTATTTTTATCGATAACCAGCATTTTAACCCTTTTCTTACACCCTTAGTACTTATTTTTCATTCAAAAACTCACTTATTTACCTTTTTTTGTTATTTTACGACGAAAATCACACTGAGGCTAATATCTCCTCCTTATGTAAGTGTAAGTGTAAAGTGTTAAAGTCGTAATGCAGTGTTGTGAGTGTAAGTGTGTGTTAAACTCGGGTACCGCGAGGGTCGTCTAAATCCTCTGAATAGGTGCAGCCAGTCTGCACCCCCTGCGTGTACTTATTTACCAAGTTCGTTTGGTAAATAACTAGTCAAACTCAAGTTCATTCCATTTCAGTTGAAAAACAGAGAGTATAGTAATTAAAATATGACAGAAACGAAAATCGTTTGATTTTTATTAAATCTTTAACTAAACACAAGGTGAGCGAGAGAGAGAGAGAGAGAGAGAGAGAGAGAGAGAGAGAGAGAGAGAGAGAGGGAGACGCGGCGAAACATGAAAAGTATTATTTAAACTGATCTCCATCAAAATCATGTCATCCAATTTTTCACGATTTTTTAACTTTCCTTATTTAGCAAAGTAAAAAGAGCAATTTAACCATTTTAATCTGTTTATAGAACAATAATTAAAGGGCATAAGCTATGCATTTATTTCACAAACAATATTATTATATTGTTTTATTAACGTCTTTATAGCAGACCTAAGTAATAACAAAATACAATTAAACATTATATTATTTATTAGAGAAATCAATTGAGAAATTAAAACAAAGTCTAAATTAAAGCGACTTCCCTTTTCGTTAAAACTTGGCACAAATATCAATTTTGATAACATAGACATATTCGTTAGGTAAAAAAAATTCGTTAACAGTCAAATTCTAAATGAAGTACACTTTCAAATCAGCTGTAAGAATTAGCATTTTTTTGAAATTACATTGAAAATACGAAAATAAATATGACAGCTATTAGTTTATGCATATTTTAAAGATAATTATGATTGTCAAATTATTACAAATTATTACATTACAAAAAGAGTGTAAATAAACAAAAATATTGTTGCAAATTCGCTTCCATCACGTTCACGAGGTAGATGAATGAATAACATTTATTTATAGTACACAGCATCTGTAAAAAATCTGATAAATTTCTCTAAATAACTTCCGTTTATAAAATGTTACTATAAAATGTCAAATATGCAGTTTCTATTGCATCGCTGAACTACTCAGGTATAGTTGGATTAACGAATTGTTTAAAGATAACTGATTAAATCATACCGTTGGGTTGCAGTTAATTTATAATTTCAACTAAGCGCGGGCTGTTCAAATCGGTGGCATGTGGCATGTGGTATGTGGTATATATCACGTGATATCGAACTACGTTTGTCAGAATTGTCCTTTGTGAATGCGAGGACTTGTGCAGAAAAGTTTTTGCAAAGCTTTTCCTTCCTAATAAATACAATGAATCACAACCTCCGCACACAAAGCAGAATTCCCACACCACATTATAATGGGAAGAAATACTTTTTATTAGTAAAAAGTAACATTTATTTCTCTAACAAAATTCCAACGGATTTTCAAAATTCAAAATGTTAAACAATGCAGTTTTTAGCGCTGATTATGATAGTAAAATTAGATTTTTTTTAAATTAAGAGAAAATGTTACGAGTTTTTAAAGATTTAAAATGGCCCCATTTTGAAACTGTTGAACGAATTTTTGCTCTTTAATGAACTTTCCGCTCATTTAATAGGTACAACAGTTCCTCTCAGCATATTGTCGCCGCCCGGCCTTATGTTTACGAACGTAAAAATTAAAAAAGTGTTAGAGGAAAATGTGCATAACGTTTTGAAAGCAAACTATGTTTATTATTTATGAATGCAAAATATTTATGTAAAAACAAAAAAACCTAAAAATTAAGCAGATTAAAAAAACATTTGATTGGTATTTTTCAAAACAATGTAATACAAGACTCGTATACAAAGTCCCACGGTACTTTCGCATAACTCATATGTACCATCTTTCCAGTTTTAACATGTTTTAGAGCTGGTTTTCATTGCCTATTGGATTTTGCGGGACTTTTGATGCGAAGAACGTGTTTATATAGATATGTAAAAGTATACATTGCGGGTCGCAAATCTCATCGTATTAATTACTGTTTCGATCGAACCGGGGATCTTGTTCGTGTGAGGCGGGCTTGGTAACGACTACACTAAGGAAAATTCGAAGACGTTTGACAGATTTAAGTACATGAAATGAATCGTTAATTTAATTTTTGTAGTTATATTAAAAGATCAGATGTTTTATATTAACTCGTTACGATCAGCTGATTTAATTGAACAGCTCATAGAATATAATAAGTTTTACGTTATGTAGCTGTGTTAATTTGCTGTGTTTTCGAACAAATTATCGCAATTAAAATAAAAAAATGAAGAGAAAATAAGATACCTTATTTGTATTTTTGGTTCAATAACAGACATGTCATTTAATCTTGTCTCTGTTTTTACAGAAACGCAATTTTTTTTGTAATTTCCTTCTCTCTCGTCAGGTGCGTGGATCGGACGTGGGAAGTTTCGCTCTGTCAGTCACACTGGCTGTAGCGCGGTTGCTTGGCTCTGCATTGTATTGATAAGAGCACAACTGAATATAACCTCAACTCTCAACTTAACAAAACAATAACCGACTGTTTCACGTAAATATTGCGATCGAGACGCCACGTTAGCATATTCGCAACAGTTATTTACGAATTTCCATTACAAAATGAGCTTTGGAGGTGCCATCATGGTAAGATCCAGAACAGGGACCTTCAAATAAACAACGATCATAAACTCTAGATCACTTGTTGGTAATAAATTGAGATGGCTTTAAGTTTAAGTTTTATATATATATATATATATATATATATATATATATATATATATATATATGTGTGTGTGTGTGTGTGTGTGTGTGTGTGTGTGTGTGTGTGTGTGTGTGTGTGTGTGTGTGTGCGCGTGTGTGTGTGTGTGTGTGTTAGCATGTAACAATTTTAGTCGTATAACATTAAAATTTGCACCAAAATAGATTTGGTAATATCTTTGATTAGTCCGTTAACCAACGAAATTCGCTCAACAGTTTCAAAATGGCGGACATCTCAATTTTTTAAAAATTGATAACCACTCTTCCCAAAATATTTGTTTTAATTCGATTTTACCATCGTAATCGGTGTTAAAAACTTCATAATTTTTAGCATATAAAAATCCGTTAAAAATCAAACAATTTAGTTTTACAACGGTCTTGGTTCATTTTCGTATTTTCTGTGCTGTTTGAAAGTATAAAAATGCTAATGTATGAAGATTTTAATGATGTTTATTGTGATGGAATCATATATATATATATATATATATATATATATATATATATATATATATATTATATATATATATATATATATATTGAAACGTGTTTATAGAGCTCAGGATCAACGCTACTTACTATTATCTCTATTTCAAAAGCTCATTTCCCAATTAATTTCCGCTTTAAAAAATTCAAAATATGTCTCATTATATAATGTACATGAGACACATCACACTTTGAGTGGTTCAGCTTTACTTTTCTAATAAAAATTTAAATCGTTATCAAAGATCATTTGGAAATAAAAAAATTAATTCTAAGTAAAAACAAAGTAAAAAATCATCATTCAATTTATTAAACAAAAAATACAATTTTTAATAAAATAATACAAATATAATCATATAGATATATTTATATGATTTTTTCAAAATAAGATTATCAAATTTCGATCAAATACACTAAACGTTTGGTTAGAAAATTTTCAGTAAAAGAAATTAAATTAAATTTTCTGAAATGCATTTGAGAAACGAGAAAAACCTTGACCGCCATCACATTTGTTCAGTTTTCAAGATTTTCCTAACCGTTAATTTCTTTTATTTCAAATTTGATCCATTAACGTTAATCAAGAATCTTGAAATACGACCAATATGTGACTTCTTCTTCTACTGTAACGTTTTCATTTATTTTATTTAGTATTATTGAATGTAAAGACGTTCGTGCAACATTTTTTCGTATATTTATTTATTCAACGAAAGTATTTAAACGACCTTCAGACGCTCTTATTTTTAAACACACATCGATGATTTTAAACACACATCGCAACAGTATAACAGTCAAACATTTTTATTTATTTAACATTAAAACATTTATATATATATATATATATATATATATATATATATATATGTGTGTGTGTGTGTGTGTGTGTGTGTATGTGTTTGTGTTTGTGTTTTAGCAAGCTCACGTTCGCGGTTTCAGTCTTACTTGCTTCAAACTTGACATGGAAATCAATTTTAATACTAGTTTAGACAAGATCGTTACCGAATTAATTTGTTCAGCGGTTTCAAAATGGCGATCATTAAAAATGTTCAGGCAAACGACTTTTCGTTTTATATTTTTAATAATTCTGATATCATTAGAATTTCTAATTAATAATTCTGGATATTTAAAGGAAAAAAAAATTACAGAAATATATAAATTGGTTGAATTTTCAAAACTAAAAATTGCGTTTCACATCGTACTTTTAATGCACCAGTAATTTGGAAGTTTAAATCTATAATATATTTTAGCCATTCATCATTCTTCCTAATCCTAATTTAAAAATAATGGGAAAATGTAAATTAAATTTTAATTAAAAATATTCTTCGTCAATTTGCATCTCAAAACCTCTAACGTTAATAATAAAGCAATATTACAGTATTAACCTTTATTTCTTTTAATTAATACTTACTTTTCCATATAATAAACAACAATTAAAAGTAGACATTTGTAAATTGTAAGCGGTTTTATTAATTCGTTTTTTTGTAATTAAAAATAAATAATAAAAGATTTATTATGTTTAATGATGTTAACAATGTTTCTCGTAGTTAAATTTCCGAACTTCAATTCATCTAAGCCTAACTAAAATTTCATTTTCATTCTGACATTAATACTTCAGTTAAAGAATTATAGGTTTTTTTGACGATAAAAGTTTTCGTATTATTATATTAAGTGAATTTAAAAAAACGTATTTTAAAGTTGTTTCGTTACTTAAATTTATTAAATATTAGAAAAAAATATCATTCTAAGACTTTCGTAAACGAATTTTATTTTAATAATAAATTAAACTTCACTTACCAGAAACATTTAAAATTACTAAATTCTAAAATAACATGATACACCTATATACAGTAGCATAAGCACGTTTAGTTACATTGTGTATAACAGAGACAAGTTCTAACCGGTGGAAGAATCGACGCACACTGAGTGAATTCTTGAAGCAAGGCTGATGTTTGATGGGTAACCGCGCTTGCGCGCTAGTCTCAAGGTAGGCAAACAATAATATTACATACAATAAACGTTATTAAAATAACATTGTTATTACGTGAAACGTAAACTTTAACAAATAGTAAAATAACCCACTTTACATGACGCTATTTGTGATATTAAAACAATATATGAAAACGTTGCACAAACTTTCTCAGATTCAATTATTTTTACAACAAGTCTGGTTTAGAAGCGAGAGAACAAAACTGCGGATGATGTTATTCGTAAACTATTCATCGGATTTTAATTACATTTTTGTAACATTAGTAAAGTCAGCGTACCAAATTTGGAATTAAGACATTGACGGTTTGGAAGTAAATCGAATAGAAGCAGCACGCGTCTGTATCGCAAACGTGCGGATGCGAATTTTCAAAAGTTAACTTTTTACTTTATTTTTTTTAGATCATATTTCGCCATCGTAATCGGTATTCAAATTTTCATTAACAGCATTTAACACTATTAAATTGCATAAAAATACACAAAATTAACCCTGATCGCAGTTAAATTTAATTTCTTAGTTTAACCGGATTGTGAAAATTCAAAATGCTAATTTATGTAGTTTTTAACGTTGGTTACAAATTTGAGATATGATTTTACAACATATTTAATGTAAAACAGTTATCTATTTTTAAAGAATCCTTCATATCAAAAGTGTTGAACGAATTTCGTTGGCTAACGAACTTGTCCAAGCTAATACCGAAATATTTTGTCCAACATTTTAATCATAACGGACAAAATTTTCAAACGTGAGCGAGCTAACACACACACACACACACACACACACACACACACACACACACACACACACACACACACACACACACACACACACACACACACACACACACACACACACACACACACACACACACACACACACACACACACACACACACACACACACACACACACACACACACACACACACACACACACACACACACACACACACACACAGTGTGTCCCACGAAGAGATTTACGCATTTGATCTTACATTATTTATCTCATTCCTTCGTTGATCATTTTGAAATTATACGCACTTTATAAAGAAGGTACCAGAAATAGTACATAAGAATTACATGTGGCTGATGTTTTATGAAATAAAATGGCGGCCAAAATAAATCAATTTTATCCTTCTTAAAAATCTCACTGTACAACAGTATTAAATAATATAGTTAATTCAGGCGCTCTGATCAGCTTGTAGCTGTGGATGGTTTGAATAAAATAGGTCTGATTTTTGAAATGTACAATGCCATTTAGTTTTCTTTTAATTAGCTAGTATCTAATTTAATTAAATTCCTCGCCGGGGTGCAGGGGGACCTATTGAGAGGATTTAGACGTCCCTCGCGGTACCCGAGTCTAACACACACTTACACTTACAACACTACACTTACAACTTTAACATTTTACACTCACAGTTACATTTACGTAATCCCAAGCTAAGGTGGAACAGCATATGCCAAGAGCTGCAAAGCTAAGCTCCTTAGCTTTTAGTAATCGAACTCTGGATACCGGGCGACCTCCAGTTTCAATTAGCCTTACCTATGCATGCGGGGCTCTGCATGATTGGACTTCTTTTTCCCTAGCTGCTCGTGGGATCATTTATAGATACTTAACAATCAAAATTAACTAATACACACCTTGGGGACTTTTAGGAGTGGACCTGGGGAGTGGGAGTTTGGGAAAGGAGGATACAAGGGTTGGACTCAATCCTGTTGAATTCACCAGTGTTATATTGGAGCCGACTGTGGGGCTGCCAAGCAGTCATACTGTGTCTGTTTTTGAAGATAGTTGTATTTCTGGGGGATCTGCAAAGGTGGATCTAGGAGACAACAGGGCTGTCAAACGTCCTTCAGGAGCGCAAAGACGCCGACTGCAGAGAAAAGGCAGCAGCTATCTCTTCCCCCAAAAGAGGATGAGAGTTAATCAAGTCAACCTCCATCACAGTAAGGTGGCAACTGCTGTCTTACGGAGGATGCTTGAGCAGGGTGAAACCAACCTTGCCTTGGTTCAAGAACCATGAGTGACGGGAGGCAGAATATCAGGACTAAGTAGGGGGAATAGGCGGAGGTAAGTTAATATATGACCGATCAGCCGCTAACAACCTGCATAGTTGTTAGGAATAATATTTCGATACTTGTGTTGGCTTCTTTATGTTCCAGGGATTGTACTGCAGTTAGTACAGAGCTTCGTGTGGGATCTAGGATCAGAAAGGTTGTCATGACCTCTGCTTACTTCCCACATGAGGAAATGGATAGCTTCCCGACCATCAGCTTTAGAAGGGTAGTGGAGCACTGAGGTGATGAAGCAGTTGAGCTGCTTGTTGGAGCAGATGTCAACGCACATCACACGGTATGGGGGAGCAGTAACACCAACTTTAGAGGTGAGCAGTTGCTTTCTTTTATTGTAGCTCATAATATTTATATTTTCAATGAAGGTAATACACCTACCTTCGTAACGGAGGCTAGAAGTGAGGTTTAGATCTTACTCTGGGGACCAAGGACGTGCACGCTGCATTGGGTATGTGGCGTGTGTCTAAAGAGCCGTCTATGTCGGATCATAGGCATATCGTCATGGATCTCGGGGTGATAAATAGATCCGTAAATTTCTATCGAAATCCTAGGAATACTAGATGGGGGGGGGCTATGAAGAAAAGCTTAGGGCTGACCTTAGGGATCTTAGGAGGCCGATAAGTAATTCGCATGAATTAGAGTATGCAGTTGGAAGACTGACGGAGATAGTTGCGGACTCCTTTCATGAGAATTGTCCCCTTACGAAGAAGGTTGCTGGGGTTAATGTTAAATGGTGGACCCAGGCAATTTCTAAGCAAAGGGGACAGGTTAGAGAAAACTGTTCAATGCGGCCAAGCGCTAAGGTACGTAGGAGGCCTAACCTTGCCTTGGTTCAAGAAGGCAATGACGGGAGGCAGAAGACAGGACTAAGGAGGGGAATCTGCGGAGGGAGGTTAATATATGACCGATCAGGCACGCCGCTAACAACCTGCATGGAGTTGTTAGGAATAATATTGGGGATACTTGTGTTGGTCTTTATGTTCCAGGGATTGTACTGCAGTTGGGTACAGACACCATGGCAGGGATCTAGGATCAAAAGGTTGTCATGACTCTCTGGTACTTCCCACATGAGGAAATGGATAGCTTCTGACCATCAGCTTTAGAAGGGTAGTGGAGCACTGAGGTGATGAAGCAGTTGAGAAAATTGTTGGAGCAGATGTCAACGTACATCACACGGTATGGGGGAGCAGTAACACCAACTTTAGAGGTGAGCAGTTGCTTTCTTTTATTGTAGCTCATAATATTTATATTTTCAATGAAGGTATAAATAATATTCTGTGCAGATTGTACCGGGCCAGCATAGCCACTAGGTATGTACCTCTGGGATGAAAAGCGGACCGTGTAGTCTTTATTCATAAGCCCGGGACGAGCATCTTATGCTGACCCTAAGGCTTTAAGGCCAATCAGTCTGACTTCGATCTTTCTGAAGACATTAGAGAAATTGGTAGATAGATATGTCAGAGGGGTCATGATTCCTCTATACGTCAGTCAATATGCCTATCAATCAAGAAAGGTTGTGAGAGTGCACTTCATACTTTAGTTCACAGATTGGAAGGGACTGTAGAGACCAAAGAATATGTCCTCTGTGTCTTTCTAGGTATTGAGGGAGCTTTTGACAACGCTTCACATGCTTCAATGCTTCGCGCCCTGTCAAGATGCGGGGTGGACAATACTGTGTGGCTGGGTGGGGGACATGTTGCATGGGAGGTCAATTGTAGCTAAAACTCTAGCAGAAGAGGTGGAGGTGGAGGTTGTCAGAAGCAGTCCGAAGGGGGTGTTTTGTCCCCCATCTTTTGGAACCCGGTGGTGGAATCACTCCTGAAACTTCTCTCGTCAGAGAGATGCTATACCCAAGGATATGCCGACGATATAGTGGTGCTAATCCTAGGGAGGCATGGTAACACAGTGGTAAATCTCATGAAGGGAGCCTTATCACTGATGGAAACCTGGTGTAGTCAGGAGAACCTAGGGGTTAACCCCAGGAAAACTACTCTGGTTCCTTTTACTTGAAAGAGGATTACCCCGCATTTAGGAGAACTCAAGCTCTTTGGGGAGACAGTTCCAGTTACAAACGAGGTGAAGTACCTAGACTTGGTGTTGGACACTAAGTTAACCTGGAATGCTTACCTGGGGCGCATCATGGGGAAAGCCAATAAGTCTTTAATGACAATTAGAAGAATGGTTGGCAAAACATGGGGACTGAGACCAGGAATGATGAAGTTTATCTATACTGGGATCATTAGACCTATGGTGTGCTATGGTGCTGTGGTGTGGTGGACTACGTTGGAGCAGAGGAGGGCCATAGAGTCTCTGACTAAGTTGCAGAGGTTGGCCTGCTTGTGCATCTCTGGCTGTATGGACACTGCGCCAACGGCGGCCATTGAGATCATTCTTAGGTTTTCCCTATTGACCTTTTTGTCATGAGGGAGGCACGTAAAGCAGCTTATAGACTGCAGGGTGGTGGTGGCTGGCTGCCTTCTACTTATGGACATTCTAGAATCACAGACAAGAGCTTTGACCCAATATTGATGATGGGGACTCATCAAATGGGTATCTAGACCCTTTGATGTCAACTTGGCCTTTGAGGGGAGAGATCGTGTGTTGGAAAAACCTGGAGTCATAGTATGGTATGCAGATGACTCCAAGAAAAAGTCAGGCACTGGTGCTGGGGTGTACGGTCTGAGACCTGGGTTGAAGAAAGTAATTACGCTGGGACAGCATACTGTTGTATTCCAGGCTGAAGTGATGGCCATTAATGACTGTGTTCGGGAGAACTTGGATCAGGGCTTCAAGAAGGCACTATTCATATTCAAACTGATAATCATGAAGCAATAAAACCATTTGCGGGTCCTATAATACAGTCTAAGCTGGTCTGGGATCGTCGGAAGAACCTTGACGCTCTGTTCCTGAGTAACCGCGTAACTCTTCACTGGGTTCCGGGTCACAGGGGAGTTGAGGGTAATGAGGAGACAGACCGACTGGCTGGACTTGGATCTGCATCTGAGTTTATCGGACCTGAGCCGGCTTTAGGGATTTCTCTATCGTTGGCCAGGTCCGCTTTTAATGGGTGGATTACAAGTCAACACCAGGTAAGATGGGACAACTTTCGAGGGCATTCCCATAGTAAACGTCTCTTAAGCAAAGTTCCTTCTGAAGGAATCAAAGGGGCAGCAGATGTTCTAGGCAGTGCACAATTCAGGAGGATCATGGGGCTCATAACAGGGCACTGTGTTCTGAAAGTACACATGAACAGGATAGGTGTATACCACGGAGAAACCGTGTGCAGATTGTGCAGGAAGGAGGAGGAAACTGCAGGTCACATAATTTATAATTGTGAGGCTCTTGCTAGTAGGTGGCTAGGGGTTTTTGGTTTCCAAGATCCTAGGGATCTTCAGCAGAGTGAGCTAGTTAGTGGATTGTTGGAACTTATTAGGGCTACCAATCTGCTGAACTAGGTATTTTAGGAGGTAAGTTGCACAATAGGTCAGTCGATCGCAGTGCCTGCGGTTGAACTATCCCTTCCTCTAGAAAATAATCTTAATCTTAATCTAATTAAATTTTAAATAAATAAAATTTTGTTTGAAAAAAATAACAAAATCAGTTCTATATTTCCTTTAAACTTTATTTTGGCTGCCATTTTGTTTCTACTAATATCAGCCAGATGCAATTCTCACATACTATTTCTGGTACCTTCTTTCAAAAGTATGTTTAGTTTCAAAATGATCAATTGAGGAATGAGAAAATAATGGAGGATCAAACGTGTAAACCTCTCCTTGGGACATACTGTTCGCGGAAGCTAGTTATATATAATAATAACATAATAATTCCTTAAAAAGTAAGTACCTATTTGTTTCTGCTGTCAGCCATTTTTCTCGTACGTGTTTTTTTTTTTTTTTTTAGTTGTTTTCATTTGCTACCCTTTACCAGTTTAACAAGAGCCAACACTTCGTTCTGAACTTTTTATTTACTGTTTAAAACTTGTAATATTTTACAGAACATACCCTTATTAAAAAAATTATAGAAGATAAAAATTATTTGTCAATCATAAAACAAACAAAATGGCGTTTATTTTCGTTTTTAGTTCCAATGGCAAACTAGTTATTGTCAAAAAATTGTATTATTTACTACAAAAAACTTTTAGACAAAACAAATTTTTGTTAAGGTTACTAATAGTGTTTTTAACAGTATATGTTGTTTTCAGTTGTTTTTTTTGTGAAAACTCGCTTATTCTTTGACCTATAATAAAAATTAAATCACCATTCTTTGTCGTTATTTTCAAAATATTATTACTCTAGATAGAACACAGTGCAATTTCAAAACAATTTTATATATACATAAAACTTAACAACCCCTAAAACTCTGTCTATCTGTCCCTGATCTGGGTCTTATCATAATAGCCACTTTAAAAACTAATTTTCCAAAGCAAATCCATTGAAATGCAATCTTTTGAAAGGCCAGGCAAACAAGGTCAGTTAGTTCTTCTAACAACTTAACAACTTCAAAGCGGAGTGAAGTTACAGAGTTAGTATCTGTTCTATTAGTCTGAGAGAATTTACTCTAGAACATTCCTGATAAAGCAGCTGTTCTACGAAGCGCTGAAAATGCTCTGTGATAGTAATTTCCTTCTTTAAAATTAGACTGGAAATAGTGTGCAAAATCTACTTTGCCTATAATGTAAATTCCTATTTCCTCAACGCTTTATACGTATAAAACTTCGTATTTTAGTTCTGGTATTTTATGTTAATCATGAATATTTGAAATTAATTATTTACTCATATTTTATTACTGAAAACAACATTAGAATCGATTTTTTAAAGATAATAAGAGTTTTAATTTTAATACAACAGTTGTATTAGCTTTTTTCGAAAAATGTTACGTAATAAATAGTAACATTTTGCATCTGCATCAAGATTGTGCAGTGATTCTGATAAGATTATATTCACACTACAATATAATCTTTACAGAAAAATATTGCTTATTTAACATCCTTTAAAAAATGTTCCTATATGTTATTACTTTTTGGAAATCCAATCCCGTCATGCCAGTGACACGAAAAACAATTTTTGTTTTTGCAAAGAAGATCAAATATTTTACAAATAATAATTCTTCTGCTTCAAAACTCTCTTCGTTTTCAAGATTTTCAATTATTATTGATATACATACTTTTGATTAAGCTTATCTAAATAGTAGAATAGTTACCACAAATATTTCAATTTCAGTATTTAATAGTAACAAACACTTCCTTTTTTCTTCTTATCATCTGTTTATCAGTTACTTTCTCTTTCCTTTATTACCTGTAGTTTATGTTATACGCTTTCTTTCGTTAATTGGCCTAAACATTGCAATTTTTATACTTAATGGTAACAACTATTTCCGTTTCGTTTGTCATTCTTTTCATCACCTCTATGTTTCTTAGTTCCTTTTCCCCTGCATTATTGCCTGCAGTTTGTAATACCTGCCTCCTCTTGTTAAGTGCCTAAATATTGCAATTTCCAGTTTTTTTATGGTAACAACAATTTCTGTTTCTTTTTATTCTTATTTTCATCATCTCTATGTTAGATGCTTTTTTTCTTGCATTATTACCTGTAGTATAATGTATTATATTACTTATTACCTGTATATCTTTCTTCTTTTGTTACGTGGCCCGAATATTGCAGTTTTCGTTTTTCATAACAACACCCACTTGTGTTTTTCTTTCATTCTTCTTGTTGTGTAAATGTAGGAGTTAGTTTCAATGTAATATAATCAGTTCCTGAAATAAGGCATTCAGCAAAACGGTAATTTTATTACTTAGGCTACACCAAAGTAGCCTATTGGAGGACCAATCTCGTAATACAGATATTAATTTGGACAGTCAAAATTCTATAGACCTACCTGGCAAAATGTCCTGGATGTCCTTGAGTACTGTACAGTATCCGGTGTTTGGTCGCTGCAGTCAGGAAGGTCACTGCCACTAAACTACAGATTTTGACTGTATCACTCTGATAGACTGTAAAAAAATTAAAAGTGTTTTAGTTTTTAGAAATACCGAAATTGATGGTCGGATTTTGTAGGAAGTTTATCTCTAGCCTCTGCAGCGGAAACTAGAGATAGTGGTTCCGGAAAGTCTCCAAAAAAAGCACTAACGCGGTGAAACTGCGCGGACTTTTCACTATTCACTGTTGGACTAGTTGTCGCTTGCTGTGCTAGTTGAGAAGTGAGCCAGGCGGTCAGTACAGGTAGGCCCTTAGAACCTACTTGGCGGCTTTGCATGATTATTCTTGGATGTTTGTTTAAGAAACAATTAAGTTACTTTACGTAACACTTCTCATCACCTCTGTGTTAGTTCCACTTTCCCTGCATTATTGCCCGTAGTTTATTACATCTTTCTCCTTTCGTTAAGTGGCCTAAATATTGGAATTTTTTTTTTTAATAGTAACAATCTCCTTTGTCTCTTTTTTCGTTCACAGGCGGTCAGTACAGGTAGGCTCTTAGAACCGACCTGGCTGCTTTGCATGATTATTCTTGGATGTTTGTTTAAGAAACAATTAAGTTACTTTACGTAACACTTCTCATCACCTCTGTGTTAGTTCCACTTTCCCTGCATTATTGCCCGTAGTTTATTACATCTTCCTCCTTTAGTTAAGTGGCCTAAACATTGCAATTTTTTTTTTTTTTTAATAGTAACAATCTCTTTTGTCTCTTTTCTCGTTTATTTCATCACCTCTGTGTTAGTTCCTCTTTCTCTGCATTATTGCCTGAAGTTTATTACATTTTTCTCCTTTCGTTAAGTGGTCTAAATATTGCAATTTTCTTAATAGTAACAATCTCTTTTTTCTCTTTTTTTGTTCATTTCATGCCCTCTGCATTAGTTATTCCCACGTCCACTATATTCAATATTCTTAAAATTCAAGAGATATATTAATTAAAACATTCTCGTAATTCAAACATTTTCTCAGTGTCTACATTTCCACCTCACGAGATAATGCAGAGATGGCGTAACACTTAATCGATATAATGTTTTTAACGGACTGATAATCCTTTCACGAAAGTTGCTTTTCTCGTCTGTTTTTGATAAATTCTAGGCTACAATATACAATTTATCAGATAAATTATTTCATTTTTTAAAAAATCAGGAATGTTATACGTCAGAAGTTAAACTACTTTTTAAAAAATCCTATTTTAAAGTTATTAAATACTAATTTGAAAGAAGCAAAACCAAATGAAAATTTTTAATTAATTTTTAAATCAGATAGAGATGATATTTAACAGGTTATTTATTCTATTAGTTTGATGTTTAATTAAAGTGCAGAATCCTGATAAAGACTATGAGATAAAATATAATCCATTAAGGAATATAAGGAAACGAAATATCGCCCAGTACAAAGAGTAGGAACAGTTTTGTGTGACCAGATGTATTAGTACTTAATGAATACATGTCTAAGGATAAAGTCTTACAAAGACGCCGGCCCTGGCGTGACGTGAGTACAAAGGTCCAATGTAGCAATGGCTTCTAAAGTAGCCAACGCCTTATTCTGTACTGTAATACTCGTTTCCTTCCATTCCTTTTATCAATTCATTTCACTTGTATTTTTTCTTACTTCCTTTTCTTCTATTTTCCAATTTTCTTAAGCGTTTATAGATTACAGTGTAAAATTGCTAAAAAAATTAAAATAACACCGTCAATTTTTTAAATATTTTTTTAAAGAAATTATTAGTGCGAATCAACATACACACTATTTTATTTTTGTTTCCAAAAATGTGCTTGAAAAGCAATATAATAGGCAACAAATTTTAAATTTGCAACAAATGTTGGCGTTAATAAATATGTATAACTTATAACTCGAGTTGGGGTATCAAATTTAAAATAAAGTACCATTCGAAAAGAAATCGAAAAAATTAATCTGACTTCATAGAGCGTAATCTACATATGTTTTTCTTAATTACTTTAAAACCATTATTTAATTAAAAATTCGGTAAACGATTGTACTTTTCTATCTTCATTTACTTTTAAAAAAATAAATTTTCAACAGTTTTCAACTAAAAAAAGAGTATCTATCAAGCCACCATGTCTCTATAAACTTTAAAGTTTTCACGTCCCGTCTCTAATTTCGACATGATAGGTAATAATATTCTTGAAAAATGTATAAAATTAGTTTGAATGAAAAGAAATGAACTATGTTTAATGATTGTTAATTTAAACATTTTTGTATTTTTATGGACCTCAACAAATACGTGTTTTGAAATTCGCCTACAACTTTAGAATGGTTTTTCCACTCAAATTCTGAAATAAGATGAACGTGAGTTAAATACGACTCGAAAGTATTTTCTAGAATTGGGTATAAACTACTTTTAAAAGAAGCACATAAATACACTTACTTTACAAGCAATATAGTGCGCATGCGTGACTGGGCTGTCTAGTCCGAGTCAGCGCGGAACAGACAACACTGAAGTCAGCTGATCCACTTTTTTTTTTTAATAATATAAATTCGATAAAATAAAGATCAAGTACAGCCTACATTGCAATGGTAATTTCTGAAAAGACATTTGACAACAGAAATGATAAGCATCCATTTTTCTCTACAAACGATGTAAGCCGAAGTTATTTTTTGTACGTAACCACAGATACTAAACACTTTAGAGACTTTCTTATCTCTTGTTGCCAGTATATTTACAGCATCACATTTGTTCGTTCCCCCACAACATTTCACCTCTATTGTATTATTCATTATGAACTTACATCATAATTTAACTTGTCTAACACTACTATTCAGCTTGGCTTACGTGATAAATAAACTAAATTTATCTTGGCGGTATTTTAAAGATAAGATAACTAGATGTTCCTTTGAAACGTGTAGACAAAACACTATATAACGTGACAATTATTGGGATTAAATCAGGTGAAATTGTTTTCAAGGGAACCCGTGACAGAAATTCCGTTAGCGGTTTGAGTAATTACTTGAAAGAAACTTTTTCTGTATTGAATTGGCTGTTATCCTTGAGCCTATAATACATACAGCTCCCATTCACTGTTAAAATAAATATGTCAGAATGAAAGGTAAACTGCACGTAGTATCAAAACCTGACACCAGAGCGCTCTGAACACGTTTTTCTACTGCCTGCCCATCCTTAAGTCTATAAATTTCTGCAGTGACGTGAATTTATCTTACACTAGATTAATACGTCCAATTAATATCATTAGTAATTCAAACATTAACAACTAACCCAACTGTAATCTCAAAAGCTAATCTAAAAGTACATGGTTCATTTCTCTTCTGATATAAAGCGTTCTCCATTTACATTCACACAGTTTCCTATGCAGTAAAATTTCTTTACAGTGAAATTTCTATGTATTATAAACTCAAAGTTAAAACTAATCTAAAAGTATACGGTTTATTTCCCGTCTGATAGATAGCTTTCTCCATTTTCAATCACACAATTTCCCATGCAGTAAAATGTCTATGTATTAGAGACTCAAGGCAAAAACTAACCTACAAGTACAAGGTTCATTTCTCTTCTGATAGATAGCTTTCTCCATTTTCAATCACACAATTTCCCATGCAGTAAAATGTCTATGTATTAGAGACTCAAGGCAAAAACTAATCTACAAGTACAAGGTTCATTTCTCTTCTGATAGATAGCTTTCTCCATTTTCAATCACACAATTTCCCATGCAGTAAAATGTCTATGTATTAGAGACTCAAGGCAAAAACTAACCTACAAGTACAAGGTTCATTTCTCTTCTGATAGATAGCTTTCTCCATTTTCAATCACACAATTTCCCATGCAGTAAAATGTCTATGTATTAGAGACTCAAGGCAAAAACTAACCTACAAGTACAAGGTTCATTTCTCTTCTGATAGATAGCTTTCTCCATTTTCAATCACACAATTTCCCATGCAGTAAAATGTCTATGTATTAGAGACTCAAGGCAAAAACTAACCTACAAGTACAAGGTTCATTTCTCTTCTGATAGATAGCTTTCTCCATTTTCAATCACACAATTTCCCATGCAGTAAAATGTCTATGTATTAGAGACTCAAGGCAAAAACTAACCTACAAGTACAAGGTTCATTTCTCTTCTGATAGATAGCTTTCTCCATTTTCAATCACACAATTTCCCATGCAGTAAAATGTCTATGTATTAGAGACTCAAGGCAAAAACTAACCTACAAGTACAAGGTTCATTTCTCTTCTGATAGATAGCTTTCTCCATTTTCAATCACACAATTTCCTATGCAGTGAAATGTCTATGTATTAGAGACTCAAGGCAAAAACTAATCTACAAGTACAAGGTTCATTTCTCTTCTGATAGATAGCTTTCTCCATTTTCAATCACACAATTTCCTATGCAGTAAAATGTCTATGTATTAGAGACTCAAGGCAAAAACTAACCTACAAGTACAAGGTTCATTTCTCTTCTGATAGATAGCTTTCTCCATTTTCAGTCACACAATTTCCTATGCAGTGAAATTTCTATGTATTAGAAACTCAAGGCAAAAACTAATCTACAAGTACATGGTTCATTTCCCTTCTGATAGATAGCTTTCTCCATTTTCAGTCACACAATTTCCTATGCAGTGAAATTTCTATGTATTAGAGACTAACCTACAAAAACTAACCCACAATTACATGGTTCATTTCCTTTCTGATAGATAGCGTTCTCCATTTTTAGTCACAAAATTTCCGATGCAGTGAAATTTCTGTGTTACAGACTCAAGGCAAAAACTAACCTACAAGTATATGGCTCATTTCCCTTCTGTTTCAGTTTTCCAGTTTCAGTCACAATTTCCCAAGCATTGAAGTTTAAAGGTAAAAATTATAATTATATATAATGTAATTATGAACTTAAGGCTTCATGTATACATTATAATTTGTGTTTGTTAACAATGTTCTATAGAAATAATCAATTACTTGAGCAATCATCATGGCGTAGGACCTTGATTGCGACTAAACTCTTCATATGTAGATCATTTTTAAGGAGCCATTAAAATTTATATGTACAGTACACAACTGAGCCAAGTAAATGTTTGTATATTTACGTGTTGGGAGGTATATATACTCCCGATGAACGTCTGTATATCTACAAACGTCTGATTGCAGATATGGCATTGACTAACTGTTTTGAAATGTTGAAACACTCTTTTTCCACTGCAGGTTGTGTAGGTCCACCTAGCGCCCATACCGTTTGCTACAAATGACTTCTTGAGGGTCCCTTGAAGTTAGATAAAGCCCATCTCCAAGCTCAAATTCACTTTTGCCAGTCCCATAAGGTTTTTTTCCAGCTATTTAAACTCCACAAATAGCCAGGAAAATAAAATGTTCACGCATACAAAGCTCAGCACGCATGGATAAAGCTAAATTAAAATTTGTAGGTCGCCTGGTATCCAGAGTCCACAAACGTGAGCTAAGCTCTCCCTTAATCACCTTTATCAATTTTGGCTTGGGATAAAGGGTAGATGGATGAAAAGGTTAGATCCAAACCAGGCACTTTTGGTTTCCTAAAGATTGTGTGAGCCCCTGATACTTAAACTAAATTAAGATACTATGTGAGAAAAGTCGTGTAAAATCTGATTATTTCTTGAAAAATCAGATCTGTTATCAGAATTTTCAGGGCAATAAAGACAAGCGACAAAAAGTCGTAAATTGATAAATTTATTCGCACTACTTTCTCGGTTCAATAGATTTATTGATGCTACTGATAGTTAACCACATTTTCCAAAACTTAATTCTTACGAGCACATAGAAAAACCTTTATGTAACGTAAATTTTCTTTTCAGAGATATAAAATTGATTTATTTTTACAATGCCATAATATACGATGTAAAATATTGAATCATTTTTCAAGCTTTTACAAAATTACAAAGCTTATTAAAATTTATTGTATTTAAGAAAATATTAGCGGAACATTCAATGGCCTCTTTGTCACTCTACGAACTATATACAACTTTTTTTTCTAAAATCTCATTCTTTCTAAAAATTCTAAAATGTCTCGCAGACGAGATGGAAGCGAATTTCTAAAATATTCTTCCAAATTACTCATTTTTTAAAATTTTGATTGCACCGTCATAACCAATATTAAAATCTCTGTATATTAGCATTTCATACGCTAATGTGTTATTTAACCGCTATCAAATTAAATTTTATAATTTCAACGGATTTTGAAAATTCAAAATTCTACGTAATGCAATTTTTAACGCTGATTACGACGGTGAAACCAGACTTTCAAAAATGTTTAATACAAAAAAGATACGAATTTTTAGAAATTTGGATATAGTCGCCATTTTAAAACTGTTAATAAACTGTTATCAAAATGAATTTTTGTACCAAGTGTGAACTGATTCGGGCTAAAATTGCAAACGTGAGCGTGCTAAAACCCAGAAACACGCGCGCGCGCGCGCGCGCACACACACACACACACACACACACACACACACACACACACACACATATATATTTATATATAAAGAATCTTGCAATGTGTGATTGCAAGACAAATATATATATAAATAAATAAATAAATATATATATATATATATATATATATATATAAATTATCTCTTAAAAAGTATTCTAGAATTCAAAATCAGAGCTCATTTCAAGTTCCGGTTCTGGATCTCACCATGATGGCAGCTCCAAAATAATATAATATAATAATAATAATAATAATAAGGCCGGAGCGGACTACGAATTCGAAACCTAACCTTTCGTTTTTAATGCAAATGAGGTACTTTTTAATTTAAAAGCGTACTTGAATGAAGTTAGTGGCGTCGCTGGGCTCAGTTCCGCGTAGTTGTGACTATCTTGGTTCGGTTTTGAAGCTGACTTCTCTTCCCCCACCGATCGGACCACGCCTTCAAACTTACTACTTCTCATTGCCGAGGTTACCGTTGCTAGCTTATGGTCCTTAAACACAGTAGTTTCCTAGAATCCGTTATAGTAAATATTTAGATTTAAGATATAAACGCGTACTTTAAACTGCCTGAACTCTGTTTCCGGTTGCCGTTCATCTTAATTCCGCTCCGCTCCGCTAGGCTGAGCTCAGCACAACTCAGCTCCGCACTTGGTGGCGGCCCTGTTTAATAATAAAATACGATAATTGATGTTAACAATATCCAATTGTTATTGGTAATTGGATTTTTCTGTTGCCTGTATTACAGTTTAATAAAACAAGCTTTGAAGCGAGACCAATTGATTCTAAATTGTTTTGTTGCCAAGTGTATTCTGATTGGTTATATAATTTGTTGAACCATTTGGTTTACTTCTTTCGCTTAATATAGTTCAGTTTTATTACATGTTTTAAAAGCAACTTTATAGACTACTTCAAAATAGATAATTACTGTATAAAGTATTTTCACTGTATAGTTATTCATCGCCAAATTACATTATAAATTTCATATACTCTATCAACAATAAAATGTTTATTGTTTTTCATTTCTATTACATTTATTGATTTCAAATCAGAAGGTAAAATTTTAGAGCAATATTTACAAAATAAAACATGTAATTCTATTTAAATCTTAAATTTTTTCATTCCACTTTTAAAAATACTGTATAAAATGCTTAGTGTTCGACAAAAAATATTAGCCTATTTTTGATATTTTTGCGTGTTCAGATCCACTGAATCCAAAAAAAGTGGTTTGTCCTTTGACGTAAATGTGTGTATTTGAGTGTGTGTGTGTGTGTGTGTGTGCGCGCGCGCAACAAAGAGACCTAAAACCTCTCATCCACCTGGGCTGGGGGTTACGTAAGTCTTGTTTGCTCGAACAAAGTTTTGTTCAAATAAAGTCCATAATTACCCTCCTCCAAAAAAAATGTATGTGTGTTAAGCAATTTCATTTCGATTTGAAAGAAGTAAAATTCATTACGGAAATAGCTTGGGCAAGTTCGTTAACCAGCGAGATTCTTTCAACAGTTTCAAACTGTCGTCCATTTAAAATATTTTTAAAAATCATCAAACTAAAATCTAATTTCACCATCGTACACAGTGTTAAAAACTAAATTGGAAATTTGAATTTGCAGAATCCTTTTAAATTAAAACGTTTCTGACAGCAGTCAGGCTTCGTTTTTGTATTTTCAACGTAATTCGAAAGATTAAAATCCTAATATATGCAGATTTTAAATTCTGATCATGGTGGTGAAATTAGAATTTCAAAAATGGTAAAAGGTAAATAATTTTTGAATTTTGCTTCTATGGCATCAGCGAGATAGCGATTATTTTGAAATTTGATCCCGCTGTCGTATTAGGTAACATTTTAAACTTTCAATGAATTTAATAAGTTATAATACCACTTTATCTAGATATTAAAGTTCATTATGCTGGTGAAATCACAAAATATGTAAGACAAAAATGTGTTGTGATATGGTTTCTTTGTCGAAATTCGCTTCAATGACGTAAGCGAAACTGCAAGCAGCTATTATTGTAATCGGTTTTGTCGTGTATGACACATTTTAAAATAATTTTACAAAAGTAGATCTACAAAGGAACATTTGGAGAGATACTTGTCTGTCTTCAAACCTTTATACATCTCAAAGCAATCTTTCCACAGTCACTATGCAAAAGAATATTTACAAAACAAAGGAAACGTTGTAAGTATTCTTCCTGAAAGTTTTAAGTTGTAAGTTTTAGTTTTACCGTTTTCGAACGTTGATAACTATACTGAAAACGTGACTGTCTTTTCATTTTCATAGATGTTTATTTACCCGACAGCTTCACCTCGACAAAGTCACGTTTATTCTCAAACTTTGAGACACGTTGAAGTATTATGGGTAATTTGATGTCGTACAGTGGTCATCACTTTACGTATTAACGGCACTTAATTATTCGATGCACGCAGCTGTCTCGCTGATATCACTGACGTGCATTTCCAAAACACAATAATACTATATCTCATTCTAAGAAGTGTATGAGGGGACTCGGTGGTCGATGCACCGGTCAGTCTGCTGCGTCTCTGAACTGCGCAACTTAAGACTCTTAGTTCTAACCTCAGTTACTCCCGTTGCACTTCCCTTACCGTTAACGCTGATCCCTCGTCTTCATTAGTCTAATTGGCATCTTTATTCGGTCAAAAAAGATCTTTATGAACGTTGATAAAAAAAAACTTTGTGAAAATATAAACAGTAGTTTATGATTGTCACTATAAGAATACTTCAGCAGATGGAATCTAAGAGTTTTGTTGGAAAAATCAGTGATTAAGGCGTTCAGAAATGGAAGGCTAATTGCCAATACTGAAAAGTGGTTTTATAAAAATCAGCCAGTAAGTTAGATATAGTGAAAGATAATAAATACCTAGGAATTATACTACCTCCGCAGGTATCATTTAACAAACATGAAGGAAAACTGCGAAAAAAACCAAAGTAGTCTTTAAATTCAATTTAAAGCCAGATGCTGGAAAATAACCCATTTTCAAATAATAATCAGCTAAAAATAAATTATACAGTAATTTAACTTGTTTAAAGGTTTACTGAAACAAAAAATAAATGAATGTTTATAACAGAATATTTGTAACCGTATTGGAAAATAAATTCAAATAAAAGAACTTTATTAATTTAGTACAAATTATAATCAAAACACTTTTAATATTTAGTAAGAACATTTTTCAAAAGAAACTTAAGAATACTTAAGGAAACACAGACTTTCCGCTTACACAGACCGCCTAAAACAAAACGCAAATACCAGACTTTACTTAAAATTTTTGGTTCTTTGTTGCGTTTAGAGAAATATTTTCCTTTTAATCCTTTGAAGTTGTCTGCATTAAAAGGAAAGGCCGACTCTAAATTAAGCGAGCAAGAAGCCAAAACGATTAAAAGAGACCGCGGCTTGCGTTTAATTTACAACTTTGGGGGGTTTTATTTTAAAAGGTAAATTTAATGTAATTACAGAAAAATATTTTAAGGAAGTCAAGCTTTTGATTCATAAAAACAGTAATTGGATTATCGTTGACTTTTTACAATAATAATAATACTGCTTCCTTAATAACAGACACTAGTGTACACTCTGTTTTCTTGCATATGTTGGATCTGTACTTAATTACGTATTACTTATTATTGATATTACTTATTACTTAATATCTTAAGAATGTCAGATGAGAGAATGCAGTAAAAATTGAAGAGTTGGGGGGGAAACTATATTAGTCCATTTTGAAATTTTTTTTAGGAGAGGAAATACAATAGTTTTCTCTCTGTGTCTTATAAAATAATAACATACATCATGTTATCTTTAAGTTATATAAAATTTTCTATTATTATAATCTTGTTTTTTTTTAAGCCCACATTGGAGCACACACAGTCAATTTAATTAAGTCTTTTGGTTTTTCTACGTTCTTCCCAGTATTTTTTTAATCTTATTGATCTCTGAAGTCTGAGTTCTTCCGAATATACTACGTTTCTTGGACGTTTTTTCCTAAACTGTAATTGGGTTTCCTGACGTTTTAAGATCGCTTTTTCCCTTCTTTCTGCCAATTGCTCCTTGGTTATTCTTAGTTCCTCCAAGTCCTGCTCCACCTCCTTCAACCAGTTGTTCCTAACTTTACACTTCAGTTGGTAGTCCAATAATCTCCTCGTAAGTCTACTCTCTGGTAGTCGAGTTAGGTGTCCAAAGAAGGCCAATCTTCTTTTCCTAAAAATGTTAGTGAGCTGCTCGTTGTTCCGATACAAGACCGCATTCGGCAATAGACTGTACTTTCCCCCCACCAAATGTTTCTTATTAATAATTGTTCGGAGTACTCTCCTTTCCATTCTCTGGAGTTCCTCCGTTCTATTTTGGTTCTTTATATTAAATAGAGTCTCCGAGGCGTAAGTTACCTTTGCCCTTATGACTGTGTTACAATGCCTAAGTTTAGATTTTATAGAAGCGATTTTTTTTGTAGGTGTTCTGGGTCAAATAGAACGCAGATCTTAATTTAGCTACTCTGTTAAGTATTGCTGGTTTTTCTCTGAGGTCTCTGATAATAGTTTCTCCCAAGTACTTAAATTTATCGGTAATCTTTTACCGGTCGTTACCGATTTTTACGAACTTTTGTTCTGTCTTTCTTATTGGCATTATCTCTGTTTTCTTGAAGGATATTTGGAGGCCGACTTTTCCTGCGATATCTCTTAGTGATTCAATTTGATGTGTTGTGTCTTCCCAGCTGTTCGATAAGAGTGCCATTTACATAAAAAAACAAAATTGTGAATGAAATTTTTTCCCATTTAATCAGCAATGTGCAGGAGGGAAATATCGTTTGCGGCTGTATTCCTCAGAAATAAAAAATAAAATGTACTTTTGGAATAAAACTACTTCGTAGATCTACTTTAAGTGATGATTTAATGACATTTTTAGTTACATTATTAAGTTGTTTAAAAATAAAAATTAGTTTTGTTTATAAAAGTTGTCAAAGTTATTCAGTCAGTTACAGTAAAAGAAGATGGCTTTTGTTTGGACCCTGAGCGTTTTTCCCACTGCGAACTGTGACTGAAAGCAATGTTCCCCCTTAAGGCGATTTTTTTTATTAAGTTACAGAGCAATACCGTTTTTTTACTGTTAGCATTTTTCCTTCTTCCGTTGAGCGAAGTCGATAGAGACGGTATTGAACTACATTATAGCGTTGAGACCTTAATTTCGAAATTTCTTGGACTAATGTCGTTTCCCCTCTCGCAACTCTTCAGTTATAAACTTACTGCGTTCAAAAAAAAATACTGGTTGAAAGAAGTAAGGAATTTAATAAATGATTTAGTTGGGAATAACCACCCCAGAGGATACTGCTGATGCTGATATTTTGGAGCTCGTTTTTGTGAATGTACGTGTTGGTGTTGAGCAGCGTGTGAAAGAACTCTTCAGGGCGTGAACTATAGACTACATGGAAGCAAAATTATATTCAGTGGCTAACATTTACCTGCATGCGGACATGTCGTAGGAGAAATGCAGGTGGTTGTTGAAACTAACAGGTGACTGAAACTTAACTTCAGACAGTTTGAAAGTACTGATTTTCAATGCTCAGTGTATAACTGAGATGATATAGAATATCTGTTCTACTTCCTTGCGTTGTCTCCCGTATTAAGTGAGTTGAGAAGAAGATGGATGAAGTCAGACTTTTTGGATAGTGGAGAAGTTGTTGAATAGGAAGGACCAGACTTCACTAGACTTCACTGTAGACTACTGTTAACTATTGTAGATATGTGTGGCAGTACAGATCTGGTGCAGTTAGTGAATAGTATTATTGTTTAATTTAAAAACAATAAAACTGTAGAGGAATGGTTAGTCAAAATGTTTAAGATTTAAACATTATAAATAGAAAACAAGTTATTATTTTTTAATTTTTTTAATAATTTTTGTGAATGAGGTTCATTATTTTTGAGTAAAAATGAGAAAGAAATTTGGTTTTTATTTTGTTTCCCACATGGATTAATTTTTGAAAAGCTACTCTCCTAACTGCCATAGATAATGGGAGTGTTTTTTATATGGTGTGTGTGTGTGTGTGTGTGCGTTTACGCGCGCACATATGCGTGTTACTCGCAATTGCCAAAATCGGATATTGTCCGAAATTTTTATCCACTCCTTGGATTGCGAATGTGGTTGTACGCACTCATCTAAAGGAGGAATTATTCCTTAGCTCGAAATAAATTTCGCGGAGTCTGTAAAACCACATTCGCAATACACGGAGTGGGTAAACATTTCGGGCAATGTCCGATCTCGGCAACTGCCAGCAATATATATATATATATATATATATATATATATATATATATATATATATATATATACATATATATATATGACGTACATAATTTCATCCTGTATTATTTCTGATAGACGTTTGTCCTGACGTTTCGCTAAATTCACATCTACCCTCTCAAATGTTGTTCTGGTGCCAAGTGTGGAATTTCACTTATAAATTTGCCAAGAAGGTTTTATTGGGAACTAAATTTTATATGCGATTTACTACGTCGGGTGGCAGAGGAAATATTTGTATAAACTGTTCCGGTGTTCACTGTAAATGCATTGTAAATCGATCAGATACAGAAAGACGTTTGAAATTTGCATATCTCGACTTCGATATTATTGCACGTCTTATTTATTTGAACGAAGTATGTTCCGTCAAATATTTAACAACACTTCCATTCAGCCATTTTTTTGCTGTTCAGAAACTATTGAATTGCAAACACAAGAACAACTGAGAAACGCAAACACGGAAATCAAACATGAAGTAAATGCAGACTGTTTGATATAAACTGATCAAAATATTGACTTTATAGAAATCAATGATGCCTACAAAGTTGGAGTTGTCAACAATATATGAAAACTTGAAACTTACATCCGGAAACAATATAACACAAATAAAGTTCATAGAACGTATTTACTTTTTAAATATATTTTACTATTATATTATCAATTATTGTTTTGAAAAAAATCAAAACTATTTCAGTAAATAGAATAATGATTTTCTTCTTCACGTTTATATTTCCCGCCACTTAAACGTAGATGTACTGGCATTAAAGACAAGGGAATGGCTTACGGCAGTAACTGTAGTCTCGAACTAACCATATTACGGCATTATCTACAGTCTTGAATAGATGATCTTACGGTATTATCTGCAGTCTTGAACTATCTTACGGCATTATCTGCAGTCTTGAACCAACGATCTTACGGCATTATCTGCAGTCTGAAACAGACGATCTTACGGCATTATCTGCAGTCTTGAACAGACGAACTTAAGGCATTATCTGCAGTCTCGAACCAACGATCTTACGGCATATCTGCAGTCTCGTACAGACGATCTTACGGCATTAACTGCAGTCTCAAACAGACGATCTGACGGCATTAACTGCAGTCTCGGAAAAATGATCTTAAGGCATTATCTGCTATCTCGAACCAACGATCTTACAGCATTATCTGCAGTCTCGAACCAACGATCTTACGGCATTATCTGCAGCCTCGAACAAACTATCTTACGGCATTAACTGCTGTTTCGAACAAACGATCTTAAGGCACTAACTACAGCCTCGAACCAACGATCTTACGGCAATAACTGCAGTCTCGAACAAACGATCTTATGGCAATAAGTGCAGTGTCGAACCAATGATCTTACGACATTAACTGCAGTTTTGAACCAACGATCTTACGGCAATAACTGCAGTCTCGAACAAACGATCTTATGGCAATAAGTGCAGTGTCGAACCAATGATCTTACGACATTAACTGCAGTTTTGAACCAACGATCTTACGGCAATAACTGCAGTCTCGAACAAACGATCTTATGGCAATAAGTACAGTCTCGAATCAACGATCTTGACGTGCGCAAGTTCGTAGACAAAGAAGACAAAGATTGGTTGGTGCTTTAACCAATCTGGACACGCCGGTCCTTTAATGGAACAAAAATATTTCACAAAACGTTCCCTTTGTTGTTAATGTCTGAAAAAAGTGCTCTTTGAACTAATCAGCAAATAAATGGTGCAAAACTCTTTCTCAAACATTTGTCTTTCAATTTTGTGTCACTGGCAGAGTTCTAACTGAAATCAGTCTATAAAATGTTAACTATTCTATAGTAAATTGAAAAATTCTGTAAGTCAGTAGATGTTTATTATTTTTTAAATTTATTATAATTATTTACGTCTTTTCATTCTCTTAGAACATTAAATACATAAAATATTGAACAAAACGGATGACTCCTACTCTGGAAGAAAATGTTATAAAAATCACTCTTTAAAAGCGACTTTTATTAAAAACAGAATAACAAAATCTATACGTTGTTGAAGGGGGAGAAAAGGAAAGTAGTATTTCCAAGCCGTGATTTTTTAAAATTTATAATTTAGTATAAATTATATAAATTTATAATTTAGTATATAAATCTATGTGTGACTTAAATGTGATAAAATTGGATTAACTCAGTAATCGTTACAATTTAGGCCAATTTTTTATTTTTTTCGAATGCTGCCTAAGGGGATTTTTTAGAATATAAGAGTAGTAGGGCCTAACCCATAGGAAATAGTAAAGGTATGTAAAAATACCGCATACTGATTTCTTGTTAGAGCTATTCCTTTCGTTTTAGATAGCGGTGAATCAGTCTGCAGTTTCAAGAGTAAGTCTCGCTTCCAAGCAATGCAAAGTGCTATGATGATGACGGTCCTTTTATGGTGTGGCTGCACGAACGGCTGAATCCATGTGGAACAACGTATTTTTTTATTATTCAGGCATATGCTTCGGATATCAGGCGACGTCCAGAGTTACCTATACATACGGGGCTCTGAATGGGCGGACTTTTTTTTTACCTAGCTATTTGTAAGTTTTTAATGACTGAAAACAAACCATCAAAATCTAAGAAACCCTGTAGAACTGACAAAATTGGTCTTGGATAATGAAAATATCATGGAAATTGTACTGTACCGTGGTACCTACAAGTAGTGAAACAGCGGAATGTGAGTGCACTAGACTCTTTTAACCTAGAAACATAAGATCTCTTAGTTTTCAGTCCTTGGGAGTGGGAAACGCAATCCGTATAGAGGAAAGCATATGAGTCACTGACAGTTGTGTGAGATACTTAAACCCAAATAGGCTGAGATTGTATTGGAGTATCCCTCAGTAGAGGCAAAGAAAAAAAAACTTCGCTGACACTACACAACTGACATGAAACCGTACTCAGACAGGAACTACTATTGAAAGAGGGTCCTCTAGGTGGACTTCGGGGGACAGTACTTAGAGGGAAACCAGAAGAACCATGGAACTCATTACAGGAAACTATAGTTTGATGGTGCTTCTGAACAGGATAGGAATTTACCTTATAGAAACCGTGTGTAGGCTAACCTGAATGGATGAGGAAACTGCAAGGCACATAGCCTATGATTGTGAGGTTTCTTCCAAATAAAGGAGATGGATTTTTGGTTTCCAGCATCCTAAGGACGTCCTGTTGAATGCTTTTCAGTAATCTGACCAAATTAATTAGAGGAACCAATGTATTGAACTAGCACCTAAGAGCCCTGAATGAATGAATTGATAGAGTTACTATTTCACTGCGATCTTTGTAGAACAATTATGCTCCCTTGCTATTTTCCTGAGATGCTCAGTTACAGCGTCTTCTTAAGTCCGATTATCTTCATGACGTCTAAAATTTAAATTGGTTTCTAGATAGATAGCTTCACTACTAACTGGTAACTTTACAATTCCTTATTGAGGTACTTGCACAAACTCTCTCTGCTTATTCCCTTTCACTTTTTCTTTTCTTTACCTATATTACTGAGGTTCTGCTCCATTTGGTCAAAAGTTTTGTAGTGCGGTGAAATCCTGTTTATTTTATTTTACAGTCTTACTCATGGTAATACCAACAAGTAGTTAAGGAAACGTAATCCACCTATACAGAGCTCTGCATGTCTAAGTAAGAGTAAGGTACACTTTCCAAAGATTCCGTTTGATACATATTCTCATACGCTCCATCAGCCCGGCTTTATACTTTAGAGTTAACCAGATTATGTAGAGTAGTGAAAGTGTGTATGTCTTGAGTAGATGAATAAGAGTAGTATGAGCTAGAGGTACGGTGGGATCGCTACGCCCATCAGCTGCTCACTTCAGCTGCCTCCGCCGGAACTTCAGAAGCTTAGTTGCAAAACATGCGATTTCAAAGTCTATCAAATACCATAACCTCTGCAATCAATCTTATTTATATAAAAAAGTCAAACACCACTCACTGAATCGTCATAAAATTTCTAAAACTGCAGACCTAAAAACATTAAATTGTATGTATTCGTTATCTAAGCATAGTAGTTGTTAAAAACGTCACCACAAATTGGTTAAATGTGTTAAACTTTGTATGTAATCCCTGTATCTCCAGACAGAAAAACGACGTAGAAAACTTAAATTTGGTACACACGTTTATGTTGAGCTTTGTAAGTGCAAGAAGAAATGTTTTTCATACATTTTGCACCGAAGGGTTAAAATGTGGTAAATTCTTAACCGCGGGCGTTAAAATTTAGTGTGAACAGTTCTCTTCGGCTCGAATTGATTACAAAGAAATAGTTTTTAAAAAAACCATTACTAAGTGGTTGAAATAAGATTAAATAAAAACGTATAACCTCATTAGTCATGTTTATGTTGGTGTTATGTTAGTGGGATATTTTTGTAGGAAGATATCTGTTATTTACATGTAACTAGTATAACGGTGTAGGTGATATTTCAAAACTCCTACCTAAAGGGTTAAAGTGAGGGTGAGTTGAAATGTTGAAGCAGCGACGGGGCTAGTTTAACACAATATCATTTAATTCATACGTTTTGTTTAAATAACGATTTCATAAATCTGACTTTTGACCAAAAAAAGCTTTATGACTTCTTTTTTTAAAAAAAAAAAGATATATTTGCTCACATTTTATGGGTGGCTTCGATCTTACTATTTTCTGATTTATCTTTTAAGTGTAAACATACCATTTAAATAAATTTTAATAATTAAAATATTTAATTCACGCTTAATTTTTAAAACTACCATTAAATAACTACCATTAAATAAATTGCAAACATAAAATTTAAAACAAATCGTAAAAATTTTAAACAACAATTAATGAGGCAAGTATGTTTTAGAATTAAAACTGTACCATAATTTTGTAATATAAAAAATTATAAATCAGGCCTTCAAGACTGATTTATAGGATTTCCGGGATATAAGACGCCCCTTGTAGGGCGTAGTAATTATGTCCATTTATCTCTGTGACTTTCCTTAACAAAGAAAGGAAGTTTGTGCTGCTATATTCTAACTGAAAATTTTTTTATCTCATTATGCTAAGTACAAAAAAATTATGACAATCCTGAAAAAAAGGTAATACTGAGAATTTAATTGGATCTTTACATTTTAAGATCACTTGAAACAAGAAAATTAATTTTAGTTGGTTAACTATCCATGTATATTAGATTATTAATAACATAATTTCAATCTTCAATCGATCTATCAAAATAAGTTACACAGAATTCGTTCATATTTGATTAAACCAATAAATTAAGAAAAACAGATTTATTGATAGTTAAGATTTTTGTTTTTATCTATTTACTTTTAAACTGTATAATTCCAAATTTATTTCAGTTATTATTATGTATGTGTACTAAAATATTATACTAAATATTTAATTAAAGAAATATAATTTTAAAAAAATAAATTATGGCTTATGGTGACGTCATGGTGTTGTCCAACTTTTTTCTGACCAGCAAAGGTTAAAAAAAATTCAAATCTCTTTATTTAGGTGTACAACGCTCGCGCTAACACACACACACACACACACACACACACACACACAGACTGAAACCTATATATATACATATATATATATATATATATATATATATATATATATATGTTTCACTCGTTAGAGCATTAACAACACTACTTAAAAGATAAAACCTTACAGGCCCAAGAACTAAGAAGATAGTATAATGACATAGGTAATGATTTTAAAAGAGGTGAAGAAATTAAGTAATTTTCATTTGAAATAATACAGATTTACTTAAAAATGTATTAGTTTATGTCTAAATTCTCTAAACTAATTAATTTCTATATTTCTTAGATACATTTAATATTTAAAATCCGCATTTTCATAAAAAAAAAATCAGATACATTATGAACTGTCAAGTGGTTAGCAAAACTATAGTCTGTATGAATCTAAAACTTTTTTATATATTTAAATTTTAATGAACCCTCACAAAATAATGTAGAGGTCAATGTCGGTTTTCATGGTCCCGGATCTGAGACATAACATTATAACCGCTCCGATAGCTTTTTCCAAGTGAAGTTCGCTAAAATGTTTAACAAATATTTACAATATTTCTAAAAAAACACTGTTACTTTTTTTTATTCACAATCGTGTTAAACTTTCAGTGTTATATACCCCTAAAAATAGTTTAAAATTAAATATATCAAAACTGGTAACTATACACAAAAAAGTGACTAGTGTACACGCTATATTTTAATACAACAAGACGACTAACATGAATATTACTAGCTCGTAGATATATTTGCTGTAACTAAAATGATTTCTAAAAAATGGTATTATTGATAAAATTACTTTTGTTAAAGTGCGATAGGGGAGTTCTTTTGCAGTTTACGACATTGTTTTGGAACGATATTAAACTTTTTATCAAACGAAATGAACTTTTGTTTTTCCGTATAAAATAAGGAAGAAAATAACCGTTGCGAACCCATAAATAAACACGGAAATCTGAAATTCCTTTCTGGTACATTGAATGCATGAATATGTTGATGACACATTGTTTACGATGTTTCTGTAGTACATAATCTTAGCAAATTTCCATTGAAAAATGAGCTATTAAAGCGGCCATCACAGTAAGATCTTTATTCGGGACATTCAAATGAGTGTTTAACTTTTGATGGTTCGTAATTATATATATATATATATATATGTGTGTGTGTGTGTGTGTGTGTGCGTCCGTTAAATTTTCAGAATACGTTAAAAATTAGGACATTTAATTTAACGGCGGTCAAGGTTCATTTCCGTATTTTTTAATGTGTTTTCAACGAACTTAATGTAAAACGTTTAAAAAGCTAAAACGTGGTCTAGAAGTCAGGATCGGCGCTCATTTCAAGGCCCGGGTCAGGGTCTAACCATGATGGCCTACTTCAATAGCTCTTTTTCCGACAGATATTCGCTAAAAAGTGATTTTTATTTATATCTATTAAGATCGCTGGAGATTTAGTAAGGATATGGATGCGACTTCTCATGTTTTCCTATATCGAAGGACCTTTTTAAAACTTATTTTGCAAGACCTTTCTTTTTATAAAAAAATTACGTTTCACTTTGTTTGTCGATTAAATCTGGTATTCCAAAAGGATAACTAGAAATTTAAAAAACAATAGACCTCGCAGTATATTTTTAATTAACTGTTTCGCCACCGTTCTACGACAGCGCTCGACACGTTCTTAAGATTTTCCACTAATTTAACCGGTAGCCGTAATATTTAGGAAAATGCAAGTCAACCAAAACTATTGGAAATTGTATGCTATAAACGGTCAAAATTATGGCAGGTTTTACCATTCAGTCCGTATTACAGAAAACAGCCAACAACTACAATCATCATCGTTAAATCAGTGGCCGCCATCTTGAAACTGAACAGAACGGGAGAAAACCTTACACATATGTTGTTTAGGCTTTATAAAAAATACTTTCTTATCAATTTTTAAAACAATCTGTTAATGCGTTTGGCCCAATCTGCATACACTCGTAATCGTTAAATGAAAATCCGCCATCTTGAAACGGAAGGGAATTTTAAAACTTTTTCATATGTCATTAAGGCTTTATGTAAGCTTCATACCACAACTTATCAATCCGTATGACCGAATCTGCATAACGAACATACAGTTAAAAAAAACAAACAAATCAAATGCCAAACGGTCATGTTCAAACAGAGACCTTGCTTTGCTCGGTCAGTTAAATAAAAATAATTAAATAATTAAACAGTCAGAAAAAGCTCATCGAAAAATAATTAAATTTAAATAGTTAAACGTGAAACTGTGTAAAGCGGTTTGCACTATTCAGTATTCGATAAATAAATTGCCATAATTTCATACAAATTAGTATGCGTGATGTCTTTTCAAATGTTGTTAGTTAAGTTTATTTACACAGCCTTTTGAAGGTAAACAAGGTCTGTTTACACGCTGGTATTTCCTCGTGCATACATGTGCAGAGTTTCCCATGGGTCAGTGTTAAGGGATTTGTAAAAATGATTACAACCAAATTACTGTAATTTTGCTAACAACTCACCATTTAAACAAAATATTTATACAGTAGTACCTACACATTTTGAACCAGGCCACTGAATATATACGCACTAAAGTGATAACTATGAGAAATATGTGAGCTGGTGGCATCTTGTAGCAAAGTGTGCAACTACAGTTACATACATAATAGTACTGTCTATTTTCTCAAACGTTTCCGCCTCTTGTCCTTACAGCTTGCAAGTTCGTAGCGGCAGACAGTCCAATTACTTGTCTGTCGATATCGTAGCCTCTGATATCGAACACACTTTTTATAATTGTTGCTAATTTTTAGTACGTTCATATTCAATGATCAGAAAATTAAATACAAACTATTTTGTTTTCGGGTAAATAAAAATACAAAAACGAACATGTTTATTGCAAGTTTTTTTCGGTCAATGTGAGCCGAAATATACGAGGTGTCTTTGGGCTGTCTTTGGAAACCTTAAATACAAAATCAGGAGAATTTATAGCGTTTTGTGTCGTGATTGTTTAAAGAAGTACATGGGTAAATTAATAGGCTTATATCAGAGAAATTGGAGGCATATAGACATTGAATTAAAAAGCAACAACTTACCTCTCCTCTCTACCACAGCATCAGAGCTTTCGAGATAGACAGACAGTTAGCTAGTGTTGGAAATTATAAGACAAGGATTATAAGACAGGTGAATTAAATAGGAGTAATATACCTACAGTTTGTAAAACTGCCTTCAATTATGTTCCAACTGAACGCAATCTTACTAAACACTGTCAACTTACTGAACCGAATCAGTTGTATATTAATGGTAGATTGCATTACGTCAGCTAAAGCCAGCCCACTTTCTATTTTCGTCATGTAGAGGTTATATAAGGAGCTTCTAAATTAAAAATGTTTAACGTTTATTAAGTTTGACTTCAGCATCGAATATAAACGTGAATGGTAACCCTTATGAGATATTTGTGAACGCTCGCTGCTGGTGCTACCTTGCGGCAGAGTTTTCTACTACAGTTAAATAATAATATTGTATAATTTCTCAAACGTCTCCATCTTCTGTCTTGCAGCTTGCAGCGTTCGTAGCGGCAGATAGTCCAATTTTTTGGACGTTTATATTCAATGACTTTAGACTTTGAGTGAGAACAACTTCGAAGATGCTGGATATGATTTAGCGAAATGTCGAAACAATGTTTATTCTTGAAACATTTGTGTCGATTTAATTGTAAACAGATTTTGTTGTAGTTCATACACATTATAATTTATAACGACCTTTCAAAAACTGATCATTAGTTTAGGATTGGCGCTAATTTTAAGATCCCGTGTCCTGGATCTTACCACCGTGGTAGCAGCTCCAATAATAAAATACTCGCTAAAATTAGTGGCTGTTTTACAGTGTTCACCGTTTAAGTGTCCTGGATCTTACCACCGTGGTAGCAGCTCCAATAATAAAATACTCGCTAAAATTAGTAGCTGTTTTACAGTGTTCACCGTTTAAGTGTCCTGGATCTTACCACCGTGGTAGCAGCTCCAATAATAAAATACTCGCTAAAATTAGTAGCTGTTTTACAGTGTTCACCGTTTAAGTGTCCTGGATCTTACCACCGTGGTAGCAGCTCCAATAATAAAATACTCGCTAAAATTAGTAGCTGTTTTACAGTGTTCACCGTTTAAGTGTCCTGGATCTTACCACCGTGGTAGCAGCTCCAATAATAAAATACTCGCTAAAATTAGTAGCTGTTTTACAGTGTTCACCGTTTAAGTGTCCTGGATCTTACCACCGTGGTAGCAGCTCCAATAATAAAATACTCGCTAAAATTAGTAGCTGTTTTACAGTGTTCACCGTTTAAGTGTCCTGGATCTTACCACCGTGGTAGCAGCTCCAATAATAAAATACTCGCTAAAATTAGTAGCTGTTTTACAGTGTTCACCGTTTAAGTGTCCTGGATCTTACCACCGTGGTAGCAGCTCCAATAATAAAATACTCGCTAAAATTAGTAGCTGTTTTACAGTGTTCACCGTTTAAGTGTCCTGGATCTTACCACCGTGGTAGCAGCTCCAATAATAAAATACTCGCTAAAATTAGTAGCTGTTTTACAGTATTCACCGTTTAAGTGTCCTGGATCTTACCACCGTGGTAGCAGCTCCAATAATAAAATACTCGCTAAAATTAGTAGCTGTTTTACAGTGTTCACCGTTTAAGTGTCCTGGATCTTACCACCGTGGTAGCAGCTCCAATAATAAAATACTCGCTAAAATTAGTAGCTGTTTTACAGTGTTCACCGTTTAAGTGTCCTGGATCTTACCACCGTGGTAGCAGCTCCAATAATAAAATACTCGCTAAAATTAGTAGCTGTTTTACAGTGTTCACCGTTTAAGTGTCCTGGATCTTACCACCGTGGTAGCAGCTCCAATAATAAAATACTCGCTAAAATTAGTAGCTGTTTTACAGTGTTCACCGTTTAAGTGTCCTGGATATTACCACCGTGGTAGCAGCTCCAATAATAAAATACTCGCTAAAATTAGTAGCTGTTTTACAGTGTTCACCGTTTAAGTGTCCTGGATCTTACCACCGTGGTAGCAGCTTCAATAATAAAATACTCGCTAAAATTAGTAGCTGTTTTACAGTGTTCACCGTTTAAGTGTCCTGGATCTTACCACCGTGGTAGCAGCTCCAATAATAAAATACTCGCTAAAATTAGTAGCTGTTTTACAGTGTTCACCGTTTAAGTGTCCTGGATCTTACCACCGTGGTAGCAGCTCCAATAATAAAATACTCGCTAAAATTAGTAGCTGTTTTACAGTGTTCACCGTTTAAGTGTCCTGGATCTTACCACCGTGGTAGCAGCTCCAATAATAAAATACTCGCTAAAATTAGTAGCTGTTTTACAGTGTTCACCGTTTAAGTGTCCTGGATCTTACCACCGTGGTAGCAGCTTCAATAATAAAATACTCGCTAAAATTAGTAGCTGTTTTACAGTGTTCACCGTTTAAGTGTCCTGGATCTTACCACCGTGGTAGCAGCTCCAATAATAAAATACTCGCTAAAATTAGTAGCTGTTTTACAGTGTTCACCGTTTAAGTGTCCTGGATCTTACCACCGTGGTAGCAGCTCCAATAATAAAATACTCGCTAAAATTAGTAGCTGTTTTACAGTGTTCACCGTTTAAGTGTCCTGGATCTTACCACCGTGGTAGCAGCTCCAATAATAAAATACTCGCTAAAATTAGTAGCTGTTTTACAGTGTTCACCGTTTAAGTGTCCTGGATCTTACCACCGTGGTAGCAGCTCCAATAATAAAATACTCGCTAAAATTAGTAGCTGTTTTACAGTGTTCACCGTTTAAGTGTCCTGGATCTTACCACCGTGGTAGCAGCTCCAATAATAAAATACTCGCTAAAATTAGTAGCTGTTTTACAGTGTTCACCGTTTAAGTGTCCTGGATCTTACCACCGTGGTAGCAGCTCCAATAATAAAATACTCGCTAAAATTAGTAGCTGTTTTACAGTGTTCACCGTTTAAGTGTCCTGGATATTACCACCGTGGTAGCAGCTCCAATAATAAAATACTCGCTAAAATTAGTAGCTGTTTTACAGTGTTCACCGTTTAAGTGTCCTGGATCTTACCACCGTGGTAGCAGCTCCAATAATAAAATACTCGCTAAAATTAGTAGCTGTTTTACAGTGTTCACCGTTTAAGTGTCCTGGATCTTACCACCGTGGTAGCAGCTCCAATAATAAAATACTCGCTAAAATTAGTAGCTGTTTTACAGTGTTCACCGTTTAAGTGTCCTGGATCTTACCACCGTGGTAGCAGCTCCAATAATAAAATACTCGCTAAAATTAGTAGCTGTTTTACAGTGTTCACCGTTTAAGTGTCCTGGATCTTACCACCGTGGTAGCAGCTCCAATAATAAAATACTCGCTAAAATTAGTAGCTGTTTTACAGTGTTCACCGTTTAAGTGTCCTGGATCTTACCACCGTGGTAGCAGCTTCAATAATAAAATACTCGCTAAAATTAGTAGCTGTTTTACAGTGTTCACCGTTTAAGTGTCCTGGATCTTACCACCGTGGTAGCAGCTCCAATAATAAAATACTCGCTAAAATTAGTAGCTGTTTTACAGTGTTCACCGTTTAAGTGTCCTGGATCTTACCACCGTGGTAGCAGCTCCAATAATAAAATACTCGCTAAAATTAGTAGCTGTTTTACAGTGTTCACCGTTTAAGTGTCCTGGATCTTACCACCGTGGTAGCAGCTCCAATAATAAAATACTCGCTAAAATTAGTAGCTGTTTTACAGTGTTCACCGTTTAAGTGTCCTGGATATTACCACCGTGGTAGCAGCTCCAATAATAAAATACTCGCTAAAATTAGTAGCTGTTTTACAGTGTTCACCGTTTAAGTGTCCTGGATATTACCACCGTGGTAGCAGCTCCAATAATAAAATACTCGCTAAAATTAGTAGCTGTTTTACAGTGTTCACCGTTTAAGTGTCCTGGATCTTACCACCGTGGTAGCAGCTCCAATAATAAAATACTCGCTAAAATTAGTAGCTGTTTTACAGTGTTCACCGTTTAATTGGTGAAGTTTCTGCAAAAAAATATAATCGTATATAAAAGTGTAATAGCACCGAAAACACGAAGTAGTTTGGAGTTCGTTTTAAAGTAAATGAAATATGTACTTATTTCCCAAGCAATCTATGTAACCTTACCGTATGCATTCGATTTACTGTTAGATTAAATCGATTGAATATTTAAGGCTGCAATCTAAATACATACTAACGTATTTACTAAGAAGCAATTACTTATATCAGATGCAATCTCGGTTATATAACAGAATCCTTCGGGAACAGTTCAAGAGGTACAAGTGTATTGACGGAGAAAATAAAGACTATGATGTAAGATAGGTATAGAGTAGAAAATATTGATTTTATTTTACCATATAAGTGCATTATTAAAAAATATGGATAGGACATAAATTAAATGAATTATTTATTATGAAAATAATAAATTACTAAAAACAAACCAAAAAAAATATTAATTTACCAAAAAATGTGCATCATAATAATGGACTTTAATCAATATAGTTTGGGGGAAAATAAATATATTTTTCTCCACACAGACACGCAGACACACAGACAGACACACACACACACACACACACACACACACACACACACACACACACATCCAGAATTACAGACATTAAAAAAGTACTTTTCAAAGATTTCTGCGCCTTCTTCTTTGGTCGTTCAAGTCCCCTTAGAGCACAGCACTATCTTATTGCCAATAGTTGGAAAGCATTGGTGAAAATATTTAATTACATTTTGGGATGCTCTTTTATCAAGGTTTAACCCGTGACTGTCTGTTTTGGTCAACCGTTATTGCGCGAACAAAAACGAGTTTTTGAGATACGGACATTACGACGAGGGATACTAGAATTATATTTTATCAATAAAGAACCCGAGTTCAAATGTGTCTTGTGATTATTTTCCTTACCATTGTTTCATTCACTCATATTTTCTTTTCTCTGTTTTATAACTTTCCATTTCTTTTATCTAAACGGCCAATGCATTTTTATTGTTGTACATTTTCTTTATTGCAAAATCTTCAATACATCAGGCTCTGAGAGGAGTCTTTAATAGTAATAAAAGTCTTATTAAAAGAAAAACATAATAAAATATATTTTATTACGTTTTTTTTAATAAGTCTTACGTTTTTGTTAATAAAAAGAAATTAACAAAGCAGTTTAACCCATTTATTATTCATTGATTTAAACAGCAAGAATAATTGTTACTTTGTTTAAATCAAAAGTGCCCAAAGGACTAATTCGATTTAACAAACAAAGCATTGTTGAAAATAATTCGACAGTAAAATTACTGATTATTGTGCCTGAAGCGGATTTTCTATTCACTTAAATGGATGTGTTCCAAAAGTTTTGGTTTTTTGTTTTTGTTGAAAATAAGAAAAAATTCTTATAATAATTTGTAAAAATATTTTTTGTTATTTTTGCTTTTATTTTTATTTTATTTTCGGTTTAAAAAATAACATTTAAATTTTCAAAACTAAATCATGTTTTCAATGTACGTTAATGTAATTTAAAGTAATTTTAAAAAAAATATCCTCTAAAAATTATCTAGAGGTCATAATTGGTGTCAAGGTCTCAGGATTGCGTATTGCGTATGGTTGTTTCAACAGCTCATTTCCCAATGGGTATTCGCTTATGAGGAACGAATTCGTAAAATTTAAAATCCGCAAAATGGCGTGTAGTAAAAAAAATGTAAATTTAATATTCCTTGCTATGCGACTGCTTATCATGTCAATTGAAACTTGTGCTCTTTACCGATATGAAAACAATTTTCGCATTGAAACTGTAATAACCTGACTTTAGAGAGAAATAAGAAATTCAGGAAATAGAAATACGGATTCTTCCTGTTGTATCTGTCTCGAACAGTTTCGAGATTGCCTCGATATGTACAACCACAGACAAGAATCGCTCATGACGGGATATTTCAAAGAAATCGTTTCCCACAAATCCAATATCTTGTTTTAAATAAAGCAATCTAAAATTGTTTGTAGCGTTTTACTCATGACGTTGTAATCACTGCACGAAATAATATAAACGAATATTAACGATCCTAAAATAGCTATCGTGAAATTTTTGATAGACTGAACAGTTAGGTGGAAGCATATTATTTATCTAATTTAAAGACCACCAAAAAAGTGGTTTATACTTGAATTTTAGCTGTAATGATGTGTGTATGCGCGTGCGTGCGTTCACCGGTTTCGTTTCAATTTGGCAGTCACGTCTATTTTCCCCGCATACCGTGTAAATCCCACAAAATTTAACAGAAAGAAATTTAAACAAAATTTAAAGATAAAACAAAATTAGTTAGAAAAGATTGGTTTTTTCAAAATATCGGTTCTAACAATTTCAATTAAATTTTCCTGAAATATACTCCAAAAGAAACCGAACAAAACGCCATTCGGTGAAACGAATTTGGAATAGAAATTGCTTTTTAAAAAAACATAAAACAATAACCAAAACCAAATCGTCGGTAAATTTTTTTCTCAATTAAAGCGATATTATACAATAAGTGGGTTACGTAAGAAGTGGGATTCTGCAATAAGACAAATTACGTCACACTAATTACAATGATTGTTTGGTGTGATTTTACGTGAAAATTGACCTCCAACATTAACTTTTTATTTTTAATAACCTTTATCGGTAGTAACACTTAAAAAAAGGTAGTTCAAGGTTATAATATTGTTTAAAAATAATGAAAACCTAATTTACAATAAAAGAAGTACTTCTAAAATGTTCTGACATATTTACGATAAAACGTGATTTTATAACTACATGTTCAATTTTATATTTATTTTCTCAATATGTTCTTGCTATAGCTTTAAAATAAAAAAACTTACATGATATATATTTGTGTGTTTTGCGTGCATGTGTGTGTGTGTGTGTGTCAGTGTTAGGACTTTCGCAAATTTTTAATCTCCATTTGATTCAAGCTTAGCACAAAAATCGATATTGCTAAAAGCCCGGACAAGTTCGTTAACCGTCTATATTTGTTCAACAGTTTCAAAATGACGGTAATTTCAAATTTAAAAAAATGTTCTTCTTAATTTTTTTAATATGATTTCAGAATTTTAATCAGCGTTAAAAACTAAATAAATTAGAATTTTGATTTTTCCTAAATCCGGTGAGATTTAATTTGTCGGCGGTCAGGGTTCATTTCCGTATTTTCAATGCGATTTAAAAATTTTAAAATGTCAATATACGAAGATTTTAAGGCTGACTTGAAAATTCCCTTCCATCACGTCAGCGTGACAGCAGTTTGATTTATTATTTTCTGCCGTGTATTTTCGAATACAATTTAACAACGTTGTATCATTTCGCCACTTCGGTTGTTGTTGGCTAACCTGAAAATCAATGACTGATAACAGTGTTGCCAATTAGTAACAAGAGATGTGTGATCTAGACCAACAACATCCAGACTGACCAATTTCATGTATCAGGGTTCACGCAAATTGCCAATTACTCTGAAGTAGCCCATATTTCATACGTTTCTGATAAACATTAACGAGTGATTCAATATAACAAATGTATATTTACTAAAGTTCAATACGTTTACATTATTTACAAATAAAAGTGAAACTATTACGTTGTAATTTAAAATGTACCAGGACTTTCAAAAGTAAATTATAATTTAAAATGGAAATAGTTAAAATAATTTTTATTTTCATTATTGCAACAGAACCACCGACCACATATTTAAATAATTAGTATTATGACCTACTTTTCCGTCTAGTGGTCTATTTACTCACCTCATAAGGGCTTCCGCGTTTCGAAACCTTACTGTTTCATCTTCAGGTCGTAATACAAAATGTCAAGTACCTCGTAAAAATCGTCACAAAAGTAAACAAAACATTGAAAACACACGTCACAAACACTAAATACAATTACACGATTCAAGTACACACGATAAAACTTAGTTTGACCAAACGATACGTGCAGTCCGGAATGTAACGACATACGAGTTTCACGTTTCGTTTGGCCAAAACAAGTTTTATCGTGTGTATTTTAATAGTGTAATTGAGTTTGAGACATGTGTTTTCAATGTTTTATTTAACTTTGTGACGACCTCGACAGAGCGATTTGACATACTGACCTGATGGTAACGAGATTGTCATTTTTATTTTACACTTTTTTTAAAAAATACGATTTTAGAATCAACATAAATTAGCATTTAATTCTTTACATGAATTTAAAAAAATTGACCTACAAATAGGTTAACTTTAGTACATTCAATGGAATTTCAATAATTAAAATATAATTCACGCAAATTTTAATAAATCACGAAAATGAAATCAGAATCTTAAGGTGTCAATATTTTTTAAAAGTTTGAAATAACCGCCATTTTGAAACTGTTAAGCGAATTTTGCTCGATAACGAACTTGTGTAAACTACAATAATTTTTTGTCTATTCGTGATTATCAGTAACAAGTAGATTCAAAATCAGAAGTGTTCTGTTGGCACTATAATATAAAACACACACAGTCTTTATTATGAAAATATTTTTATTACAAAATTCAATTATAAATATAAAACATCAAATCGTCAAAGTAAATCTTAAACTAACTTTATTCTATTAATGACTTTATTCTAACTTTATTCTATAATTAATTTTAAGAATAATTATAAAATTAACTAATACTAAGATGAATATATTAAATTTTCTCATTATTTTAATTTATTCTTTACTGTATAAGTTACCTCCACTCTTAGTCTCTCTCTCTCTCTCTCTCTCTCTCTCTCTCTCTCTCTCTCTCTCTCTCTCTCTCTCTCTCTCTCAAACATTAATTTTTTAGCGAATTTTTATTGGAAAATTAGCTATTAGGCCAGCTAATTAGCCATGACGATAAACCAAAACCCGAGATCTTGAAATGAGTCCTGATCCCCAAATAATACAACGATTTTGGTGTGTGTGTGTGTGTGTTTTGGCACGGTCACGTTCACAATGTTGGTCCGATTTGAGACTAACTTGCAACGACAACCTATTATGGTAGCAGATGGGTCAAATTTTTAATTGAAAGGTGGACATATGAAATATAATTTAAAATTTCAAAATTTGGAGACTTTAACGTTGATATGACGGTGAGGTCATATTTTCAAAAAAAGTGTAAATTTTGTGGCGTAAGGGTTAATTTCCCTAATATTATTACAAATAAAAAACCGTTTGCTTATAAAAAAACATATTTACACATTTTCTACATTTATTCAAAGAAATATTTTTAGAAAATTATTTCTAAATATGTAAATTCGTTATCCCATTTTTGTGTATACTTTACTGTTTTCATACATAATATTATTTTTATATTATTAACAAGTATTGTAATTAAATTAAAAAATCACTAGGCAGAGTTGTTAATAATTAAATTATACAGGGTGTTTCAAAAAGTAAGTGACAATTTAAAATGAATAAAGCTCAGCTAATGTTGGTTCAATATTATACATATGCATTCGGGATTTATAAATCAGCTGATTTTTTTATTAATATGTTGCTATGGCAACGAGTTGGTTTAAAGTCACTGTTTATTATCTAGCGTTAGTTTAATGTGTTACTTGTGATTTCTACAAAATTTAAACTAATTTTTTAATTGTTGTTTGTTTACAACTTTATTCGCAAATGCAAACATGTATCTGGATTAATTCAGAACTATTAAAAATGCGGCAGAAACTATGCAGCGGCTACGATATTTTTGTTCCCGTAATGGCCTAAGGGATGGTTACTTTAGTTCAACGAACAATAGCAAACTTGTGCAAAAGTTTGAAACCACTGGTTCGGTAAAAGATAAACAGGAAGACTTTCAATAATTAAAGTCTTGCTTGCAAGGAATACAATTATTAATAATGGAAAAGTTGATGCTTGTACAGCAGTAGAATGGCGGAAATATTGAACACTTACGTTGAAGGTTAACATTTTGTTATAATTTAATATTTAATATCTTTATGAAATGTAGGATCAAATAATATAGTTATTAAAAAAATCGTAAAATAAAATTGTCAGTTACTTTTCAAATACATGGCGCCTATAAGTTACAATAAATTTATACACGCGTAATAAAGATACAAACGGACAGTGAAATTCGTACTTGAGTTATAATACTTTTTTCGTTCAATATTTCGGATAGTGCACTTTTTGGACATTCGTAATATTCGCGGAATTCAGAATATAATTGACAAAACATCGTTTCGAAAACGTTAAAGTTAATTCTATTAAAATATACCTTCTAACCTTATATATATCGAATACTTTAACATCTGAATCTTGGATAATTTGTTTGAAGGGCTTATGTGTGGGCTTCTTTGCGTACCTAACTTTAATTAAAATTCCTGTTAAGTCCTTTCTGATAATTAGTAAATCCAAGTTTCTTCTTCTTACAGAAAAATCACTCATTACTGTTTTAAACATAACGGAATTGCGGGCGTAAATGTACAAAGCGCGAAGAAAACAATGTCTGCCTGCCGGCAGTATATTCGTTGCGTGTAATTTTAAAATCGCCATGGAAAAATTAAGGTACGACGATTTTTTACCGTTCAATTTTAACAAAGAAATCAGATAATCATTAACGCTTTCTTGGCTGCTTTGAAACTGTTGCATTAAGAAGGAATACGGATAAACGATCTCTTCCAGTCCTTTTTTTATTTCCAAATTCGGAATATTTATGAAGATACAGTTGTCGAGTCTTTTGAAAATGTTGAAATACCCCATGACCGACATCAATTGCAGAAACAAATTTACGTCGCTTTCGTTCAGTTCTGTTAATCGTGGTTCGGTTACTATTTTTTTCAAAAACATTATAAAATCCGTCTCAACCGCTTCCACTACGATTTCACTCCTTCCGCGTTCGAACAATTTGCCTATTCGTTTGCGCACGTTTTCTGCTGCGAATAGTGATTCCAAACTGTTCACCGCGCTAGATTTTAACCAGTAATTATCGAATTTTCTCTCTTCTAAATAACTTACAATTGAACTAGGATTGTAAATTTCGAAATTTCTCTTACCGTACCGGTACCCGCCGTACCATTTACGAACTTCTTGGAACCTGAAGTTATTGCGCTTCCTCAAGAGATATTTAACTTCATTGTCTGTAAATCCGTAGAATTTAGAAAATTTATTGTCGATTAAAAACGGTATGTATTTTATATGGCTGGCGTCGGAAGAGAAGATTCGCTGCAAACCTATGGTGCCGCTGATTAAGCCGCTATGCAAATAAGCATTCGATTTTAAAGTACTTAAAGTAAATAGTTTAATAACGTTTCTGATTTTTTCGATGTCCGTGCTGGATTTTAAAATAAAATTTTCGATAGGAGCGTCGTAATCGTCTATCAAGACTATAACTTTTGTGTCAAAGTGTAAGTATAATAGATTCGTTAACAAATATACGGTTTCGATAGCATCTGTTTCGATAAGTCGATCGCTCATGCATTTTGTAATAAAAGACTTCAACATATCGATCTGAACGTTACTCAATTTATCACTAAATAATAAATAATTGTGTCGGTTGATTTCACCTAATATCAACCTGTAGAAGCTGTTCAAAAACAGTTTATAGTCTGTACAAATGAGCTTCTTAAAATCTAAATAAACTAGTGGATACATTCCAAAATGTTCTTCGAAAAAGCTCCTGTTATAGTTGTATATGTATAGGTTGTGTTTACTGAACAATTTGTAGTTCTCCGTCAAGTTGCGCTGGATTATGTTTCCCTTCTGGTCGCACGTTATCTCGCAGAAGCGTCTGATTATATCCAAGTTGGTGGACTTGCCGAAGCGACGCGGGGCGGTTACCATCAAAACACGCTGCGCTTTGAAAATTGCCTCCAATATTAAGGTTTTGTCAATGAAATGATTCGACTTCACGAGTGTCGCAAGATCGGAAGAGAAATCCAACGGTCGGTGAATGCCCTGAAACAGTACACAACTGATTGTTTAACATTTAACGGATTATAAGTAATACCTAGAAAAACTAGGGCTCGTGATTGCATTCGTTTTTAAAACCTCGAATCTAAAATTGGTTTATAATTCAATTTTGGTTTTTCTCTCTGTGCATAATGCTGGAAATTAAAATAATTTCGTGCTTGTGAATGTGTGCGCGCGCACGCGAGTGTGTGCACATGCGCACAAACACACACGCACACTCTTTCTCACACACGCAAGCACGCGCGCGTGCACACTTTCTCTCATTCTCTCTCTCTCTCTCACACACTCTCTCTCTCTCTCTCACACACACACACACACACACACACACACACACACACACACACACACACACACACACACACACACACACACATTTATGAAACTTATGAAACAGGTACCTAGACATCGTTTCCACTTTTTATACAAATCTAAGTGTAATTTTCGTATATATCAAAGGAATATTTAATTTTCCAAAGAAACATATTTTTTTTAATATCTTTAAAGTATTTTTATTTCTCGGTCCATATAAATTGAGAATTATTTGAATATTTTTGAGGTACATTAAGGTGTATTTCTAAATAATAAATTCTAACTCGCTCATAATTCATGCTTTTTATCATTTGTAGTTTAGATTTGATAGGTTTTAATTTAGATTTGTCCTTGAAACGTTATCGTTTTCTATAATTAATCAAAATTAAAAATAAACAATAATAATCCAGATATTGGTGGAGTGAATTTTTGTTTGTATCTGTAAATATTTTCACTGTTAATCCTATATGGGTTTGAAGTTGGCAGAAAAATTTATTTCAAAAACAGGATACACAAATTCGTTAACCGGTGGAATTCTATTAAACTACTTTAAAACGGTAGCCAGAAGTAATAAAAAAATGTGAAAAATACATTACTTTTATTTTACACTTTAAAATATAAGATTTCACAATACTAATTAGTTTTACACAAACTAGCATATAAATGTTCAAATTTCGTTGAAAATACAAAATTTGAATAATTATTTATTATATTTTGTCAGTGTAATTTCAGCATTGAAAACAATGATTTATAAAAATGTTAACGTCGATTACGATTGTAAAATCATAATGAAAAATATTTGAAATTTTATGAATTGTATGACGGTGAAGGTTATTTTTTACATTAAAAAAAACAGGAACACTTACATATTAATTTGTTTTTATATTTTGTTTTTGGATTTCTTTACTGTATGGGAATTTATTTCTATGACAAAAGCGACACACCTGCGTGTAACCATGCTGCTATTTATAAACAACAGTTTAATTTTCGACTTTTGTAACAACAAATATATTTAAATATAGGTCGCTAAAATTCAGTTATTTTAAAAATTCAATTCAATTATTTACAATATTTCTATAAAAATGCATTTATTTTTATATATTAAATTAAATTAAACATTTTTATATGTTAAAGAAAACATTTGGTCCGTCAGACAAACTAGAAAATCAGACTTATTTCTCAAAATCCGTTCGTTAAATTTTCCTCAAACATTTATGACATATATTAATTAATAAAGCTTACAAAATTGAAAGTAAAACAAATTTAAAGGAGATTAAAAAAACACTAATAAAATTAAGCAATTTTTAAAAAATTTTCAACTTTTTTACTAAGAAATTGTGAGTTGCTACTTTTCCAAATATTTTGTTTGTTATTCAGTACAGTAAAATTTATGCAACATTTTATAACAATCTTTAAAACCATACTTTATGCCAGTTAGGCTAATGAGAGATCAGCGTTATCGGGAAAGTACTACGGGAGTAACTGCGGCTCGAAATGAGAACTTTTGAGGTGCGCAGTTCAGAAACACAGCAGACTGACCGGTACTTAGGCACATCGATCACCGTATCTTATAAATAAGTTTCGAAATAATTATAAGTTTCCTTTGAAAAGATTAAATAGTTGTGCCTTGTGTATTTTATCAGGAAAAATTCTATTATGAAAAATTGTTTTAACATAACTTGAGATAATCGGTATTTATCAGCCTAAAATAATACGTGTAAAGTCAATACAAAAAAAACTCACAGATTCAATTTGATTCTAAATATTGTTTTCATTTTCTAAAATTTGGAAAAAAAAGTCTAAAGTAAAAATAATTATTTCTGCGAAGCAATTAATATAGTTTGTGTTTCGAACCAAAAACTGTTGAATCAACAAAACACACAACAAGTTATTATTTATATAAACAAGAGCAATTATGTTTTATTTTATTTATTTAATACACTGTCGGTACTTGGTAAAACTCCAAGATATACAGGAGAATTAAAACACTTATACAGTTTCACAAAATTTATTTTTTAGTTAATGACATATGTTTCGCCATAAGGCAACGAAAGTGAGAATTAACAATGTCAGAAGTTGCGAAACCCCTGAAAAATAGTCTTCAGTAAGGAAAGGGGTTGAAGTTAGTCTACTTATTCAAATTAAAATATGTTTTTTTATAAATAGATTCATATACTACTAGAGTTTCTAAATTATTCGGATTTATTACTTTTTTGGTTTTTATCGATTAAGTAGAGTGATATTATTCAAATTGAAGGAATGACCAAATTCTAATAAATGATTTGCAATATGTGAATCATTGTTTTCATACTTCCAACAATTGAAAAGTTTATTAAAACAAGTTTTCTACAGTTCTTTCAGATTTTTCTACCGCAAGTGTACTCTTAACAGACAATTTTATATACACCAGTGATTAGTAAAATATATTTTTTATCCTTATTCTTGTTAAGGTATCAATTAAAATCTAGAAATCTAGAAATCTGAAAATATCTATTTGTAAAACCCCAAACTAACTTCAACACCTCTCTCTTACTCAAGCCTATTATTTAGGGGTTCTCCCAACCTGCTACCAATGAATACAGAATCTATATTGCCATAACCCCTATATTTGTCTCTATGTGAGCTAAAAGTTCAGAAAAAAACATGCAGCGCTGTCTATCGGCGGGGAATCCAAGTAGCGTTCTCGACCGAAAAAATGTGCTGACTTTTACAGGCAATAAGTGTCCTTCTTATAGATTCTGTATTCATTGCTACTACTCACCGACCTGTTTACATTGACAATCCTTCCTTTCTTTACCTTCTCCCTTCCAGTTCAACATCACTTATATTAGTGTATAAGTACATTTTATAAACTTTAGGTTTACTATGTGTGAAGATATTTCATGACAAAACATATGTTACAATATAAAAGAATTTTGTGAAATTATGTAAACATTTCACAGTTTAGTGAAGTTTTTTGCAAACAAATTTTTGTAATACACACATACATACACACACACAAACACACACACACACACACACACACACACACACACACAAAACACAACACACATACACACACACACACGCACGCACGCACAATACTTTATTAGTGACTAAAATGCATACAACTTAATCTAAGCCCCTTCTTAACCTACAACTAAAAACGATAACGCCATAGCAATATCCTGCACGATTATTAAAATATAATTTTTCACTTTTCTGTTTCTAATACTATTTTCAAATGTATAGTTGAAGAAATAATTTTCACACGTAATTATAGGTTTCTTGCTACTACCGTAAAATGGGAAAATTTCTTTCAAAAATCACTTCAAAAAAACTAATACAATTGTTTTTTACAATTTGTTTTTTCAAGTGTTAACCATGCCTGTTTTTTTCTGAGATGACTCCCAACCATTAAAGGTCAAAACACGTCGAAAACAGCTTATTACGGATTTGAAAGTTTTGTTGTTTTACACAAGCTAGAGAAAGATTTACAGAAGTGGTTATAAACAAATAATAAATAAAAATAACCAACTAAAAGTAATAATAATAATTATTATTTTACTTTGATTTTATAAAAACATAAATGTAATAAATTCTAGGAATCGGAAAACAAAATATTAGGGTCGTGCTTGTTTTTACGGTTATATTCCTTCGCACCCCTTCTATTGTCGTTTGTTTTTATTGTTATTACGCAAATATTGATGTTTTCCAAGAGGTTATGATATTTACGTTTTCTTTTCTTAACCTCAAAATCGCTTCGGTAAAAAAACTTTTCAGTTAGTGTTCAATAGAACTTATATTAAGCCAACAAATGTGACCGGTGATATAAATGGACTGATATACGAGATAAGGACTCGTGGTATTTCCTGGATCTGCTGCCATAGGTCTCCCTGACAATGCGGATATACTCGCGTTGGGATATATCAACTACGGTTGGAGTTTTAAAAATTATAACATTTGTTCTTTTAATAATGGAATACTGGTCATTCTTTTAATAGGGGAATACTGGTCATTCTTTTAATAGGGGAATACTGGTCATTCTTTTAATTTCAACAAAATTATTGTAATTTATAAAGGTATAAAATTAAACAATTTAGAAATTATGGGAATATTTGCTTGTAAAAATCATAATTTAAATTTAAATGAACAGACTAATCAAGCCTTCCCTTAATCAAGCCTTCCCTTAATCAAGCCTTCCCTTAATCAAGCCTTCCCTTAATCAAGCCTTCCCTTAATCAAGCCTTCCCTTAATCAAGCCTTCCTTAATCAAGCCTTCCCTTAATCAAGCCTTCCTTAATCAAGCCTTCCTTAATCAAGCCTTCCCTTAATCAAGCCTTCCCTTAATCAAGCCTTCCCTTAATCAAGCCTTCCCTTAATCAAGCCTTCCCTTAATCAAGCCTTCCCTTAATCAAGCCTTCCCTTAATCAAGCCTTCCCTTAATCAAGCCTTCCCTTAATCAAGCCTTCCTTAATCAAGCCTTCCTTAATCAAGCCTTTCCTTAATCAAGCCTTCCCTTAATCAAGCCTTCCCTTAATCAAGCCTTCCCTTAATCAAGCCTTCCCTTAATCAAGCCTTCCCTTAATCAAGCCTATTGTTTAGGGCTTAATCCCAACATCCTGCTCTCTGAACTACTTACAATATCATTCCCTCCTTTCTTTACTTTCTCCCTTCCGGTATTCACATCAACTGTATTAGTATATTTTATTACATACAATTACAACTAGTCCAAGACTATCTAGCAATATTTTTCTGTCTACTGCCTGTGTGGTGAAAAAACGTCCAGAGTCGCCCTTCACAATGCGTTTACACTTAAATCATGTGTATTAATCCTGTAACAAGTTAACAGGTTTCTTTCTCTTCAGTCTCTTTACGTGTGGTATGTTGCCCAAATGTATCACCTCTACATTTTGATGTTCACAGAGCGTTGCTGCATGTTTTCCAGCATACCTTTTTACCTCTTCGGCCACTAAAGGTACCTTCAAATTCCGATGGATATCTGTATTGCGGATTGGTGCTCCGACAATACTACGAAGCACTTTGTTCTGAAATGTTGTATTATTTACTTTTCTTCGTGCATCCTCACAATTGAATGCCGTAGGTCCAAACGGGTTTCAGGACCTGCTTATATAGAAGCAATTTATTATGTACGGATAATTCAGAGTTCCTTCCGATAATCGAATACATTTGTCTGTATATATGATAATTGAAAAAATGTTAACCAATTCATCCCATTTAAACACTCGATACACTCTTTCTTACTTAATATTTCAGAATCAAACCATTTTACCATCAAAACCATTTAATGCCGGACAAACCGCCTAATAGTGATAAGTATTCTCTGTTTTTAACTTATTGCATATTGAACATACGTATGTCTACTTAGTCCTTTCTACTCTAAAATTTACATTTATCAACTCTCCTATTAACTTAAAAATACAAGAAATTAATTGCAAACTATTGCTATCACATGCGTAATGATTTTCTTTTAAATCAAAATTTAATTCTTTATAAAAAATACGAACATTTAAATTTTTTGCCTTAAATATTAAGTTAATCCTAAAAACTGTTTTAATACACTCTTGTAATCTTTCTGTGCTCAATTTTATTTTGTTACTGTCCAGATATTTATATAAATCTACATTATGTTTTCCGAAAAAAACTTTAAAGTCCTTAAACCATAATACTTCTTTTTTAATGATCTCTTCTGCCTGGGAAACAAGTGGTCCTTCAAACACAAAACGTTTTGAACAAACCTAATGTGCACAACCCAATGTATACGAAAACATCTGATTTTCTCCTGTCTAAATATACAATAAAATCAGGGGTATCCGAGGGGCTTTTCCCAACCTGCTGCTCACTGATCTACTTATAATATCAATCCTTCCTTTCTTTACCTTCTCCATTCTAGTATTCACACCATCTGTATCTATATTAGTATATAAGCACACTTTATAATCTTTAAATTTCACTATGTCTGATGATGCCTCACTGCGAAACATGACACTGAACAAAAAAGAATTTTGTGAAACTATATCAGTGTTCGAATTTTTCCTGAAAATTTTCTATTTTTTAATTTTTATTAATTTTTTATTAAAAATACTGACGACAATTAAGTATTTATTGGCGAAATATTTTTTTTTTCAATAATTCGTGATCAAACTTAGTTCGTTAAACAAAATATATTGAAACAATTAAACACTATATTATTTTACACTAGTCAAGGTTACGTTGGATATTTCTGAAAAACTTACTTACATAGGTTGGTAATATATTTGTGATGAAAATAATCAGTAGAAGTACCACTAACATGTTATCAGTCACAAAGTGATTCTATGAACTGAGTTACAATAACAATAATCACACGAAGCTAAAAATCAACGACTTATAAGTTTCGCTATTTAAGCTTACATTCCAACCTAATTACAATCTAGATATTCCCTGTACCGAAAACATCATAATTTAATTTAATGTGTCAATAAATTTCATCATCACAATGCTTCGATCCGTTTATCACTGTTGATTTGGCCGCAACTTTACATTCATAACTTGTAAAACTTCATTCATCAAGAAATTTTGATTACAATCTGTTAAGCTATTTGTAAATAAATCTCTTCGGTAAATGACCTCGGTTTTTAGGTCACTTTCAAAATGGAAATGGTGCGCTAGATTGCATACCTTCAGCAGCGAGTAGTGTTGCTGTACTTATTACTATGTCAAGAGTAAAGCAATGATTAATGATTGAAATAACATCGGCCTGATATGTTGATATTTTATCTTTACGTTTCAGATTCCATTAATCCAAAATGTCCTTTTAATTAAATGTTTTTCTTCCGTTTGTGTGTGTGTGTGTGTGTGCGAGCGCGCGCTCACGTGTTTTTAATAGCACTGTTGGTTCGATTTGATTCGATCCTGGCACAAAAATTGTACGTTACATTGAAAAATCTGTTCAACAATTCTGTTATGGTTGCCATTCTAAATCTCGAAAAATTGACAATTTTTTTCTTCCTCCATTTTTGAAAAATGTTGATATGTTTCTCCATCGTAATCAACGTTATAATCTGTCACGTTCTAGGTGCAATTTTGCGGAAATATTTTCCAGAAAACCAAAATAAAACGAATCGATTATCGAGAATTCTGTGACCAGAAGCAGTCGTGAGGAAATATAAAATCGGCCAATTTATCAAAATTGGTTACTTAGTTACAGAGCCTTCTTCAGTCCTAGTCTCTTTATAAAATCTAAAATTTGGGAAGGATTCTAGATGGGGAAATACCCTGTATCTAATTGATGACTTCCAATTCCTTATTAAAGACTTGCATGTGATTGTTCGGCTAATTTCTCTTTAATTGTTTCTTTATTGGTCCCTTATTAAAATGTGTTTTGCTCATTTTGGACAATTATCTTATGCGATGACATTCCGCTCATTTTATTTTACATTCTTACTTATGGTAACACCTACAAGTAGCTAAGAATATGAGGTACATACAGAGTCCCGCATATATGGGTGAGGCTGATACACTGGGAGGTCGCCAGGTTTCTCGGAGCTCCGTTTGATACACTGGCCGGTGTCATTCACTTCATCAGCAAAGGTCGCTTTACACTTTAGATTTAGCCAAGTTATATAGAGTAGTAAATGCGTGTGTCTTGAGTAGATGAGTGAGAGTAGTATGAGCTAAAGGACGGTGGGATCGCTGAGCCCAACAGCTGCTCACTTCAGCTGCCTCCGCCGGAAATAAAATACTTATATTTTATATCTTTATTTTAATTTAGATATAAGGGAGAAAATTATTTACATTTATCGCAATAACCCTTTTACGGAATAGTCACCCCAGTTTGGGGTGGAGGAATTGTGGGAGAGAAAGTTGCTACGATATTTGCATACAAGGAAACATTCTCCTGTAATGAATAATGCAGAATTATGGGAACATTTAAATCGCTGGTTTACAAAGTGAGCTGCGAGAGGAATACAAATTTGTGATTACAATGAGCTGAGTGGCGATGCTTCGGATAGCCAATTCTACGTGAGCGGATTTATCAACAGTCAACAGTTACGATTACAATGAAATTTTATTGTGAAGCCTTGAATAATAATAAAGGCAATTGCAAATTTAAGAGTTTTATATTATTTCAAGTTAAGAGTTGATTTTCTTTAAATGAACCATCCTTAAAATTTTAATAATTTAAGATTTACAGAAAATTTCTAATGCGAAACCTTGCTTGTTTGTATTTTAACATTGTACTGATATTTTTTTAAGTGAATGTGAAGAAGTAGCGCTCCTGACTCGCCTAAGAATTTACGTTTTTTGATGGTGATAAATTGAAGTGGCATGTAAGCTTATTCTTATAAGCTCTTGGCGGTCAGTTCTGGTGGGGACAAACCGAGCTGACATGTAAGGTTTTGACTGTCACGCTTATGCAGTCTGTTTTGGTAGGGACAAACCGAGCTGACATGTAAGGTTTTGGCCGTCACTGTTGTGCAGTCTGTTTTGGTAGGGACAAACCGAGCTGACATGTAAGGTTTTGACTGTCATGCTTATGCAGTCTGTTTTGGTAGGGATAAACCGAGCTGACATGCAAGGTTTTGGCCGTCACTGTTGTGCAGTCTGTTTTGGTAGGGATAAACCGAGCTGACATGTAAGGTTTTGACTGTCATGCTTATGCAGTCTGTTTTGGTAGGGACAAACCTAGCTGACATGTAAGGTTTTGACTGTCACTGTTGTGCAGTCTGTTTTGGTAGGGACAAACCGAGCTGACATGTAAGGTTTTGACTGTCACGCTTATGCAGTCTGTTTTGGTAGGGACAAACCTAGCTGACATGTAAGGTTTTGGCCGTCACTGTTGTGCAGTCTGTTTTGGTAGGGACAAACCGAGCTGACATGTAAGGTTTTGACTGTCATGCTTATGCAGTCTGTTTTGGTAGGGACAAACCTAGCTGACATGTAAGGTTTTGACTGTCACTGTTGTGCAGTCTGTTTTGGTAGGGACAAACCGAGCTGACATGTAAGGTTTTGACTGTCACGCTTATGCAGTCTGTTTTGGTAGGGACAAACCTAGCTGACATGTAAGGTTTTGGCCGTCACTGTTGTGCAGTCTGTTTTGGTAGGGACAAACCGAGCTGACATGTAAGGTTTTGACTGTCATGCTTATGCAGTCTGTTTTGGTAGGGATAAACCGAGCTGACATGCAAGGTTTTGGCCGTCACTGTTGTGCAGTCTGTTTTGGTAGGGATAAACCGAGCTGACATGTAAGGTTTTGGCCGTCACTGTTGTACAGTCTGTTTTGGTAGGGACAAACCGAGCTGACATGTAAGGTTTTGGCCGTCACTGTTGTGCAGTCTATTTTGGTAGGGATAAACCGAGCTGACATGTAAGGTTTTGGCCGTCACTGTTGTGCAGTCTGTTTTGGTAGGGATAAACCGAGCTGACATGCAAGGTTTTGGCCGTCACTGTTGTGCAGTCTGTTTTGGTAGAGAAAACCGAGCTGACATGCAAGGTTTTGGCCGTCACTGTTGTGCAGTCTGTTTTGGTAGGGACAAACCGAGCTGACATGTAAGGTTTTGGCCGTCACTGTTGTGCAGTCTATTTTGGTAGGGATAAACCGAGCTGACATTCAAGGTTTTGGCCGTCACTGTTGTGCAGTCTGTTTTGGTAGGGATAAACCGAGCTGACATGCAAGGTTTTGGCCGTCACTGTTGTGCTATCTGTTTTGGTAGGGATAAACCGAGCTGACATGTAAGGTTTTGGCCGTCACTGTTGGGCAGTCTGTTTTGGTAGGGACAAACCGAGCTGACATGTAAGGTTTTGGCCGTCACTGTTGGGCAGTCTGTTTTGGTAGGGATAAACCGAGCTGACATGTAAGGTTTTGGCCGTCACTGTTGTACAGTCTGTTTTGGTAGGGACAAACCGAGCTGACATGTAAGGTTTTGGCCGTCACTGTTGTGCAGTCTGTTTTGGTAGGGATAAACCGAGCTGACATGTAAGGTTTTGGCCGTCACTGTTGTGCAGTCTGTTTTGGTAGGGACAAACCGAGCTGACATGTAAGGTTTTGGCCGTCACTGTTGTGCAGTCTGTTTTGGTAGGGACAAACCGAGCTGACATGTAAGGTTTTGACTGTCATGCTTATGCAGTCTGTTTTGGTAGGGATAAACCGAGCTGACATGCAAGGTTTTGGCCGTCACTGTTGTGCAGTCTGTTTTGGTAGGGATAAACCGAGCTGACATGCAAGGTTTTGGCCGTCACTGTTGTGCAGTCTGTTTTGGTAGGGACAAACCGAGCTGACATGTAAGGTTTTGGCCGTCACTGTTGGGCAGTCTGTTTTGGTAGGGATAAACCGAGCTGACATGTAAGGTTTTGGCCGTCACTGTTGTGCAATCTGTTTTGGTAGGGACAAACCGAGCTGACATGTAAGGTTTTGGCCGTCACTGTTGTACAGTCTGTTTTGGTAGGGACAAACCGAGCTGACATGTAAGGTTTTGGCCGTCACTGTTGTGCAGTCTGTTTTGGTAGGGATAAACCGAGCTGACATGTAAGGTTTTGGCCGTCACTGTTGTGCAGTCTGTTTTGGTAGGGACAAACCTAGCTGACATGTAAGGTTTTGGCCGTCACTGTTGTGCAGTCTGTTTTGGTAGGGACAAACCGAGCTGACATGTAAGGTTTTGACTGTCATGCTTATGCAGTCTGTTTTGGTAGGGATAAACCGAGCTGACATGCAAGGTTTTGGCCGTCACTGTTGTGCAGTCTGTTTTGGTAGGGATAAACCGAGCTGACATGTATGGTTTTGGCCGTCACTGTTGTGCAGTCTGTTTTGGTAGGGACAAACCGAGCTGACATGTAAGGTTTTGGCCATCACTGTTGTGCAGTCTGTTTTGGTAGGGACAAACCGAGCTGACATGTAAGGTTTTGGCCGTCACTGTTGTGCAGTCTGTTTTGGTAGGGATAAACCGAGCTGACATGTAAGGTTTTGGCCGTCACATTTACACAGTCCGTTTTCTTACAATAAATGTTTATTTAAATTTATAGGTAATTAAGTTGAATAATAAACATTTTAATTATAATTAATCGTATTACACTATATACTCGACCTACATAGCACAAAATTGTTTAAAGTTCTTAAAGTTAATATACCTTGCTGCTTAAACTAAACGTTTAATTAATTATTTAATTGCTGTAGTTTCAGTAATTATACTAGTACAGTAGGCCAACCTGTAAATATTATTACTAGTAATTCAAATAAGAGTCTACTCTGGCATTCTATCCTTAATTAATTGCTTCGCCACCGCTCTACGACAGCGCTATGACGCGTTCGCTGAATTTTCAACTAATTTAACCGACAACCGTAATAAAGGATCCGCCAATGAAAAGGGATGATTGTAGGTGGCCTTGAGACAAAGTTGTGACAGGTAGTGGGGGGGTTGGTTACTGGCGCGTCACCGCCTGCACAATCTACCATTTAGTTGCAATGTATCGTTGGACGGTTGAACAACAAGGCAACGCGGTGAAAGCGTATTATCAAAATGGCGAAATTTTCTTGCAAACTCGACGTGCTTTGCGACGTTATTTTAACATACCGCTTAACCAGCCTGTTCCGTCAGTAATGCAATTCGAACATTAATAAAAACCTCGAGCAAAAGGGATCAACGTCTTAAAAAAGAGGCAGGAGTGTAAAAACTGTTCGAACACCTGAAAACATCGCAGCTGTTCAACAGGCTGTTCAACGTCCTCGTCGATCAGCCAAACAACATGCCATTCGCATTGGAATAAGTAACACATCTGGGGGGATACCTGTTTTTGTTTTATGGGGATACTTAAAAACAGAAGTGTTTCAAGCACCCACAACTACTCAAGCCCTCAAACAACGAATTGTAGACAAGATTGCAGCAATGCCTGTCAATATACTGCGAGAGGTCATGCAAAACTTCCAAACCAGGCTCCAAGAATACCTTAACTGCAGGACATTTGGTGGACTTAGTGTTCAGAAAATAATATTTTTTCGTATTGTACCTATAATGGTTATTCTTGTACTTTTAATTATTTACTAAAAAAATATTTAAAAAGTTTTTTTCAACAATCATTTGCATTGTTTATTTATTTCAACTTTATTTAATCATTCCGTTTCACTGGCAGACCCTGTATTTAAGAAAAATGTTATCAGACCAACTTTATTTGAAATTTTGTGTTCAATAAAGCTGTCGAGATTGCGATTGGAAGTACCATTTAGCAGTAGTACAGGAAATAGCCGGCATTAGTATCGTTAAATCAGAGGCCACCATTTTGAAACGGAATAGAATGAATACAAATCTTACACGTACGTCGTTCCGCCTTAATACAAAATACCTTTAAATTGATCAATGCGTTTGGTCAAAATTTTGTAACAAAAACACATAAATAAATGCAGAGAGTTCGCTTCGCTCTGTCTAATATCTTTTAACTATAGTTGTATCTTTAGTCATCCTTTTTACTCATTTCAAGGTCACTCAATTTTCTGAAACTACATTCATATTTTCACAAGCATTTTTGAAAGTCGATTTAATACTTTTTCTGCATATGCTATTAGTAAATTTAAAATTTGTTAAATTAAATCTCTTACAATTTAAATGTTTTTACAATATTCATATTTTTTGTAACAGGAAATTAGAACCATATACAAATGAATATTCTGGAATTTTTTGTATTATTTTGTTTATAAAGAATATATTATTAATTCTATTGTTAAAACTTCTTTTTCTGAATAAAACAAGGCTTATTTCATTGAATAAAGTAAGTTATCTATGGATTGGATTTCTGTAAATATTAGTGTATTTCAGTTTACTATTCTTTGGTTTATATATTTGATGCGGACAGATTATTAGGATATTAGGTCAAATGTACAAACGCTAAGAACGGGTTTAATCGTTTCATGTAGTGTTTGTCTGGATTTAGGTTAGTGCCAACAGTTTTACGTTAGGTACAGTAGTTTCCTTTAACGTTTTCATTAGAAGTTTTCATTAAACAATTCACCTGAAGGCACAAAGTAATATCTCTCTTCAAAGAGTTAGAACTGCAAAACAATGAGTAAATATTGAACAAAGGCTGAACTATAATTTTGAAACTAAAGTTAATTACCCAAAGTCGTTAGATTGGAACTTTCGGTTATCATCGACGTCCGTTATTATTTAGTAACAGCTTTGTCACTTGTTTGTTTCTCCAATACATTTATAAAATTATTAAAGTATATGAAATATTGTTTTATTTCTGAGTGGAAAACACATAAAATAAATTGAGTAATTGATGGCACTATATCAAACAATATATTATTACTGTAAAAAATGATATATTTGAAAAATAAAGTAGGCCTAACTATTTTTTGTAAAGCTTTACTTATAATTAATTATACGAAAATTAATGAAAAAAAATGTAACAAAAAATATTACTGGTTGTAATTTAGCTATAATATTTTTCGATTGATATAAGTTACAATATATATATATATATATATATATATATATATATATATATATATATATATATTATATATTATATATTAACACCAATTAGTAAATTCGAAATTTCAAGCATAGTTGATGGGAAAATCACATCGTGAATTGAAGAAGAATGACATTTCTTCTTTTGTAGTAGAGTAGCATTTCTTTTTTTTTAGTAGAGTAGCATTTTTTCCTTTTGTAGTAGTAGAGTAGCATTTCTACTTTTGTAGTAGAGTAGCATTTATTCTTTTGTAGTAGAGTAGCATTTTTTCTTTTGTAGCAGAGTAGCATTTCTTCTTTTGTAGTAGAGTGACATTTCTTCTTTTTGTAGTAGAGTAGCATTTCTTCTTTTGTAGTAGAGTAGCATTTATTCTTTTGTAGTAGAGTAGCATTTTTTCTTTTGTAGCAGAGTAGCATTTCTTCTTTTGTAGTAGAGTGACATTTCTTCTTTTTTAGTAGAGTAGCATTTCTTCTTTTGTAGTAGAGTAGCATTTATTCTTTTGTAGTAGAGTAGCATTTTGTCTTTTGTAGCAGAGTAGCATTTCTTCTTTTGTAGTAGAGTGACATTTCTTCTTTTTTAGTAGAGTAGCATTTCTTCTTTTGTAGTAGAGTAGCATTTATTCTTTTGTAGTAGAGTAGCATTTTTTCTTTTGTAGCAGAGTAGCATTTCTTCTTTTGTAGTAGAGTTACATTTCTTCTTTTTTAGTAGAGTAGCATTTCTCCTTTTAATATATGGAAAGCGGAAGGAAACTACGGAGTTGGTCGTAATAATACTAGTAGGGTGGCGGCTGTATATGGTAGACAGGCAGCGAACAGTGACACTATGGCGTCTTCAGTCGATGATTTAATTAACAGTGATTACTATCGTCTCCAGTTGGTGAATTAAGTAATTAGTGTCTGGTTATTATTGCGCTGCAGCCATTGTGCCTCTTTAGATTCCTGAGTTGTTACAGCACCTTATCCGGAACATAAGGTTCAAGGTAAATAACCCCTTCACTTCTAACTGGTGATGTTTCGATTTGTTACTGACGTGCTTGCAAATGTTTGCTCTGTTAATTCCCTTTCAATTTTTCCCGTTTACTCATTATCCTCTTCACTAGAAACCGCTAATACCATTTTACATTTGTACTCAAGGGAACACCCATAAAACACCTCGGAAAATGAGGTCCACCTGTACAGAACCGTGCCTGCATGGGTGAGGTTTACTGGGAGGTCGTCAGTTATTCCAGTACTCCATTTCATAAACCGTTAGACCGATGCCATTCAATCGATCAGGACGGGTCGTTTTAAACTTTAGAGTTCACTATGTGGAGTAGTGAATGTGTGTATCTTGAGTGAGAATATTATGAGCTACTAGTACGGTAGGATCGCAAAACCTACTAGCTGTTCACTTCAGCTACCTCCAGGGGATGAATTTACTGAGAAACAACCCCATAATTTTCAGGAACGACTTTGTCACACGAGAATGTACTGTGTGTGTGTGTGTGTGTGTGTGTGTGTGTGTGTGTGTGTGTGTGTGTGTGTGTGTGTGTGTGTGTGTGTCTGTGTGTCTGTGTTTTAGAATTTTAGATTTCGTCGCTTTGAGTCAATATGGACAAAAAAAATCGAGTGGCCAGGTCGAGTTCGTTACCGAGCAAAATCCGTTTAACTGTTTCAAAATAGCGGCCATTCCGAATCTTAAAAAAATGATAACTTTTAATGAAAAGTATGTGAATGACACACATGAAAACGTGTGTAATGGCACACGTTTTTGATAATTTTATTTCACTATAGTATCTTAATAAACGATAAAATCTGCATTTTTCTAATTAAAATTATCAATGTCCAAATTTATCGAATGTCGGAAGTATTTTCAACGTAACTTAAAATGCTAATTTTTGCATATTACGGTAGATAAATCAAATTTTCAAAAAGGTGAATAATAAAATAAGCTTATTAAATTTTGTAAATTTGATTCATTCATCAAGAAAAACTGCTTTGTTTCTTTGAATTTACTTCAAGTAATCAACGAACACAAAGCAATCGCGTAACAAAATTCTAGATCAGAAATGAAATACGTGTTGCAGCTAAATATAAATTTTTGACTGACTTGTTTAGAAAAAGGAATTCCTCTTTTCTTGTACAAACGTGAAGACTGTTGTAATGTTATAAACACTTGACTTAAATCTTGTTTCACATCCTGACAGCTTTCCGTTGAAAACTTCATTCTTGAGAAATGAAGAACTTTGTAGCAAATATTCTTACGGAAACGTTCTTAAATCCAAATATCTTCTTACAACATATTATATAATACTGATTTTTTTTTGTTAGATACTTTATCGTGAAACACAATTTATAGTAATAATTACATTCGATAGCGAAACAGTTTTAAATGATCTGAACACTACCTCTCGCACGCAACTGTTTCGCTCACGCGAAAGAAAGGAAATTGAAAGAAGTAAGTGTTCAAGCTATTTAATCAAAAGCAATGTTTGTGCCAAGTATGAATCGAAACAAAAATTGCTGAAAAAAAAATATATATATGTTTTGCGTGCGTGCGTGAGTGTGTGTATGTGCTTGAGTGCGTGAGTAGTGCGTGCACGCGCGCGCTTGCGCAGAAGGAAAACACTTTTCCGTTTATCTCTGGCTAGCAGACGGTTACTTCCGCTTCTTAAGCTTTAATTTATATTGTACGGCTGAGCTCACACATGTATCTTAGATTTATTGCGTAAAGCGTGCAAGATAGATTTATTGCAAGTATAGTTCTAAAATGAATGCTCATCACTTTCTGCTCATTCTATTTGAAAATAAACATGAGAACGTAAAAACCTGCACGAGATAAAAATACTAAAATAAAACGTAAAATGTGAACTTGTCTAATTCCTTTTCTACATCTTTTTTCTTCTTCTTCTGCTTCGTCTATTATCTTTGTTTATTTTTGTTTTTCTTACCTTTTTTCTTCTTGTTCTCTTCTTCTTTTTCCTTTCAGTCTTGTTATTGTTCTCTTCTTTCTTTACGTTTTCTCCTTTTTATTCTTCTTCTTCATTATCTTTAGTTTCTTCTTCTTCTTCCTCCTCTTCCTCCTCCTCCTGCTCTTCTTCTTCTTCTTGTTCTAGTTTTTCTTCTTCTTCTCCTTGTTCTTCTACTTCTTTTTATTCTTCGTCTTCTTCTTCCTCCTCCTCCTCCTCCTCCTCTTCGACTTCTTATCCTTCTTCTTCTTTTTCTTCTTCTCCTTCTTCTCCTTCTTCTCCTTCTCCTCCTCCTCCTTCTTCTTCTTCTTTTCTTCTTCTTCTTCTTCTTTTTCTTCTTCTACTTCTTCTTCTACTTCCCTTTTTTCTTCATCTTCTTCTTCTAATGCTCTTACAGACTTTTTCAGTTTCAATAAGTTTCTTGTGTCTTCCTATCTCTCCATCCTTTTGTGGACAGCCTGTGGACCATCTGTAATGTTGTTTCCTGTGTGCTGTACTTCTAACATTTCTGCCGTCGTGCATTCTATGTTCTGCTGAATTTGACACACTGGCTTTGTTCGCACAAAATATCAACCCTTTTTTTATCAAAAATTTTATCAAGATATTTTTTTGTTTCTCATCGCTGATTTTCGTCACTATCGACAGCTTTCGAAAAGTTTTTTATAGAAACTTTATTGATCCATACTTTTGTTTTGTATAGGTATAATTTAGCTAACATCAATCAAAAATATGTTAGTAAAGAAATGATTGCCTAATTTCATTTGACACTATTAATTTTAATTTAATAACAACATTACAACAAAAACGAAAAAGTAATTTTATAAATCACTGTCCGCTGGGAATAGAACTTTCCGCACAACTTTGGGATATTTCCCCTGAGAAGTGTTAGGCTCGAAGTCATTGAATGTCCCTTTGTCACGCCGGGTAGATAAGATAGTGTTTGGTACAATTTCATCCCTTGAAAGAATATTCATATCGACAAAGTTGTTGCATCGTGAAATATAATTATCAGCATTTAAGAACGGAATATGATTTAATTTTAACAAAACGTCATTAGAGTGGCCATAATGTCAACAGAGAACCAGGAACCATGTAATGAATACAGATTCTCACTCTGTAACAGATTTTCTTGTATTATTTATCCAGGTGGAGTTAGGGTTGAAAGGTACTCTGTAATTCTCAATATGATGACCAATAGTAAACGTGGATTTTGAAGCACGTTTTTTATACAGTGTGGACAGCAATACAAATTCTTTTTAGTGTTTTTCAATGTACTTTAAAATATAAATATTAATGTATGCTGATTTATTTGTTTATTATGAAGGTAAAATCAGATTTGCAAAAAAATTAAATATGAATTAGTTATGATTTTGTTTAAGATTATCAATGACCGCCATTCTGAAACTGGTTACCGGATTTCGTTGAACAAGCAACTTGTCCAGAAACAATATTTTATGAAATTTAATCCATTGGAGTGCTTACACACAGTCGATCCCAAAACATGAATCCTAGAAAACTTTTTTGGTGTTCATTTCAAGGTCCCTGGTTTGGTTTTATCATTTCTCCTCCAACAGTCCCTTCTCCAGAGGGTTCAGCTGACAAGAAACGGTTCAAAAACTGGAAACTGTGGACATTAATTAAAAGCTATAAAAATAAAGTTAATATAAACTTGTTGTTTGGTTGCTACATGAACCATCAGAAAACAAGATCCGAAGCTGTCAGGGGAAAACGGAAAATTGATCTAATTTTTCAATAATGATTATTGAATTATTAAAAAAGATCATTTAATTATTATAAAATTAAGGCTGCCAGGTTTTGTAATCAATTAATCAACTTGCATTATTATATATTAAAATCTTAAAAAATGATGAAAATTTAAATAAAATCATATTAGAAAACAACTATACCAGTTTTGGTAGTTTTTTCGAACCGAATTTGTTTTCAAAAAAACCTATCATGCGATATTTTTTGTTAATTTAGGACTAAATTTGGCCATTTTTTTTCAAAATTGTTAAACATGATTTTTTAAATAATTCGCTTTTTGTAATTTTTAACAAATTTCCATTAGAAAAACAAAGTATTACATTAATCATAATGGTAAAACCCAAACCAGGGACCTTGAAATGAATACAGACCCTGACCTCTAAATCACTTTTTATTACAGTTTCTTTAAAATTTTAATATATACATATATATATTAAGATTCGGTCAGCACTGGCTATAATAGTGAAATCAGGATTTCAGGAAAGGGTACGATAAAGAAAATCACTATATTATTGAGCATATTTTTTTAAAAAAGAGCTTTAAAACTATTGTTATTGAAAAAATATTCTGAGACATTGGTGTATCATGATAAGGTTTAAACAAACACACACACACACACACACACACACACACACACACACACACACACACACACACACACACACACACACACACACACACACACACACACACACACACACACACACACACACACACACACACACACACACACACACACACACACACACACACACACACACACACACACACACACACACACACACACACACACACACACACACACACACACACACACACACACACACACACACACACACACACACACACACACACACACACACACACACACACACACACACACACACACAACACACACACACACACACACACACACACACACACACACACACACACACACACACACACACACAGATGATTGCATACAAGTTATTTAAACCCTTAAAACTTATTCAAGTGTTTAAATCAGCAGAATTATTATATCTCAGGCTTAGCCATTCATTTACTTTTATTATACAAGTAAAAAGGACTTTTTAAAATAAAATCATAAATAATCTATCTAAGTATTGAATAATATCGCCAAAGTCATTTTTTCAATTATAAAGTTTTTAATGATTGTGCAGGTCTATTGTTCACACACACACACACACACAATAAAAGCCCACTAACAAAAATTCCTAAAAACAAAAACAAAATTAATGCTTTGTTCATATCAAAAGAGTGTTATTCAATAATAAATGAGCCGTTTTAAAGTACAAAGCGTCAACGTGATGAATTCTTGCAAAATGAATGTCATGGGGTTAGGTTAGGGGGGGAACAAATTGTGTTCGGGCAGTTTTTAATAATGGTTTGACTAAATAAGAAAAGACTTGCACAAAACAGAAAATTTCGAAAGGTTTATTTTGGAAAACTTATGAAAAAGAGATTTTGTACTGAAGAAACACAATTTTAATTTTACTTACGTACTAAGGGATCTTTGGCAATTAAAGTCTAGTATTCGGAAATTAAATTAGTTAGGCAACAGTATGTCGACATGACTGTAATTATATGTTTGTGCATAAGTTGAACACTTTAATGCTGTAGCAATAAAACTTTAACTTTAACTTGTTGTGAAAGTTTGACTTTAAAATAATGTAAACACAATGAAGTGTATTAAGTTTGTAACTCCTAACTTATAAATTTATTTTTTTTCTGCGGCATTTTAAAGCATCTTCATTTATGAAGAAATTTTCAACAAATACGAGTGCGATTTTGAGAATAAAATGGAAAAAATTTAATATTTTTTTAAGTATTTGCCTAATTTTTTTAAGTATATAATTTAAAAATGTTTGATACATTAGCAGATTTTTATGTCGTTCACATAAAACCCTGACATATTTTAGGTTTATTTCCTATTTTCAATTAAAATTAAAGGTTTAATATATAACATTTTATGATGTGAAATAAGATTTTCAGTAAATACTTAAATGAAATTAGAATGGAATCAGACTAAAATTGAACACACACACACACACACACACACACACACACACACACAAATATATATATATATATATATATATATATATATATATATATATATATATTATCTGCGTATAGACCCTGTTGGATCACGCAAAGTACTCCGACTCATGTCTTGCTCCTTCTAATCCTCCACACCTCCCTCATCCTGTCCCCATGGATCCTCTTCCGCTCCTCCGTCCATTTTACCCCTGCTCTCTTTGGGATTTCATTTTCTGGGAACTTCCAACCGAGCATCTTTCTCCTGTATGCGTTTCTGTCTTCAACGTCTGTTGAGTCTATTTCTGCGTCCCGTGGCAGTTGCTGATCTGCTATCGGGGGCCGCTCCTGGCGATGAGGATGCTCGCCAATTTCGGTTGGAGGGTACTGGGGAAATAAAATACCAGGGTGGACAAAAATCAGTGAAGTGGTAAACGGCCTCAATGGCGGATGAAGATGTATTTATCAACGGCAAAGAGGGCGGAGGAACCAAGAACACCAAAATCCGGGGTGCGTCTGTAGTGGCAACCACCGGCAACCTGGTCAGCGTCTGTTCATCCAGAGGATGCGGCTGTACGTAATGATCCAGGAACTAACAATCCCTGGTTCTAAAAATCCCAGTTGAAACACTGGACCTTCACGATTACAGCAACTATATATTTATATATATATATATATATATATATATATATATATATATATATATATATATATATATATATATATATATATATATATATATATATATATATATATATATATATATATATATATATATATATATATATATATATATATATATTACATTGAAAATCACTATATATCCGTTCGACACTATACTTTCTAGAATAAAATCGTATTGAGAATTTTCGAATTGATACTTGTTCCAAAACTGAGTTCCATTTCAGATTTTGAGAAATTCGCTGGCAAAACAGCAGCGTGTTGAGATTATTGTTTGTTGAGTCAACAAAACTTGAAATAAATATAAATTTATTTACTTTGTTGAAAAAATGAATAGATTAATGCTATGTTAAACAATTTTATTGCATGGTCTCTATAAATATGTCTGCAGATCTCTCAATACTTTGTTCACGGCTTGAAGGAGTCTATCCACATCTGAAGTTCGTAAATCTAGGACTGTACCTGAATATAAATCACAAATTGATTCAAAGTCTCTTCGCAGGCGGAGTTAATAACTAGGGCAGCCAAATAAATCTCAGCGACCTGACATTTCCGTTCTGCACAGTCATTGTTCCGATTCCACGCACTGAACGTTCATTAAATCACATCCCCCAAATATTCTGATCACTCTTAAAGTTCTCCGCAGTCTCTGTGAAGGCACAGTTTTATCGATACTGGTCCATACAAAGTCAGCTATTGTTGTCACAAACAATTCTGGAAACTTTAAATGAAAATGAGCTATTGCAACGACCATTAAAACAAGACTCTGACTTTAAACATGGAAATCAGCTGCGATTTAAAAATCTAAAACATTTATTACAAATTATTTAATATATATCACATTGAAAACCAGTGTACATCTGAATCTGAAAACTGAACAATTTTTTTAATAAGTGCGGCCACTGAAAGCATAACTATGCCGAGCTGAGTCAAGCGGTGTCACTGGCATCGTGTAGCTTCTACTCTGTCTTGGTTCGGTCTTAAAGCTGATTCCGGGCCCACCACCACGTTGACCACGCCTCCAAACTTATTACTTCTCGTTACCTAGGTTACCGTTGCCTAAATTACGGTTTTTAAAGAGCAGTTCCTAAAATTCGTTACGGTAGGCCCTAAATATTTGCATTTAAAAGATACAAATGCGTTTTTTAAACTGACTGAATTTTTTTTAGGTTACCGTTCATCTTCATTCCGCACGGCGCGGTTCAATTCAGGTCCGTTACGATCCGTATTTGCTGGCCGATCTGACTAAATGAGGTTGATAACTTGTTGTTCCCTGGTTTTGTCAATTTTTGGTTTGAGTGAACCGCGTAAAGAAATATACACTTTAAAAAACCATGGAATGCCGGCAAACAAAAACTGTACAGTTTTTGCCACTTTTATGCTATTAAGACAATTTATTCGCAAAATAAAACTACAGTTCATGTTCATTCAATATACGTTTTGAGTGTGTGAGTGTAAAAGCATATAAGAGATGTGAAGCTTACACTTTTTGTAATAGCTTACTTAACATTACTGGAACCTATCTGCTAAACTTTAAAACACTGAGTTATTGGTATTCTTAGTCACCGGTTAAAAAAATGTACTCGCGTTGAACTCGGGGAGTTACTGACAGAAGAGAAACTTTTGTTAATGATATCTTTGTTGAGTATATAATTAGTTGAAGATATTTTTACATATATCTTGTTTTTTTAAATAAATAAATACGTCGACCTAGTTCACATGTTATTTACTGTAGTTATAGTAAAAGATCAGTTGTTTTATATTAAATTGTAACGATCAGGTGATTTCATTGAACAGGCTAAAATAAGTTACAGGTTATGTTGTTAAAAACTACAATATTAACAATAATTATTATAAACGTTTATATTAATTTCGAATGTATTGTAAAAGGTTAGAACGTACACGTGTTCTTCAAATAAGGAAAAATACCGATACCAAAGCAACACAACGTTTTCATACGCGTGTACTGAAATAGAAAAGGAAGAAGAAAAAGAGACTAGATAGATTCTTTATAGAAGAGAATAGATAGACGAAATTCATTTGCTCGTTCGTTTCATATTGCCCTTTTACATTCTTCCGTTCGGTTATATAAATAGTTGCAATTCTATATCTTTCGAATTAAAAAAATTCTTATGCACATATTATGGAATTATAATAATTTTTTACTGTATTATTTACTAGCGAAGCGAGTCTATGTTTCATCTCCAAAGTTCGGCATTTATTTGTATGTTTGTTACACAATGTCGGCCAAAAAAATTGATGGATTATTTTGAAATTTGGTACGAAAGTACCTTGTATAATCCCCGAATTACGTATGTAAAATTTCCCTATTCACTCCGTTTTGAAATGGTGGCCTCTGATTTAAAGATTACGGGTGTAGTTGCTGGCTACTTTCTGTAATACTTAACTGTTCGGTAAGGCCTTTTATAATTTTGACTTTTTCAATGAAAAATACCATAAAAGTTCTTAATAAAGTTGGAAAAGTTACGAGCACTGTCGTGGAACAGTGACTTATCAATTAATTACGAATATACTGCCAGGTATCTTTGAACTACTGTTCTAGATTCTAGATTCTTCTATTATAGAAATATATAGATTCTAGATTATTCTATATTCTTTGAACTATTAATTAATTTGTAATATTTGAAGAGACGACAGCGCTTAGAAACCGTGAGTGGTTTCGTGTCTTGATATTTTTGTTTCAATTGTTGATTTTCAAATTAAAGAATCAACTTGAAACTTGATTGCGAAATATATTAACAGTGAAAAATCGAGTTGATTGTTTCTATAGTACCAACACACTGAAGTACAATATTAACACTCTATAAATCTGTCTTCCGCTAACTATTTCACACTGGCAGGGCCTCGGATTTATCAACGTGCATCCAAACACTTGTTTACAGTTTTATTGACATTTTTTAACATTTTTTGACATTTTTGTATTTTAGTTCCTCTAAATGCAATACGGTTAATAGGAAGTATTTCGATCATTAAATAAATCGATAAAAATATTTTGATTGATGTAGTGTTACGAATAAATAATTTGTGGGTGGTTTAACAAATCGATGTTATCTCATAAATTATTATTCATTTATTTACTACTTACAATGATTAACAATAAACTAAATATCGATACTTATCGAGAAGAGCCAAAGAGCAAACATTTTCTTTACAGTAATTTTGCTTTATTGTAAGTGTAATAGCAAAGTATTGTCTTAAAAGAGCTGTTATTCAAAGTACTGATATTAACTTCAGTTACAATTCATTTTTATGAAATCTTTTTCCCTTTATAACCTACAATTTTAATTAAGTTACAGTTTTACTTCAAACTCGAAACCAAAACCATTAAAATAAGCCTTCAACGATCTTTCTAAGACCTAACAGTTTATAAAATATTGTTTTCAAAATTGACCATGCTACATTATACATAAGGTTATCCCTAATATCTTTTTACGTGTAAACAATCAAAATATTTGCGGTACACAACAATCTCACTGACTTGATAGAAGCGAATTTCTAACATTTTTGGACGGACAGACGGATAGAGAAATAAGTTGACAGGTAGGTAGGTAGATAGGTCTATTAAAACTTGATCTACTTTCTGGAAACTTCCTATATTGTCCTACAAAATAAAAATTATTTCAAAGTAACAATAACACGAATATTTCATCAATAATTTACAACTTTAAAAAGGGAAAGTAGTTACAAACCCAGAACCAAAAATAAAAATTGTGTATCACGTTTTACATTCCTTTTGATTACCATAATTTGTTCTAAAACGCGATAGATTAGCGCTAGTTTTTAATAACATAACGTAAAACTTATTATAACTTATCAGCTGTTATTATGAAATCAGGTGATCGTTACGAATTAATATAAAACAACTGATCATTCACTATAACATAGCTAGTTTTTAACAACCTATAAACTAAAACGTATTATAGACTATCAGCTGTTCCATCAGCTGTTATTATGATATCAGCTGATCGTTACGAATTAATATAAAACAACAGATATTTTACTATAACATAACTATAACAACATAACATAAAACGTATTATAGACTATTAGCTGTTCAATGAAATCAGCTGATCGTTACAAATTAATATAAAGCAACTGATCTTTTACTGTAACTACCAATATAAATTTGAGCATTCCGCATCACATGACGAGCAAAATCCAATAGCACAACCACATGATAAATGTTAAAACAATGAAATGTTTTAAAAGAAACAATGTTTATGAAAAAACACTCGACGAAAGTTAACCAGTCTTGTGAATAAGTTAGTCTGCATTACAAATAGTTAACCATAACCTGCACAAGACTGACAAACAACAATATACCCTTATAAATTATGCACAGGCGACGTATTGTCATCGCTTGCAAGTTTCATTCAATCTACATCACAAAGATCTCATCGTGGTAGCAAAGGCGTGACTCTCTCGCAATACCCACAAAGACCATTACCCAGCGGTATTTTCAAACAAAACACGTTCATTTAAAATAAATTTTTTATTCACAAAAATTGCAACTCTTATTTCATTCAACTGAAATGCAGCTCATATTTTAGTTGTACCATATAATATTTTCAATACAGTTGGCTTTTAAAGTTATTATCATGTATATTATTTCTCGAGTCAACATCTCTTTTTCTCAGCACATACTATTCTTAAAGAAATAAATGAGGTGTCTTTAGAAAAATATTTTACCCGGCTTCTGACATATTTCTGCGCTAAGACTTACTGTTTGTGGAAAATTTGAACATAAAAGACACTTTTAACAGTCAGGCAAAACCGCATCACGGATGCGCATTCGCGGCATCACAAATCAGACAATATTTTGTATATTATACGAAGCTAACGTATTAATCACGGGTTGTAATGGGATTTGTAATCCCATTACAAATGACACTTTTTTGCATAACTTGCTTAGAACAATTGCAGTATTTATTTAAGTCATTAAACTTGTAGGTTATGTGGCCCTATTGACAGTTCCCTGTTTTTGTTTTTTATAGTTATAACTAAACTCAATGAATTCACAATGCTCAGTTGATTGACACCGGTAAAACTATAGTAATAACACGGATAACCTTAACATTACCTGATCCAAACATGCCTTTTTAATTGACTATAAGACAGTTATCTATTAAAATTGCGTTTGCTATCACTATAAACAAGTCGCATAGACAAACACTTCAAAGAACAGGATTGTATTTACCAAATGTCGTCTTTACTCACGGACAATTGTATGTAGCTTTTCAAGGGTAACTAAATCAACTAACACGTTTGTATATATTAAATAAAATGAAATACAAAAAATATATTACATTCTTACATCAAATATCGCTTATAACGAGGTATTGTAATTCCCTGTAAAATATTTTATTAAAGAAACAATTTCTGTATTGAAATCTATATACTACAATGATTCATAAATTAGTGATTATTATTTCAAACCGATTGCTTTTTAATTTATGCTTTAAAAATTGTTTCCGTCTCTTCCAACTACCGCCCTCACCCCAAAGACTACTCTTATTCAAAAGGCTGTGTTTACTTAAAACTATCATAGTGAGAAATTTCGCACGGTCCTCCTGGTTCTAAGGTAATTTAAACTCCTTAGAGACTCACATATTGCGAATTCGTGTACTAGCTGGATCCCAAGCTAAAGTTGGAACAGTGCACACCGAAGGCCAAGAGACAGCTTAGTTTAAATACGGAGGATCTGGATATAAAGCGACTTACAGATTTAATCTAGCCTTACCTATGCAAGCGGGGTTTGTATGGGTAGATATTTTATTTCCCTAGCTACTTGTAGAATTTGTATGGTTGGAAATAAACTTTTAAAACCAAGAAAATCTAAAAAAACTATCAAAAATGGACCTGCTAAGTAAAACTAACACGGACAGGAGAAGACTAAAGCTGTATCAAACTCAAAGTAGTGAGTTGTAGTTGCCTGTGTGACCGCTTGGCGACCCGAAGTGCAGCGGAAAAAGTAGGAAATTGGTTTAAATACTTGTTGGTTTAATTGGTTTAAATGTTGTTCAAATCAGTAAATAGATGGTCTATTCAAAAAATTTCTTTTATTAAACAAAAAATTTTAAAAAATCATGTATCATGTTTTCTCTTCTTTTTCGATTTTAGTTACAATAATTTATTCGAAAACACGACATAATCTAAAACTTATTGTAGCCTATAAGCTGTTCAGTTAAATCAGCTGATCGTTACGAATTAATATAAACAACTGATCTTTTACTATAACTACCAATTAAAAAATTAAATTAACGATTCATTTCATATACTTACATCGTACTTCTTCGTAGTTTCCGTAATGTAGTGGTTATCACGTGTACCTCAAAGTTCGTCGGTTCACGAGAAAATTTTAATTATAATTAATTTAATATAAGACTTACGACGCGCAAAATATACTGTTATATATATCAATATAAATTTGTGCTCAGACATCGCGTAAAATCCAACATCACAATCAGCTTTAAAACGTGATACATGTTAATAAGTCAAATCGTAAATTGACAGCCTATTTCAAATCAGGCAGACGTTATCTCTAGAAAAGTGGCTTATAATTAAAGATGTAGAAGCCTCCCAGGAATCAGGTGAGAAACACAACCTTTATAATAAATACGTTAAACTAGCTTAGATATTTACTGTAGCTATAGTAAAAAGATCAGTTGTTTTATATTAATTCGTAACAATTAGCTGATTTCAGTGAACAACGATAGATTGTAGAAGTTTCAAGTTATGTTGTTAAGAACTAGCAATATTAAAAACAATTATTATAAACGTTTATATTAATTTCGAATGAAGTATTACGATTACTAAGGACATAAACGGTAATGTTCTTCCACTAAGGAAAAATACCGAAACCGAATCAACACAACGTTTTCATAAAATACGCGTGCACTGTTATCTAAAATGAGGATGAGAAAGAAATAGACAGAAATATAGACGAAATTCGTTTGCTCTTTCGTTCCATATTTCCGTTACATTCTTCCGTTCGGCAGACGTTTTTTCTATTCACTCCTCTCTCCAATGCTAACACTAAAAGCTTTATTAATCTAACCTATCTAATGTAATTTGAAAATTTAGAATTAACGTAGCTATTTAGATTCTATTGTTGTATATGAAAGTTTGTAAATTTTGTTAAGGTAAAATACAAAACCAACATTAATTAAAAAATACCTAATAAATTAACATTTTAAGCAATTTTTCGCTTGTAAAATATTAAACTTAAAATAGCTGTTAATGTTGTGTTTTATTTACGAAGAAAAAGTACGGGAATCGTGAAAAAGGTATATTTAAAATTTTTTTTATAAATCTATCCGTTTGAAAAGATCCGTCAAAATTCGAATATTTTTTTACTAGAACTATATTTTTTTTATATATCGTGTAAGAAGAAAGTAAAAAAAACATCACTTTTAAAATAAAATCTGGATAGGTTAAATGTTTTTAAGTCCATATTATATCCCAAAGCTTATTATTTTTAATTGGCCTCTTAAATTAATTTCTGAGTAAAATGTAAGATATATATTTTGGTTTATTTGAAAAATGGTTTATTCAAAATTTTAATTTATTTAGCGTATTATTTATTTAAAAACTTTAATTAGTCAAATTTAGGCAACTATAACGTAGCACTAGAATACTGCCATATACATATTCATTTGTAATTGGTATTGAATATTCATATCCAAGAACTCATTGGTAATAATTGGATAAACTTCACCAATGCAACGATAAACGAAGCACTTGAACGAAATAACTAGAGAACAAAATACATTGAAGCTGTAGTTCCTATAAATGTGTTAGTGCATGTCTTTGAAATATAATACATTGGAGAAAGACATTGGGCTTAATTTCTGAAGATAGAACAATTTGACAAAGACTTAAATCATTTTAAAATACATATGTTATGCGACATTACGGACAGGATACAAAAATAATTGCACTTCTTTTAATATAGAAGTTTCAATGACTGAATTGATGCAAAGGCTTTTTTGCACTTTTATAAATTACTAAGTTCCATAATTTATTAAAAATATAATTACACTTTTCAAAGGAGTAATTACAATAAAAACTAAACGATAGAAATAAATTTGTGATGATTTCATGATTTTACTCAAATTCATTGTTTCATTCAAACATCAAACCCATGAATAACGAATTTTGTTTCTGTATTTCTGTCATTTTCTACCTCCTTTTCGATAACAGTACACGCGTATTATATGGAATAATTAGTTTGTTTCAATATTTTTCCTTATTTAAAAACAATACATAATAATAATACGTTTATAATACATTCGAAATTAATGTAAACGTTTATAATAATTATTGAAATATTGCTAGTTTTTAACAACATAACCTGAAATTTATCATAGCCTATCAGCTGTTCAATGAACGCAGCTGATCTTTACGAATTAGTATAAAACAACTGATCTTTTACAATAACTACTGTAAACAATATCTAAATATTCACGTATTTATTTATTTAAACAAAACAAGATATTTGTAAACATATCTTCAAAATAATTTTATATTCAGCAAATATATTATTAACAAAAGCTTCGCTTCTGTCAGGAACTCCCCGAATTCCACTCGTGTACATTTTTTTTAACAAAACAAATGATATTCTACAACTCTAAATATTAAACTGTTAACGGGTTCGCCTTTACAAAACAATACATTATGTAAATTTTATTCAATATCATGATTTTTTTTGTAAGCTAGCTTCTATCACGTCAGCAAAAAATTTAATTACCTCAATTATTATTTTTTACCTAAAATATATCTATTTTCTTCATTTCAACCAAATTAATAACTCAATTTAATGTTGACAAGAATAGAATAAATACGTTTATATACGTTTTTAAATAAATTTCTTATAATTGGCTTTAATGATTTCGAACAAATTTCGCTTAAAATTTTCAAACAAAACCTTTATACAGAATATACTAGGTGAGACGTTCATAAAATCCGTAAAAACAGACTAATTTTGCTTAATCAACCAATCAAAATTTTCTCGTTTTTTCGAATTATAATTATCTCAAATTTATAACTAAAGAATGTATTAAAATTTTTTAAAAACAAAATTTGCGGTTTAGTACTAAATCAAAAAACTCACGAATATAAGAGTATCTGGGTTAATTTGTTTTTCTATTGATTCACGATCAGCTTTTATTTCAAAATGTTTACAATGGTTTTGATAGTGAATTTTTTTTTGTAACCACGATTTGTGAAAAATAAAACATTGTTTAAGTTTTTGCCTACGTGACAAGATTTTTAAGGAATTTTCAAAAGATGAAATTTGTGAAATTTTCAAACACCATTTATTTTACATTAAATATCACTACCAATTGTGTGTGTGTGTGTGTATATGTGTGTGTGTGTGTGTGTGTGTGTGTGTGTGTGTGTGTGTGTGTGTGTGTGTGTGTGTGTATATATATATATATATATATATATATATAAAACGTCGCATTTTATAACACCAACAACTGATAATTAGGCTATGAAATGACATTTTCTTATAGAAAGCGTATTACAAATAATAAATATTGACTTTTATGGATATGTTGAAACGACGACAGACGTTATCTGAAACCAATATTTTGTTTTTTATTGAAAACTAGAGTGGACCCGACAAAAGCAATAAAACTCACAGAGTCGAACGTATAAACCTATTGAAAGGGAATTGCATTTCCTACAATTCCGTCAAATTAAATAGGTCAGATACTTATTTAGAATACACATCTTATATTTTCGTCAGTGTTTACTTCAAACAAAACTAATTAAAAGTAGATCGATCGTTAGAAAAATAAGTTCTTTTGTAAAGGATGACCTAGAAAGACAAAATGAAAAATTCTAATCAAGACTTATCCTTGACAAAACAAAGCTGTATTAATTCCTATGACCTGGAGCATTTCTTTAATTTAAGAATTTGTCGTTTATTTTTTAATTATCCTAAGGAAGATGGAACAGAGTACACGCTTAAGTGTATTAGCTCGCGGGATTTTTCTTTTAAATTTTCTTACTTGTAATAAACACACAATTCTGTTTTTTTTTTTTTTAATTGTTACCTAATTGATTTTTTATTTTATTACTGTTTTAACATGTATCATGCTTTAGGGATGGTTGTGATGGATTTTTCGGGACGCGTGAAGCGAGGAACATGTTTATATTGATATATAACGGTATATTTTGTGCATCGCAAGTCTCATATGAAATTAAAATTATAATTAAAAATTCTCTGTGTTTCCGTCCGGAATCGAAGAAAGAACCTTGCGTGTGTGAAGCATGCGAGATAACCACTACACTACAGAAACTAAGAAAGAAATTTGACAGATGTAAATACATGAAATGAATCGTTAGTTTAACTTTGGTAGTTATATTAAAATACTAGTTATTTTATGTTAATTCGTAACGATCACCTGATCTCATTAAATTGCTAATAGGTTGTAATAAGTTATAAGTTATGTTGTTAAAAACTAGCTATTTTATAGTAAAAGATCAGTTGTTTTATATTAATTCGTAACAATCAACTGATTTCATTGAACAGCCGATGGGCTATAATAAATTTTAGGTTATGTTGTTAATAACTGGTTGATTTAACCAGTTTTCGTGTTTCCTAAAAAAATTGTAATTAAAATAACAATTAATACAATAAATACAAGATTATTTAATAAAATACTAATTCGTAAAGATCAACAGAGTTACATTACAATTATAATTTTTAAGAAAGAAGAAACAAATTTGTTATTGAACATAAAATAAAAATCTTATGTCGTGTTTTCGAACAAATTATCCTAATTAAAATAAAAATAACTAAAAATTTAAAAATTAAAATTAAATTTTTTAAAATTATGTACAATATGTAATACGTAAAATGACCTGAATTCAAGTATCCTGTATTTTCAAATATTCTGTTCAATTAACAGAACAGAGATAAATATGTTGGCCTCATTGATAATAACGACTTTTACAGTACAATAAAGGTTGCAAACAAATGACATACATATGACAGTACATATGACAGTTAAGATTAAACTTATTAAATTATGTTAGGAAAAGTTATTTTTAAAATAACTATACAACGAAAAATACGCATTCAAAAGACGACTATTTTTATATTGATCATTTAGTTGAGTGAAACAGAAAGTTGTAACAGAACAGAGATAAATATGTTGGCCTCATTGATAATAACGACTTTTACAGTACAATAAAGGTTGCAAACAAATTCATAAATTGAAACGAATTACAAAAACTTTTTCCTTTTGTAACCCTTAGTGTTTCAGTGACTTGGACCTGATGACCTCAGTGACTGGAGCAATCTGAGGAAAAATAAAATAAGCTCGGCACGCAGCTTTCTAGCTCACGTGATGGAAGCAATTTTCAAAATTAATTTTCTTTATCTTACTCTCTTTTTAAAACTGATTCTCGCTTCTGATTCTTGCTTCTTGCTTCTGATTCTTGATTCTGATAAACAGTATTAAAATCTACATATTTTAAATTTTCACGGTGGCTACATTTGCGGACAATACTTCCACACTAGTTGTTGGCGATAATGTTAATGAAGCAACAGAAAAACTGCAGAACACCGTCCAAAAGGTTACGTGTCTAAGTCAACCCATATTAATGTTACTTATAAAACAGAGAAAGAAGTGCCAGTACTAATAAACTGTAAAACTATTCCACACAGAAATGAAGTTAAATATTTGGGAATGAATTTAATTCAAAGTTGAACTGGAAGTCACGCATTACAAAGAAAAGAAAAGAGCTTGAGATTAAGTTCAAGAATATGTACTGGCTATTTAGATATCATGCGTAATTAAGTATAAGTTATAAATTATGTATATCTACAATCAAGTTCTTAAGCTAGAATAGAGCTATGGACAGCAAATTTGGGAATGTGCCAAGAGAAGTAATATAAAGAAAATTCAGATTATTCAAAACAAAATACTTCTGATATTAGTAAATGCGCCGTGGTACATACCCAATGGAAATATTCAGAGACCTTAAAGTGAACAATATTGTTGGAAGAGATCAAGGCAGTAGCAACGAAGCATGAAAAACGACTCCAAATCCATACTAATATTCAGCAGTTGCTAGCACATAGGACTAAACTCTTTGACTTTGTGCAGTGATATCATATCAAGCTAAAAGGCTGTAGCTGACAACAACAGCCATTCAGTGGAATGAACATCTGACACACAGTGATCTATTTTAAGTTATAACTCAAAAAGATACGTTTGTACTTAGTTGTAGTTCACAATAAAAATAAAAAGGAAAATAAATTTTCAAAATGTTTTAAAAATATCAAAATGAACTTCAAACCGTCATCAATTAAATTTCTTAATATCAATGGACATTTAAAATGCAAATGCTACTTACGTAATTTTTAAGCTGATTACGATGGTGAAACCACCAGATTTTCGACATTATTAAAGACAAAATTTCAAGTACTTAATATGTCCACCATTTTGAAACTGTTGAATGAATTTCACTGGTTCAAGAATTTTTCTTAGCTATTACAAAAATCGATTTCTGTGTCAAGTTTGAATCACATCGGACTAAAATTTCGAACTTGAGCATTCTAAAACAACGCGCGCGCGCGCGCGAATACACACACACAGCGATTTCCCGGGTCTGAATCTTGAATACAAGAATTAATTACTAGGATTACTATTGCACTGTGAGCTTGTGACCTACTGTGACCTTTTTTTATATTCCAGAAATGCTCCGCCTTCTTCAGTATTATGTTCTTCAAAATTTATAGGATTTGGAAAGGATTTAAGGAAGGTAACTTTTCACCATTTCTAATTGGTGGCTTCCCAATTCATTATTGAGGTACTCGTTGGTACTTTGCTAATTGCCTTTCAATTTCTCCGCTTTACTCTTGACCCTTATGACGGAGGTTGTGTCCACTTGGCCAGAGCTTTTTGTTGTGCGTTAAGTTTTCGCTTATTCTATTTACATTCTTACACATGAGAACATGAGCAGTTAGGAACTTATGTCCGCCCATACAGAACTCCGCATGCCTGGATAAGGCTAAGGTACACTGGAATGTCGCTAGGTATTATACACTCCATTAGCTTGGAATTGCACTTTATAGTTAGCTAAGCTATTTAGAATAGTGTGTGTGTGTGTGTGTGTGTGTGTGTGTGTGTGTGTGTTTGATTGATTGTTTGTTTGTGTGTATGTCTTGAGTAGATGAATGAGAGCAGTATGAGCTAGAGGTACGGTGGGATTGCTAAACCCATCAGTTGCTCATTTTAGCTGTCTCCGGGTTCGGGTCTTACCATGACGACAGCTCCCAATAAAAATTCGATAATAAATATTTATTCGCTCCTAATCCTGAGGAAAGCAATTTAAGATCGCGTGTTTACCAAACTGGTACGAGTTCTTTGACTTCACGCATAGTTAGTGGAGATTTATGATGAATTAGAAATATTTAAAATATCACTGGTATTGTACAGAGATAAGTGACATCGTTTTGTTAATCAAAACAATTCCATTCCTAAATTTATCTCTGCTCTAAATAATCGACCTATGCAGTCCAGCCAAACATAACTTTTTAATTTTACACGCTTTTAGAGCCTAATTTTACAACAATAATGAACGTTAAAATCTGTCATAACCATTTTAATATTATAAATTGCATTTAAAATGCAAATTATGCCGATTTCTACAATGAATACAAATAGTGTACTTATAAAAAAATGTTATATCAAAAATATAGATTTTTCTTCAAAAATACATATTATTACATATAAATGTATATATATATATATATATATATATATATATATATATATATACAAATTATTATAATTATTATTATCACATTGTAAATGTGATAGCCTACTTTTAAATCATTTTAAAAACAATATTAAAAATTTTTAACCAAACTAAACATACTGAATATCTTAATGAAAAAAATTGTATACGTATTTATTAAATGTGTATGCCTAAACCGAAATTAATTTGCCTATTAATATATTATGTTTTAAATACAACATATTCTTGACTTTATAATAAAATACTGTGTGTTGTATGTTTTCTACTAAATTTTGTCTTTTTACAATTACGAATGTACTGTATTTAATAACAAGCATTTACTGAATCAGTAGCTGTTTCCTTGAGAGCCACTTAAAATTTTTTCAGAAATATATTTGTCTGTAAACTATCACTACTTTTTTCGTCTCATAAGTCTTATTTGTCATATAAGTCTTATGTCTTATATGATATATAAGACATAAGTCATATTGTCTTATAAGTCATATTTGTCCATATTTCTCATGTTTCACCTTCACATTTCTCATGTCTTCATTTATCTTCATATTTCTCATATCTTCATATCTTTCATGCATTCATATTTACCAGGTTTCATATATCTTCATAATTATCATATCTTCATTTTTCTCATGTCTTCATTTTTCTCGTGCCTTTATATTTCTTATGTCTTCATATTTCTCATAGCTTAATATTTTTCATATCTTCATATTTCTCATGGCTTAATATTGTTCATGTCTTCATATTTCTCATGGCTTAATATTTTTCATGTGTTCATATTTCTCATGGCTTAATTTTTCATGTCTTCACATTTCTCATGGCTTAATTTTTCATGTCTTCATATTTCTCATGGCTTAATATTTTTCAGGTCTTCATATTTCTCATTTCTTCGTATTTCTCATGTCTTCATATTGCTCACGTTATCATATTTCCCATGCCTTTGTGTTTCATTCTTGTGATTACAGTCGTGTTCCAGTTATACGTACGGAAAGATTTAGACATTTGGAAACAGTATCTTCAAGTCACTCTGGCATCTAAACTTTAAAACATTCTTAGCATACCTACTACAATACACTGATTTTAGATTTTAAATGGTTACCTGCAACCCCCCTGTAAGATCCTTCCATACTATTTTAACTTACCCAGTTCCCCAGGATGTTTCTGGACTTTTTTTTATTGTATCCAACCGCCCAAACCCAAAAGTAACTGAGAAATAAAATATCCACCCATATCGTGTTCCTCATTGTGTAAGCCTGGTATCCAGAGACCGCACTTGAACTGTCTGATTCATGTGGTCTTCAAAGTATGATGTCCATTTTGTCTTAGGATAAAAGGACGTATAATTTAAAGACAGATATATGAAGAAAGTTTAGATCCAGCTAGGGTAGCTCGGGATTGTCAAACCTGTACTGACAATGTATACTTGTACCTGATACTTGTATGCCTAAGGTATAAAGGTAAACATTTGAAACTACCGACTTTTTGAAACTGTTTTTAACGCTGATTACGATGGTGAGGTAAGGTTTTTACAAACGATAGAAATAACCGGGTTTTTGATTTTATTTTAATATTTAATCTTAAACGCCATTTGGAACTGTTGAACGGACATTTTTGTGTAACGATCATGTCCAAACTATTAACAAAACCAATTTCTGTGTAAATTTTAATTGAACCCGATAACAATTGCTAACTGTAGAATGCTAACATATTAGCGAATCTCCACTGAATAAAAAGCGGCTTCCATAATGATCTCTAAAACTTCACAATATTAGTTTTCATGAAGCAAAATTAAACATGTTAAATATTTTGGTATTTACAATTTAAAGCGTCGAATATTAACAAATTGATAAAGCTGAAGAAATAAAAAAGATATCTTTATTTATTTGACTTTATCAGTTTGACGTGTAACATTTATGTGTGAAATATAAATTTGTAGATATGAAAAAGTAAAAAACATTTGTCTTAATTCATTAGGCCTCCTACAGTTTTGCATGTAGGAGGTTAAAAATATATTTCATTTTTAACTAAACAGATAACACACTCATATATAACAAATAATCGCATAATCATCGCAGGGGCTCAACTTTCGTGATTACCACACGGGATAATACGATTTTAATTGAATTGTGTAACCAGATTCTACGGTGTAGGGGGCATGTATATCGGAATTGATAAATGTTTTTAATTTATGAGGCGTGATACAGAAGGCTGGTTTTTTTAGGTCAGGGCCGTTTAGATATAAAAATTCCAGTTTAAGAAACAGAAAGTCTTTATTATAATCGATGCACGCACAAGTCTTGCCGACGTGATAAAAGCATATTTCCAAAAGTAATCCGACTTCATCGTCATAATCAACGTTAAAATTTGCATATATTTGCATTTTAAACTTTTAAATTACGATGAAAGTATAAGTATACAAAAATGAACCTTGACCGCCGTCAAATTAAATTTCTTAATTTCAACGAATTATGAAAATTCAAAATGATAATTTCTGCAGTTTTTAGCGCTGATTACTATGGTGAAGTCGGATTTTCAAAACAATTTAATATATATTGAAATCGACTTTTATGCCAAGTTGTAGGTTATAAATCGGAGCCTATATATATATCGGATATATATATATATATATATATATATATATATATATATATATATATATATATATAGAGATAGATAGATAGATAGATAGATAGATAGATAGAGATAGCCGCCTCGGTATAGTTATATATATATATATTTTCATACGCTATAAATATATATATATATATATATATATATATATATATATATATATATATATATATATATATATATATATATATATATATATATATATATATATATATATATATATATATATATATACACACATATATATATATATAAACTACAAAAATTCGATTCTATTACGTTAACGAGACTGCTGGTGGAAAAATCAATATTTTTTAATCAAAATGATACATCAGCTACTAAATATTCAGAACGATACGTGAAAATGTTTCAAGACTGTTTAGTACCACAATATACAATAAATTGCACTAAAAACCTAAATGTTATATTTTTGGTTTTCAAAATTTTTCTGCCATTTAGATCTTCACCGGCAAAAGATCTGTTCCCGGGGAATCTCATTTCCTGTTTTGGTTTGTCCAGTCTTCGGAACTGCTTCTGATTATTACAGTTTATTGCTATCATTTGTGTATAAAAACAATATATCACGTTTTTTAGAGTATGGATCAACAGTAGTTCTCAATTGCCTAATTTAAAACCTAAACATGCAACTAGAACGTAAGCGTGAATGCCGGGACATTTGAGTGGTCAAAAGAGAAGGAATGTAGCATCACGTAGATATCTCCAAACAGCCTTCCAATATCTTCTACAAATTTGCTGCTACACTGACATTGGTAATGAAGTGATTTCATTCAATACACAGTTCTTTAAATCGGAAATTTTCATGATTTAGTAATAAAAACCTTTTCTTCTAGAAAACTTTAAAAAAATTAGCTAACAGGATTGCATAGTAATGTTGAATATCTTTTAATCCGTTATTATCACATTTTATTTTAACTTGTCCCATGTTTTCAAGTCTGTTGTGATGGATTTTTCGGCATGCGTTATGCGAGGAACGTTTTTATATTGATATATAACAGTATATTTTTCGCGACTCAAGGATCATATTATATTAATTATAATTAAAAGTTACTATCGAACCGGGGTCCTTGCGCGTGGTAACTACTACACTACGGAACTACGAAGAAGTTTGACCGATTTAAATGTATGAAATGAATTGTTAATTTAATTTTGGTAGTTGTATTAAAAGATCATTTGATTTATATTAATTCGTAACTATTAGGTGATTTCGTTAAACAGGTGATAGACTATAATAATAAGTTTTACGTTATGTTGTTAAAAACTAGCTATGTTTATTTGTCGTGTTTTCGAACAAATTGTCGCAATTAAAATAAAAAAAGGAAGAGAAAACATGATACATGATTTTTATTTTTGGTTCATTAACAGGAATTTTTTGGAGAAGTAATTGATTGCAAAGCTTGGGTAAATATTTGTTCTATTGAACTACTAGTTTCGACAAATTGTCATAATCAGATAAATATTATACATTTGCTGAAATATACACAACAAAACGTATTCGCAATACACTTAACATTTAAACAATTTGTTTAACAGTCACCCGAAATATAGAACTTTGGCGATTTGAGACCTATTTAATTAAATTTACTCTGTTGTCCGCTAATAGTTCAAAGAACAGTAAGCCTAGCAGTATATTCTTAATTAATACACAGGAGGGTGCTCTACGACAGCGTTCGTAGCTTTTTCGCCAACTTAACCGCAATATTTACGAAAATATTTACTAGACCAATTTTATTCAACATTTTTCAGATCTTTCTCTATGAATATCTTACACATGAAATCTATTACACGTAATTCTTCCTGGCTCCGTTTTTAGTTTCAAAACAATCGGCCGATAAGTTTGATTACGAGTGCACTCATTATCGTTAAAACAAAGGCCGCCATCTTGAAATGGAACTAAATAGGAGAAAAAGTTACGGATACGTCGTTTTGGCTTTACACAAGATTTCTTCCTATAAAATTTCAAAATAATCGGCCAAAGCGTTTGGAAAAACAGCGTAACAAACAAACATCACAAACTAAATGCCGAACGGTTGAGTTTAAAGAGACTTCACTAGCTCGGCAAATAAATGTATTGTGTAGAATTTGTTCGGATTAGTTTTGTTAGCGATGCAAAATCTCAAATAATTTTAACAACATGTTTTCCAGTACAATTGTAAAAATGCGGGATAAAATTTCCTACATTGTTCAGTGCTTTTTGTTTATTTATATTTTTTTTTAAATCAGATTTTTAAAGAAGAATGTTATAAAAATAACATGTTATTTTATTATTTTGAATTACTGGAATTTCAAAAAGAAAAACTATTTCATTGGAAACAAATTCGTCGTTTCTAACGCACTACTTTAAGACTGTTTTTTTTTTTTGACACAATTTTCGTTAACGTAACCGTTTTAGAGCAAAATGATTCAAAACACTGATACACACACACACACACACGCGCGCGCGTATATATATATATTTGTCGTATTACATATGGGTTCTAGTCTAGTTCTTACCACAATAGCCACTTTAATAGCTCATTTTCCAATGAAAATTTGCTATTTTTTTCTTCTAAGAAAGACAATTTGTCTAGTGCTTTGAGAACATTCTGCATCGTCAGTTGTTCGATCAATTTAACCTAACTGCTTTATCTTAATTCTAATTAGTGTTCAGTTGAAAGCGTCTAAGTATATTTAGAAAGGAAAATGAGATCAGCGAAGTAAAACAGTCTTCCACATTTTGAAATATTATTCTGTGTCTATATTTCAGTGCACGGTAAGTTCTATTAAAATCGGTAAAACAAACCAAAAGTATCGACCAAGTATGGAAGTTCAAGATATTATGGAAGTTCTTTAACGTGCCCTTACTGTTAAAGAACATAAGTACGTTGCCTTACAAAAAGTGTAGCAACGGTTGGTTGCCATGGCAACTAAGTGAAAGTGATTGGTCAAGAGATGTATGGCACTAACATGTCATGTTTTACAAAGGGTAAGGACTTGTGAAGTGGATATTTATTTAAATTGGAGTTTCCCGAAATGAAAGTTAGTTGAACGAGCGAAGCGAGTCTTGTTTCAACTTGACCGTTCAACATTTAATTTGTGTGTTGTTTGTCACTCAGTTTTGGCCAAACGTATTGACCGATTGCTTTTAAATTCCGTACGAAGGTACATTGTGTAAAGCCCGAACGACTTATGTGTAAGATTTTTTTCATTACTTTTCGTCTCAAGATTTCTTTGATTTCACGCGTTGGTTGTAGATGTGTGTGTGTGTGTGTGTGTGTGTGTGTGTGTGTGTGTGTGTTTGTTTGTGTGTGTGTGTGTGTGTGTGTGTGTATTGTGTGTGTTTATGTGTGTATGTATGTATGTGTGTGTGTGTGTGTGTGTGTGTTTGTGTTTCGCTCTCTCTTTGTGTGTGTGTGTGTGTGTGTGTTTGTGTTTGTCTCTCTCTCTGTGTGTGTGTGTGTGTGTGTGTGTGAGAGAGAGAGAGAGAGAGAGAGAGTGTGAGAGAGAGAGTGAGTGTGTGTGTGTGTGTGTGTGTTTGTATTTGTGTTTCTCTCTCTCATCCTTTTGTGTGTGTGTGTGTGTGTGTGTGTGTGTGTGTGTGTGTGTGTATGTGTGTGTGTGTGTGTGTGTGTGTGTGTGTGTGTGTGTGTGTGTGTGTATGTGTGTATGTGTGTGTGTGTGTGTGTGTGTTGTGTTTCTCTCTCTGTGTGTGTGTGTGTGTGTGTGTGTGTGTGTGTGAGAGAGAGAGAGAGAGAGAGTGAGTGTGTGTGTGAGAGAGAGAGAGAGTGAGTGTGTGTATGTGTGTGTGTGTGTGTGTGTGTAAGTTTATGTATGTGTTAGCACGCTCACGGCCTCAATTTTATTCAGATGTGTTTCAAATTTGACACAAAAATCTATTTTCGTAATACAAGTTTCTTAACCAGCACGATCATTTTAAAAAAGGCGATAATTTCAATTTTTTTAAAATTGATTACTTTTTTGAATATCTGCTTTTACCATAGTAATCCAGCGTTAAAAAAAATCTGTTTTACAACTGCGTTTTAGACTTAGAAATTCATTAAAATTAACAAATTTAATTTCGCGGCGGTCTGGGTTCATTTTCGTATTAATAATACAGTGAAAGTTTACAATACATGTTTTAATACTGTTTATAATTGCGAAATCAGATTAAAAATTGGGTAAAATAAAAAAGATTAATTTTAGAAATTCGCTTTCATCACATCAACGAGACAGTTGCGTGCAGAGATTATTATTGTATTATTAAATTAAAGTTGATTTTATACCATCGGAAATACTATTGCAGGACTAAAATTATTGATTTAAATTTACAGTGTTTTTGTTAACTCTCAACAATCATTTTGGTTAGGAAAATATATTGTTTAATTATTTATCAGAAACAAGAGTGTACAAAATATTTTTAATACACATAAAGTTAGACATTGTTTAATCTTTATAATTGTTAATAAAAAAAAGGTTTGTTTACTGAAAATCATTACTGAACCTTATTATTTCTTAATCTCCATAGTGGACAATGTAAATACTATAGAGATTAACCGTTACCCTTTTAACCGTCAGGTTAATTCTGTAATGTGGCATTTTTAACAGTCTTCCTTAGTAAATAAATTTTTTTACTAAGAAGTAGAAAATTTACTAAGAAGTAGAAAATTAATTTTTACTACTAATTTTATTATTGAAGGTTGGTTCCATAATAAAACCAACCTTCTAGGTAAAATAAAAAAACTGTAACTAGGTACGTCTTATTTATAACAGTGTAATGAAGTGATTTAAATCCTAATTTAATTAAGTTGAGATAAGCTAATTAAACAAACTTGATAATCTCAAATGTACAGATATGTCCTAAATAAACAAGATGACATCTTACCCCACTATCAGCCGCAATACCCCACCAACAGAACCAGGGTATATAAGCAGTTGCACAGCGCTCCAGAAGGCTCAGTCCTAGGTCCGTTGTTGTACAATCTGTACACCAACGATATGCCTGTCCAAGAACCTGTGTCACTGCGGCTCTTCGCCGACGACTCCATGTTCTATTATTCTTCAGCAAACCTCGAGTTTGGGGCCAAAAACGTTCAACGTCAGTTGGACATATTGGAGCCATGGTTTCGTAGGTGGAGAATTGCAGTGAATGCAGATAAAACAGAAGCCATCGCCTTCACAAACAAACTACATCCTCCCACAACTGTACTTCAAATCAATGGTACTCCCATAGCATGGAAACCCAAAGTCAGATACTTAGGCGTCACGCTTGACAAACGACTGACTTTTGCCCCACATGTCAAGCAAACTATAGGCAAAGCTTCTGCGGCTCGCAGCAAGCTTTTTCCTGTTCTTGCGAACAAAAGCCCAATACCACTAAGAATCAGGCTGACTATGTATAACATGTACATCAGACCCATTCTTACTTATGCAGCTCCGGCTTGGTACTCCCTCATCTCTAACTCTCGAAGGAAACGGCTGGAATCCTTCCAAAACTGCTCCCTACGTTTACTGACTGAATCTCCGTGGTTCGTCAGAAACGAGATCATACGCCACGGCCTTAAAGTCCTCACACTCGAGGAATATACCCTCACACTTACCAAAAATCTAGTTTCGCGAGCAGAAAGCTCCACGCACGCGCATCTGTCCGCCATTGTGATAGATCCCGCTCCCCCACTACGATACAGAAAAAGGCCTCTGTATCTAGTCTACAAACCTCCATGAAGCGACTCATGTGATAATCACATAGTCACTTTTCTTCAAAACATATATTCTCAATAATAAAATCCAAGCCCAACCCACATCTTCATTTCTCACCTAGACAAGACGCAATAAAGCCACTTGCATAACACACATTGTAAATGTTTGTAAACAGAAACAAGATCGCTATAAGGGGAGAATTATATCTCCTGCCACTGACCAAGGATCCAGAAGGCAGTTGGGCTCCTCCAACCCAAACCCTCCATACCTACCTATCCTAGTGCGGTACCGGCGTGTTGAGCCGACCGTACATCCGTGGACTATACCGGCGTGCTGAGCCGATCCTCCGGTTATACTGAGCCGATAAACGGCCTCCAGCCTTGGGGTTATACCGGCGTGCTCTACCCACCGATCGACCTATCCTAGTGCGGTACCGGCGTGTTGAGCCGACCGTACATCCGTGGACTATACCGGCGTGCTGAGCCGATAGTCATTCCATCCTTGGGGTTATACCGGCGTGCTGAGCCGATAACCTACTCCGGCCCGAACTCTACCCACCGATCGACCTATCCTAGTGCGGTACCGGCGTGTTGAGCCGACCGTACATCCGTGGACTATACCGGCGTGCTGAGCCGATAGATCCTTGGGGTTATACCGGCGTGCTGAGCCGATAACCTACTCCAGCCCGAACTCTACCCACCGATCGACCTATCCTAGTGCGGTACCGGCGTGTTGAGCCGACCGTACATCCGTGGACTATACCGGCGTGCTGAGCCGATAGTCATTCCTTCCTCGGAGTTATACCGACGTGTTGAGCCGATAACTTATTCAGCTCCTCTCCTATCTCTATGCTGTAACGACACATCAGGCCGTCGACTTCCGGTTCCGAAGAACAGCAAGTTGAGCCGACTAGGTCTATGCGAGTTCAGTGTCAAGAGTTAAGCAACGACGTGTGGTGTGAGCTACTCTTCCGTTTGAGAAGTCCAGCGCAGATCACCAGACAGTCAGCAGTCTCCGGGTTCAGTGGTAAGCAACGACGTGTGGTGTGAGCTACTCTTCCGTTTGAGAAGTCCAGCGCAGATCGCCAGACAGTCAGCCGTTTCCGGATTCAGTGGTAAAAGTGTTCAGCGAACGAAATAGAAGAAAGTGTTATAACGAAAAGTGTTCAGTGGCAAATAGAAGAAAAAAACAATACAAAGATTTATGTTTATATTAAATTAAATAAATAAAGAAAATTTAAACCAAAAACTGCAGCTCTAATATAATAGAACCCACTCCAAAGAGTGTATCTGGGTCGAAGGTGCGATTAAAGAGATTTAAAGCATCTTCGACTCTGTAAGCAGGTGAACTGCGTTACAACAGTAACGACGGAAGCTGACACTAATTGCTACCGTAAGCAAACACTGATAACTGAAAAGTAAACGATTATATCATCTAGTGAAATGAAACAGAAACACTTCAAAAAGTGTCAAAAAATTCCGAAAGAATGCATGAAAGTTTCTGTAGAAAGGCAAACACTCTCATACAGTTTACGATAATACCATTCAGCGTATAAGTCGATCACAGAGTATAAGCCAACTCTTACGTGAATAATTGTCAAAAAGTCAAGTGCAGATAATTTAAAGACCTATGTATGTAAAATTTGTACATAATTAGAGTCAAATAGAAAATATAACAGTTTTACTACATTTTCCAAAATAATAATGACATTTTCTGTTATAAACAGAGCGTAGTCTGCATGAATTATGTTATCGATCAATCTGTGGTATTCATAGATAGTTCGATTCTGTATTGTTTATTTGATTAAACATAACCTCAATATTGATCTTTGACATTATTGTTATGAATGTTTATAAACACTAAAGTCTTATTAACTGATAAAAATTATGTAGTGAATCACTGTTATTTAGCTACTATTTATTAAAAAAGTAATATTTTTATAATGTGTTTTTACTCCGTCTTGTTTATGTTTGACTACATAGCGAGACAGTTGCGTGCACCAAATCACTGTACTTAACTACTAGCTACTTAGCTACTACTATATATTAGCTATACTAGCTTATAGCTAATAGCTTATATTTAGCTTATACTATATACTTAGCTACTACTATATATACTTAGCTACTACCAAATCACTGTAGTAGCTACTTAGCTACTACTATATATTAAAATAGTGATTTTTTCATAACGTGTTTTTATTCCGTCTAGTTTATGTTTGATTACATCACGAGACAGTTGCGTGTATCAAATAACAGTTATTTAGTTAATACTATATATTTAAGAAGTGATTTTTTTATAACGTGTTATTATTCCGTCTTCTTTGTGTTTGATCACATCGCGAGACAGTTGCGTGCAGTGAATATTTTAATTTATTATTTACTGGTGTCCAACGTGTGTTTTTGTAGCCTGCTTCATATTTGTTAATCTAAACGACTTGGTAATGCTAACGTAGGTCTACTATACGTGACAATGTTCACAGTGGGAGTTGAACGTGTCAAGGTGGGTGGGGCGTGAAGCGAGCACAGTGATGTCACGATCCCGTGAAGGTGTGGCGAGAGGGTGAAATGTTCTTGGTGAAAAGGACAATTTTAAAATGACAAATGAATCCACAAAAACATTTCTGGAACCATATTATACGGATCAGTACGTATTTTTTGATGATACATCGTAAGAATTTTATAGTTTAGTTGTTTAAATAATTAGGATTGTGACCAATTTTTCCGTCTAGTGGTCTATTTACGCACCTCGTAAAGGCAACCGCGTTTCGAAACCTTACTGTTTCATCTTCAGGCTGTAATACAAAATGTCAAATCCCTCTCTCGAGGTCTCACAAAGTTAAACAAAACATTGAAAACACACGTCATAAACACTAAACATAATTACACGATTAAAAGAGACACGATAAAATTTGCTTTGGCCAAACGATACGTGCCACTTGTATGTCATTATATTACATTTAAAGAGTCCGGAATGTAACGACATACGAGTTGCACGTATCACTTGGTCAAAACAAATTTTATCGTGTCTATTTTAATCGTGTAATTGTGTTTAGTGTTTGTGGCGTGTATTTTCAATGTTTTGTTTAACTTTGTGACGACCTCGACAGAGAGATTTGACATTTTGTATTACAGCCTGAAGATGAAACAGTAAGGTTTCGAAACGCGGTTGCCTTTACGAGGTGCGTAAATAGACCACTAGACGGAAAAATTGGTCATAATCTTAATTATTTAAATATATAGTCCGGTGGCTATGTTGCAATAATGAAATTAATTGTTTAATCTTCATTGACTCGGGACCTTCAAATGAGCACATAGGAGGACCTTATATATATATATATATATATATATATATATATATATATATATATAGAGAGAGAGAGAGAGAGAGAGAGAGAGAGAGAGAGAGAGAGCAAAAGATCCTATGTAGCTAGATCCTATATATATATATATATACAAAAGCTTCATTCAAAATAATGTATCTGTACGTGCCCACGTGTGTGTGTGTGTGTGTGTTCATGTGTGTAAACTCTCTAATGTTCGGCGTTTTGGTCCGATTTGATTGAAACTATTCTAATCGATTTTTCAAACGCATTGATTATTGTTACACATTGAAATAGTCCGTTATCCAGCAAAATCCATTAAACAGTCTAAAAACGGCGCAATTCACAAAAAAACATATAAAATATGTAAACTTTATTTTACTTTACACGTTACGTACCTTAATATTTTCTTATTATTATTTTTTTTTATAGTTTTGTTATTTTAAGGCAAAAAGCACTTTGAGACTATTATCGCCTGCCTAAATGTAAGTGTGAGTGTAAAGTGTTGAAGTCGTAAGTGCAGTGTTGTAAGTGTTAGAGTCGGGTACCACGAGGGACGTCTAAATCCTCTCAATAGGTACAGCTCGTCTAAACACCTAGCGGGGATTTTTACATTCTATTGAAAATAACTGTAGGAAATACGTTTTAGAGAAAAATAAATAATTTGTAAAGACAGAAATATTTATTACGCTTAGATATCCGCTATTACTATGACTGACGAAAACAAAATACCTGTGATTTGTCACAGTGATATTTTTATCGATACTGCAAAATTTGAAAAGTAATAGGTATTTGCAAAGTGCCCGGACGGATAAATTTGCACATCTTTGCTGCATTACTCTCTCTGTACTTTTGAAATTTAAACTATTCGATAGGAAATTAAAAGGGCTACAAAAAGGGTATTGATGTTTGTCCATAAAATTAACTATTAGCAATATACTTAAGTTTAGTATTTTTCGAACGTACTCCATTTTGAAACGGGTCAATATATAAAGTTGGATATATTTTTACAATTAGGCAGCCTCTATCAGGTAAATAAGCACGCTAAGTTTGAATTTTGTTGGTCGAACCGTTTTAGTTATATACAATGTTTTGTTAAAAATACAAAATGGTGGCTAGCGGTAAAATGAAGTGGTTTCGGGCATATCTCCTTCATGTTTGGTACTTTTTTTTGGTAACACGCTGTATTTCAAAAAAAAGTGTAAGCATTATTGACCAGCAGTTTTAAAAATTTTTTTTGAAGCTGAAATGTAATATGTACTGAAACAATGTGTATGAATTGTTACAGTTCATTGTCTTCCACTCCAGCCAGTGTAAAGAATTTATTAGCCCTGCCCACATGTTTTGACAAGCCGAGAGGCGCAATAAATTTATTTAATTTAGTTCCACGCGGCTTCGCGTGTCAAATCAGTGTCAAGGGAGATCGAGGCTTGTAACAGCTTGTTCGAGGGAACGTCTTCATTTCGGGTAAATAGAAATCTTAGTAAATATATCGTTAAAATACGCACCGTCGCGGTTTCGCCCGCTTTTTAAGGTTGAGAATCTATCTGTTGATTTGTTAATTAGTTGCTAACTTATTATATATATATATTATATATATATATATATATATATATATATATATATATATCACGAATTTATTCTTAGAAAATAAGGACAACGTAAGTTTCAACATTTCAGTCCATTTCATAATTTGGTAAACATCTAACAGATGGTAAACATATTACTCGGTTTTACATTTTCTGGAAAAATTATCTGTCTACTGTATAATCTCTGACAGTAGTGTTGACTTCAGGTTACGCCAACACCTTTATTCTATAACTCGCAAGTTTACATGTCAGACATTGAAGCACTGTATTTTAAAGTCACAATGGACGGATTGTAGTTAAAACGATGTCTTTGTAATTTATGACTGCAGGTTATAAAGCATCCATGTCGCTTCTTTATGGAATATTCTTACTTATTTTTATAGAAGTAGGTTAAAGCATGTTTTGTTCAGTGTAACATAACCTTATAACTTACGGGTGTAAACAACTGCGTCCAACATTTGATACTTAAAATTACTACTCATTAATTATATTGAACTGTATTTTCTACTGGTTGTTCATTTACGAAAAATTTACAATTACGACTAAAAATCTCTGCAATTTGAAAAAACAATTTGTATCTTGCAGGATATTGCTTTTGAAAAAAAGTTACCTCACTTCCTGCAAGTTAGTAATAGAAAACAAAATCTGGAAATCTGTAAGGTTTAATGTTAGCTTTGGTGAAGGTAAATAGGAAAAAAGTATCCCGAACCTTTTTAATAGAACGGAAATATGAAACGGAAACAGCAAACGAATCTCACTTCTTTTTCTATTTACGTCCCTTTCTTTTTCTACTTTCAATTTCGATTACACACCTATTATATGAAAACGTTGCGTTGATTTGGTTTCAGTATTTTTCTTTAGTTTAAGAACACGCGCACCTTGTAACAGTATATAATACATTCGAAATTCATATAAACGTTTATAATAATTTTTGTTAATATTGTTATTTTTTAAAAACATGACATAAAATTTATTATAGCCTATCAGCTGTTCAATGAAATCAGCTGTTCTTTACGAATTAATATAAAACAGATCTTTTACTATAACTACAGTAAATAGCCAAGCTTGTATTTATTTATTTAAACAAAACAACACATTTGTAAACATATCTTCAAACTAATTATATATTCAGCAAAGATATAATTAACAAAAGTTTTGCTTCCGTCAATAACTCTCAGAGTTCCAAACGTGTACTTTTTTCTAATATGCACTGTACGCGTGTTATTTACACCGCACGCAGCTGTAGGGTTAAAACAATGGGAGCGAATGAAAAAGGTAACAAAATTTAATAAACCTAACACATTTCACCCTTACAGCAGTGAAAATCGTCATTTCTTCATACTTAAATAAAATACTTTCCACTATAATAATCAGCATTGAAATCTAAATATATTGTTTTAAATTTTGTAATATATAAAACGCATATTTTTATCGTTTAAAATTATTAAATCAGATTTTCAACAATTTCAAGGGTCGGCGTTGCCCGAGAAATTCGAACACTTTCATTTAATGATCTATGTAAGCAAGTGTATTCCAGCTAAATATTTAATGTAAAGAAATCTAATTAAAAATTTTAAAATCCGGCTTCGTGGTATTGTAGGACCTTCTTCAGCTAGGTATTGTCCACACATGTTAAAATATATTTTAGGTCTCTGCATGCCACAAAAATGGATGTCGCGCACAAATATTTCCTTTTATTAATATAGGCTTTATATATGATAAAAAAGAGTAATCTTAATCATATTATAATTCTGAAAATGTGTGTGTTTATTTGTTTGTTATTCAATCACACGTTGGCTACTGAACCGATTCAAATGAAATTTGGTATGAACATTTTAGGTACTTGAGATGAACATAGACCATTTCCCGTTTTAATAAAAGTCATTATATTACTTACCCAGTCCAACTTAATTATTTAGTATTTAGCTTTGTGATATGTGTTAACTGTAAAACAGTGATGTTTTAATAATAGTTTATATTTTTTAATATATAGTATTATAAATCTGAAAGCTTGCATGTGTGTCTGTATTTATTTATTTGTTTGTTATTCAATCACGCATTAACTACTGGACCGATTGAGATGAAATTTGGAATTAATATGGTCCAGGTACCTGAGATGGAAACAGGCGTACTCCCGTTTAAAAAAACCTTAAACCCTGTTATTATTTACTACAAAATTATTCTTTATAAGCTTACATTTACCATTGTAAATGATTTTAATTATTTTCTTTCAAAAATCACTATAATTTCAAACCTGCCTTTTTAATTAAAAATATTGCAGTTTCCATTGAAGTTGGCCTTTACAATAACAATTAATAAGTCGCAGAGTCAGGCGTTAAGAGCAGCAAGTATACATTTGGGAACTCCTATAGTCAGTTATATGTCGCCTGTTCTAGAGTGTCGAGAAGCAAATATATATTTGTTTTTGGCCGAAAACCATAAATAGGTATAATGTTGAATATCCGCGAAGGGTAACAGCTAGTGTTTCTATAAATTTGGAATTACCGCCATTTTGAAACTTTTAAATGGTGTTGGTGGTAAACATACTCTTCCTAATTAATCAAAATCACTTTTTCTGTTTATACCAAACTGTATAAAAATATATATATAGTTTTCAAACGGTCCCTCAAAAAGTGATTGAGAAATAAGGTGCTGTGCTCATTTTATTGTCCTCATATCTGGGTCCTTACAACGAAAACCGCTTCAACAGCAATTTAAGCGTACATGATATGGTGTTTTATTGTTGAAAAAGTGTATCGTTTTAAAATATCTAAAACATTACATTATCCCTCAGAGACTATCAGATAGACTAAACGTAATTTGTTTAAACGTTTAATTTGCTAATGATATGTTTTTCAAACTGCAAAGTCTGAAACCAAATCTCGTGGGGGGGGGAAATAATACCGTGTCTGTATTTCGCAGATAAGCGTTACATTGTTCATATGTTTTTATAAACAATTGTTTTCATCACAAGTTACAGATTTATGCAAATTTAATTTGTAGAGATAATAAACCGTCCCGATGTTAAAATATGCAGCAACAATAAAACAGCTGTACGTTAATAAACATTTTTATGTGTTACAGTGTCACGTGACTCTGTTAACATTTAATTAATTAAACTTCATGTGAATATTGTGCATTCCTGCTGACGCTACATTTACTAGTCACTAGTTGTGTGTCCTAGCTTCGCTACGGTATTCTTCAGGGAATAATTAATTTAAAAGTTTTCTAAAACATTTGTTTTAATGTAAACTACAGTGTATATGTATGGAAGAGAAGCTTTTGTTACTAAAATCTAGTTATTGTTGTTTGTAGAATATAACAATTGTTTATCAAAATACGTCAGAGCAAAGTGCCCGTGCGAAATTTCGCACTATGAATGTTTTAAGTAAACACAGCCTTTTGAATAAGAGTAGTCGTTTGAGTGAGGGCGGTAGTTGGAAGGAAGGGAAAATATGTTTAAAAAATAAATCGAAAAGCGATCGGTTTGAAATAATAATCACAAATTTACGAGTAGTATACAGATAATTGTTTTTAATAGAATTTTTACAGGACATTATATTACCTCTTTGTAAACGATATTTGATACTTTTGTATTTATTTGGACTTCTCATATTTTCTTTTTTTAATGAATACAAACATGTTAGTTGATTTAGTTACCCTTGAAAAGGCTACATACAATTTCCCGTGAGTAAAGACGGCATTTGATAAAAACAATCTTGTTCTTTGTCCCTGCGACTTGTTTATAGAGGTAACAAACGCAGCTTTAATAGGTCTTTAAGTCAATTGAAAAAGCATGCTTGCTAACCTTTAACTGTATTTTGACATTTTAACTGTTTTGTATTTTATGATGTCCGTATTAACAATAGATAAATGCACGATGGAAGGAGAAATCACAAATATATTTGTGTAAAAACAGTGTCCAAAACAAGTGTTTGGTATTCGAAATGCTTGTCCCGGTTTGTACGACGGTCAGGGATAGTGGAATGTCAGTAGGGCCACATAACCAATAAGTTTAATGACTTTTAAGTAAATTGTTCTAAGCATGTTATGCAAAAGAGCGGCATTTTTAATGGGATTGTCTATTCGTGATTAATGAGTTAGCTTCGTAAAATATACAATAATATTGTTTGATTTGTGATACCGCGCATGCGCGTCTAAGATGCCATTTTGTGTATGACAGTAAAAAGTGTCTCTCCTGTTAAAATTTTCCACAAACAGTACGTTTTAGCGCAAATTGTTTTGCAATGTCAGAAGCCGGTTAATATAACTCATTTATGCCTGTACGAATAGTATGTGCTGAGAAAAAGGAATGTTAACTCGAGAAATAATGCACATGATCGTTGGGCCAAAACCTTAAATACCCACCAACATCTCCGGTATTTACATATTGTAACCAAACAGCTGATATTTTACACGAAGAAATCACACAATTGCATTGTGGGTTGCTGGATCCGTTTGACTGCTACAGCCCGTGGAAATACCCTTTTAGTCAATTTCCATTTAAAAAACGAAGGAAGGTCCAGGCCTGTGACCTTGAAATGAATATCGATCATTGATTTTGACGGGTCGTTAAGTATATATGTATACATATATTTCGTTCAACAGTTTCAAAAACGGCAACCATTTTAAATCTTTAGAAAACCATAATTTTTTTATCTTAAATGTGTTTGAAAATCTAATTTCCCCATCGTAATCAGCGTTAAAAACGTCATACATTTAGCATTTCGAATTTTCAAAATCTGTTGAAATTAAGAATTTGTTTGACGGCGGTCCAGTATCATTATTTATTTTCAATACAATTTGAAATTTTAAAGTTCTAGTATACAGAATTTAATAATGATTAGGATGATGAAATCGTAATTTCTAAAAGGGGAAGATAAAGATAAAACTTTTAGAATTTCCTTTCTAAAACGTCAGCGATTATATTTAAGTAAATCAGACAGTCTAGAACATAATAATCATTGTATTTAACAAATATTAATGTTGTTGTCAAAATTTGTTGAGTCTTTTTGTAGTGTACAAAGAAAAATAACAAATATTTAATACATAATTACTGTCATTATGCTACATACATTAGTCCAAATGTGGTACAAAATTGTTAAAGCGTACTGTATACGCTTTTTAATTTAACTGTTTAAATATATCTTGCACATACTTTGTACAATATTGTTCTTCAGTACTATGTATGTAAGTAAGATTAAAAATATATTATTTAACATTAAATATATATAAATATGTTATTACTATACATCCCGATCAGCTACCACAAAATTCTTATAGCGAGTACAGTTAAATGTATCATGCACATTGTTTTACAAGATTGTTATGTAATAAGTTGTATATAAATATTGTTTATGTACAATATACATTATACATTCTATATAAATATTAATAAATGTTTACTTAATGCAAATTAAATATATTCACATTGTTTTACAATATTGTTCTGTAATAAGTTGTAAATAAATATTGTTTATTTTTTTTATTTTAAGGCAAAAAACACATTGAGGCTATTATCGCCTCCTAAATGTAAGTGTGAGTGTAAAGTGTTAAAGTGTATTAACAATTGGGTACATACTATTGTACTGAGACCTTTTTAAGTCCCCTTTCAATATTCCTGAGTTGAACAGAACAGCGACTTGAACTCCAGTTCTAGTCACTTTATAGTGTCTGGGGTTTGGAGAGGATCAAGGTGGATAACTCCTCACCACTCCATTATTGTGGCACTTGCCAACGTAGTATTCCTGCACTTGACCAACGTTTTATTGTGCGGTGGGATCCTGTTAATTCTGTTTTACAGTCTTACTCGTGGGAACATCCTACTAGGTAGGGAAATGTGGTCTGCCCGTGTAAAGCCCTGCTTGCAAAGGTACACTTCGAGGTCGCCAGGTATTCCAGGGCTCCGCTTGATATACAATTAAGTATCAATTCAATAACGTTAAAGTCATCAGCACGGTTTATTTAACACTTTAAAGGTACGTTTTCCTAGACAAGACTACAGCGATAACCGTTCTGCGATAGTCGACCAGCGATCATCGCTAGCACAAAACGTTGACGTGTTTCCTCCACGCTATGATTACTTACTATTACAACTATTACTAATTGAAGGTAAATATAGCGCCTTCAATTAGTAAAAAAGGCAAGAACACACGGCTCATTTCTCGCGAACGATACGTAAATGTGTGTGTGTGTGTGTGTGTGTGTGTGTGTGTGTGTGTGTGTGTGTGTGTGTGTGTGTGTGTGTGTGTGTGTGTGTGTGTGTGTGTGTGTGTGTGTGTGTGTGTGTGTGTCTCTCTCTCTCTCTCTCTCTCTCTCTCTCTGTGTGTGTGTGTGTGTGTGTGTGTGTGTGTGTGTGTGTGTGTGTGTGTGTGTGTGTGTGTGTCTTAAGTATTTGAGTGAGAGTAGTATGAGCTAGAGGCACGGTGGGATCGCTAAGCCCATCAGCTGTTCACTTCAGCTGCCTCTGCCGGAAATATTTTTAATATTTGTATACGATGTACTTTTTCAATAATAAATTGTGATGTTATTTTTATTAATGAAAATAAATAAGTAACTTAATTCAACAAATAAAAATTAAAAAAACAATACTCATTAGTCATTAGTCCAAATTTTCCCTTTTTCTTACATCTCGCGACGGGCACAATTTGTTCTTTATTTATGTAACCTAAAAACTAATATATTTTTATTCGTACACTTGTACATACTTGTAGATTTTCCTAAATTGAATTTACAAAGAGTTAGTTTTTATACAGATCTTGGAGTTAAATCCTTAGATAAAGAAAAACACCTAAAATTAATGAACACCTTTTCCAATTGCAACTTAAGTGTCCAAGTAAAACTCGTATTGAAAGTATCTAATTAAATAACATACAGGCTTTATTATTTATATTTGTTGTTTACTTGAGATTTATTAGGGATTTGAACCCAAGACCAAATTTACAACTGACTGTTTTTAAATTCAATTTAGGAATTTCTAGAAGTATGTAAGTATTAGCCTATCAACATAACAAATTTAACTTTTGTAGCCTTAACAGTGCATTCGTTTAAGGGGTGGAAAATCCAACGTGAAAATCTCCTTATGTAGTTACATTGTCATTCTATACATTAAGTTATTAAAATAAATAATTTCATAATCATTAATTTCTCTGCACTTCGAATAGTAAAGTCAAACTGTATTATGTGCTGTAAAACTGTTCACAAAATTCAATCGCGGACGGAATAATTATGCAACACTAAAAAACACAGACTGTTGTGTAGCCTCTGTAAATATGCCTTGTTAAACAACCCGAGGGATTAATTATGACTAGTTTTCCGAGTGACCGTGATTACCATAGCCTTTCTTTGCCAGCTTTGATGCCTGACCTATGTAAACAGAAAGCCATGCGATTGTTCCACCTTTTGACTAAAATGACCTGGAAACCGAAAAGTCCAGGTAATTTTACGACCAGTTTTTTTTCATATTTATATTTTATTATGGTGACGTTTAAACAGAAATTTAAAATTAAATATAAAACATAGATATTATGTCGTATTATTTATAAACAGGACTAT
>CM040191.1:16102500-16197500 GCA_022606455.1 Callitettix versicolor | reverse complement strand
AATATCAAACTATAGGCTACTGTGTTTATATCAAAGAATGTTTTATTTTGGAAAATGTAGTAAAACTCTTACATTTCCTATTTAACTCTTATTACGTATTATACAAATTTCACATAAATAGGTCTTTTATACAGTATATTATTTGTAATTAACCTTTTTGACAAGCATTCACGTAATAAGAGCGAGAGCACAGCGCGCGAGTACTCACGTGACTGTTACGTGATCGACTTATACGCTGAATGGTATTATCATAACTAGAGTGAGAGTGTTTATCTTTGAATAGAAACATTCATTTACCATTTCGGAATTAGTTGACTCTTTTGAATTGTTTCTATTTCATTTCACTATGTGATAAGGCTGTTTACTTTTCGATTATCAATGATTGCTTAGGGTAGCAATTAGTGTCAGCTGCCGTCGCCTATGCTATAAATGCAGTTACAGCGTTTTGTTTTGTCTAGAAGGTTACTTTTATTATTTTTACAGATTATTTAATATGTAAGATTGTTTTAAAATGTCAGACAACAAAATTAACCTAACGGTTAATAGATGCTTACGATTAATCGAGACCCTGTGTGTGCGTGTGCTCGCGCGAGCAAAAATAAAAACTGCTGATTTAAATCAGGAGACCTCAAAAGGTGTTGCAAAGATTTGAACACAAATACATATATAAATATTACAGCTACTATAACAACCAAGGTTTTTTAGAACTACTTGGGGAAACCAGATGATGTACAGATGTTTTAAGATTTTGCATATATTTACCAAAAATTCAACTTAAGACTAGTTCAGGATTTGTGCTTGACCAAGTTCAAAACAATCAGTTCTTTATTTCGTTCTGCTACGTAATAACGGTCATTGTACATACAATAGTAATCGTTATTAAAAATAAAAAATAACGGTTACAGGGTTAAAGAGTTAAAACGGCTGACAACAGTTTAGTACTTAGTAGCATTTTGTTTTCCGCCAAAAGCGCTGCAATAACGATCAACAGTATGAGGACAATAAGAAACTGAAGAATGGATAACGTTTAATTCCCAATAACCGTTAAGTAATACAGAGTTTTGTCGCTAAGCCGTTACTGGCGCTAGCGTCGAGATAACTTTAAACGAAGAAACTTGTAATTTGATAATGCATACTGTTATAAGTTATAACGAGTAACGCTTAGCGCTAACTTAAGGTTATTTTTTTCAAAGTTAAAGTTGAAGTTTAGTTATTTAAATAGTTTTTTTTGTAATTGAGTGAGTAGTCTACAATGTAACGCCAAATAAACTTACAATTAAATTTGTTTTATTTATTTTATAAGTAAATTGCATTATAACTTAATGTCAATAAACAACAGACATTTTAATGTTGTATTGTACGAGGGTTGATCAAATATAAACGAGACTGACTTTCTAAAAACTTTTCCGATGGACATTGAACTCTAAAGGGTGGGGTTTCAGGTAGCCTGGGAGGCTTGGGACGGGCGTAGACGGGCAACATTTCCGTTCGGACCCTTCAGTATAAAACTATACAATGAGTGAGAGTGAAGTGCACGTTTCCGTGGAGCAGAGAATTATTATTAAGTTTTTGGCCAAGGAGGGGGTCAATCCGACTGAAATCTTTCGTAGATTGACGGCTCAATACGGGGACAGGACCCTGTCAAGAGCTCGCGTTTTTGCTTGGCACAAGGAATTCGCCGAAGGACGGGAAGCAGTAGAAAACCTGAAGACCTAATCACGATCGTCGGCCGGGAAGGTAATGGCCACTGTATTTTTCGACAATCAAGGCGCCTTTTACGTCGATTTCCTCCATCAACGACGCACAATAAATGCACAATATTATTGTGATGTTTTAGAGGCCGCAAAACAGTCTTTTCGTAGGAAAAGGAAATCTAAACCGGTGAGAAACGTCATTCTTCTTCACGATAATGCCCGACCACATTCGGCGAACGCTACGAGGCTTAAACTCGATCAAATTGGCTGGGAACCAATGGAACATCCCCCATACAGTCCAGACTTATCACCCTGCGACTATCACCTGTTTGGGCCACTCAAAGAGGCGCTTGGAGGCCAGCGTTTCGAAGACGATTCTGCAGTGGAGACCTTCGTGCTCCAATGGCTCAATGAATGCCCGAGAACTTTTTACGAAGATGGAATTAAAAAACTTCCAATCCGGTGGGGAAAATGTGTTACTCGTGCGGGAGACTATGTAGAAAAATAAGTTGTATCAAGAATAATTTGTAAGTAAGCAATAATTTTTTTAAAAAATCAGTCTCGTTTATATTTGATCAACCCACGTACGTAAAATAAAGGTTTATTTCGTTTAACGTACTACTATTTTTTATAACTGTTATTCACTACAATGTTTCAATTAATATAATAATAATATTATTCATTTTTTATTTATTCAAATTAAAAATTGAATGGATGAATGAATTTGTCCGGTGACAATTGCTTTCCGCCTTTGTAGATCTATTGTGCCCCCTTTCTATATTCTTGAGATACTTAGATACAGCGCTGTCTCCTGTCCTACTCTGTAGTCCTTGCTTCTAGTTGGCAGCTAGTAGTTGGGTAGCTCCTTCACTTCTAAATGATGACTTCCCAGTTCCTCATTGAGGCGCTTGCAAATACTAATTTCTTTTCAATCTTTTTTGACCCGACTCTCATTACGGAGGTTCTGCTACTTTGATTAACCTTTTTGATGGCCGGTGAAATCCCGCTCATTCTGTTTTACATTTTTACTTGTGGGATCACTCGCAAGTAGCTAAGGAAATATAGTCTGTCTATATAGAGCCCTGCATGCACGGGTAAGGTTAAGGTACACTGGGAGGGCGCTGGTTTCCCAGTATTTCGTTTGATACACTATTAGGTCGCTTTACAAGCTTTGTAGTGTAGTGAATACGTGTCTTGAGTCGTTGAATGAGTTTAATTTGAGATAGAGGTACAGAGGGATCGCTAAACCTATAAGTTGCTGACTTCAGCTGCCTCCGCTGGAATGTTAAAAATTAATTGATATTAAATTTCAAAACAAAATACAAAAATTGATACAAAATTTCAATTGTATCAATAATTAATTAATTAAACTTATTATCTATGTATTATGAGTGTAATAAATAGTTCTCATAATAGAGCGATATATATAATGTACTTCATAAAAAAATCTGAAAATAATAATTTAAAAATTATTCTTAAAAAATTAATATTCTAGTTTTTCTGCGTAACTAAACGATAGTTGAGAAATATGGGTATTTTTTACGATCAACAGGCTAGCGAAAAATGCATACAAGTACTGTGTGTGTCTATGAAGTCACGCATGCGTACTAGCTTTCATCTTCCCCAGTCTTCAGTGTTATTAACCACACAAAGTGTATATAATAATATAAAAAACGTGACAGCAAACAATTACTTTGTAAAGAATTTCTCGCTTTCGGTATCACATTTTAAGTTTAAATAAATTAAACGATAACTGATAAACTGCAGGAAGCAGATAGAAGAATCATCAGAACAATCATTAACAAGAAACACCAAGTAAATGGCCAATGGGATTACTACCGAATGAAGTGGTATATCGAGAAAGTGAGTCAATAATAGACACGATACGGCAAACGAGAATTGCTTTTTTCGGCCATATAGCACGCCTTTCAGAAACACGACTAGTGAAACAGTTATTTGGCTATTTCTGGAAGATTAAAACGCAAAATAATTGGTTCATAGAGACCCAGAGTGATTTAGAAGAGTTAAATTTGACGTTGCCTCAAATTGAAGGTAGGATTCAAGCTAACATTTGTACGAAAGACCTATACCATAACTGATGAACAAAGGGCAGCCAGGTCGGACAGGATGAAGAAATTTTGGGAACGGAAGAAATTTTTGGACTCTAGTCTCTCAATAACGATGTTGGGACTTGGAAGTGTCTGGACTGATTAAAGTGCTCCAATGAGGGTTTAAACTGTAAAAAAATAAACGATAAAAATACTTTCAATTATAAAATCATTGAAGGTTTTGAGGTATTAAGTTTTAATTACCTTTTTTCCTTTTAAGATAAATTACACAGGCGCTTTTTAAAAACAGATTTAATTATTTTTTTTTACTTATTTGTTCTGGTAGTTTGCTTTTATTTATTTCAATTCGTTTCAATTTGACAAACGTATTTTACGGAACGTTTACATGACTGTGCCCCTTCATTGTTTCGTTTAGGCAACTAACTTTACAACTTGTCGTGAATACTTAATGGTTGGCTTTATTTTTTCGCATAATTTAATTAACTGAAACAACTGCACGCACTGTTATCTCGCTGATGTTATGGAATATTCCAAAAGTAATCTTCTTAATATACCCTCTTTTTTAAAATCTGATTCCATCATCGTAAACAAGATTTAAACCTACAAATATTAACACCATAATCTTTCAAATTGCAAAGAAAAGTGAACTCAGACCGCCGTCAAATTTAATTCCTAAATTTCAATTGATTTTGTTAAAACGTTTGTTGTAGTATTTTTAACGCTGATTACGAAGATGAAATCAAATTTTTAAAATAATCAAGAGAAAAACTTCGTGAGTTTTTAAAGATATGAATTGGCCGCTATTTTGAAACTGTTGAACGATTTTTTCTGATTAACGAAATTGTTTAAAACGTTCCCCTTCCCCCCCACACACACAAACACTCTCTTTCTCTCTCTCTCTCTCTCTCTCTCTCTCTCTCTCTCTCTCTCTCTCTCTCACACACACACACACACACACACACACACACACACACACACACACACACACACACACACACACACACACACACACACACACACACACACACACACACACACACACACACACACACACACACACACACACATAAAGTCTTTTAGCCACCTCAGTGGCCTAGTTGATAGCGTACTGGGCTTTCACCCCGAGGACCCGGGTTCGATTCCCGGCCAGGGCTTGACATTTTCATACGCTATATATCATCCCATCGTCTGCATTAGCCCAAATGTGCACAATAGTCGGACGTTAATATATATAAAGTCTTTCGAGATATATAAAACTTTCTGGAAGTTTATTTATTAAAAACTTTTTAAAAAATTAATTTAAGTTTTGAATAATTTATAATTAAATGTTTTAGAAATGTTACAAAACCGTATATAATTTATAAATAGTTATAACTAGTGTGTACGTATTTCAATTGCGTTTTTTACATTAAAAATCAAATTTAAAAAATGAAAAACACCGCAGTTACTAAGCGAGCTCTGCAATTCTGCAATCAATCCGCGGAAATCCAGGCTCCATTCTCAGTGCGTTTTGTTTTCGTTCGCCGTACCATTGTTCTGATATTCGTGCCTCGGGCGTTCTTCTTGCCAAGTTTGAAAAAATATTTCTTTAAATTTTCTCCTTTCTCTTGTAAACGTCTTTCGTGGAGAAACAGGGCCTTACTCTAGAAGCCGAGAATTTTAATCAACAACAACAAAGCACTGGGTAGCTTTTGACCATTGTTGTTTTCAACAATTTGAAAAATTTATGTTTGCTCGAAACTTTTCCTTACGCAACACATTATTGATGAGAAATACAGTACTTGTATACTACCTTTACACTAAAAATTGTGCGTGTGCGTGTAGTATATGTGCACGCACACCCGCACACATACAAACACGCGCAAGCAGACGCGCACACATACACCATATGCTCATGCGTACACACAAACACACACACACACACACACACACACACACACACACACACACACACACACACACACACACACACACACACACACACACACACACACACACACACACATACTCTCATTGTCCATGGCACACAGGGGAGCAAACACCGCGGATAATTCGTAAATAATTAAAAACACAAAAACTCGACTTATGTAAATACGAATTTTATTTTATATTGAGAATAAATAACAGCATAAACAAAGTAATAAGAAACTATAGTAATAGAAAGTTATTTACGGTGTTATACTACATGTACATGTGTATTAAATGTAGCAAAATTTTAAAAAAATAAAACACGTAAAAATATTGTACAGTTGTATTTGCAGAGATTACGAAGTTAACATTTGCGAAATTTTTTTAATTATACTACAGATACTTTTCACCCGCAATATTAGGTGATGTTTTGTTTAACAAAACACTTTTTAACACTACAATTTACTTTACTTTCCTCTAACATTTTTTTTTTTTAACGTCCGACTATTGTGCACACTTGGGCTTAAGCAGACGTAGGGATGATTTATAGCGTATGAAAATGCCAAGCCCAGGCCGGGAATCGAACCCGGATCCTCGGGGTGAAAGCCCAGTACGCTTTCAACTAGGCCACCGAGGCGGCGTTCCTCTAACATAGTGCAGCGGTCTCTTAACAGTATACTGTGCAGCTTCATGAGTCATTCACGTCTGCGCAGTTGTGTTCCTCCTCTTTATCCTAAATGTCTTCTTTGTTTATCTTGTTTAAAATACTGCATAAACTTAAACGAGCCAAGCGGAGCTGAGCGGAATGAAGTTGAACGGTAACCGGAAATGGAGTTCAGTCAGTTTAAAGAATCTTTTAAATCTAAATATTTAGGCCTACTGTAACGGATTCTAGAAACTATTAAAAGCAGTAATCTAGGCAACTTATACTTTCCCATTTTAAGGTTTTATAATAAAATACATCCGACAAAAATGTCTGTAAACAAAGTTCCTGGAACAGTATAAAGTGTCTCCGTGAGAGTGCAGCACAATGCAGGCAATTGTGTTTGTACCAAAACAGCTGATTGCGAAAAAAAATATTGTTGAAAGTAATATTTAATTTATTATTGTATCTAAGACGTAAATAATTATTGACCGAATTAGTTTTGAAAGTAGAATCGGTAGGACAATCTAGGCCAGTTCTAATATTTAAATAAAACACTGCGTTTAGTAAACAGTAAATACTGTAGCCTAATTTAGGTATGTTATATAAAATCCGGTTATATTAGGTTTTTGAAATATTTTAATGAAGTACAACGTTAGAATTCAGCCTTTAATTTTATAGGTTAGAGTCTTAAATACGAAAGTAGAACAAAGTAAAGCCTATTGTAACAAATAACCTAAATAGAATGAATTATATTGCTTTATTAATAGATCTTACAAGTATTATATATAACTATAACGAATATTTTAACAGAAGTTCATATTGACAAAAATAGTAGGCCTACATGGTTTTTCAACGATTTTACTTAGAAGCTATGTACAGTAATCTTAAAATACAAGTATTGAATTGAAGGTTAGTGTTATAGTAATTAAATACCAGCCAATGATATTACTTGAGGCGCTATATGGTTGTTCGATTTCCTTCAGTACATTGATGTATATTATTCGTTTCTTTTTCCCAAGTAAAACAAAGTAAGACCTATTGTACTGATTAACGTAAATGCAATAAATGATACTGCTTTTTTAACAGATCATACAAGTGTAAATTATAAATAGAAAGCCTATTTTAACAGAAGTTCATATTGACAAGAAATAGTAGGCCTACATAGTTTTGCAACGATTCTACTTAGGATGATATCCACAGTAATCTTAAAATACAAGAATTGAATTAAAGATTAGTGTATTATAGTAATTAAATGCCAATGGTATTATTTCATGTGCTATAACACTGTTCAACTTCTTGCTGTACATTAATGTATATTATTCGTTTATTTTTCCCATTAATTGCAAAAGTTTGCACGGTTCCAGTAGGAAACTATGTACTAAAAGGGACCAGATAATTGATAACCTTATTAAAATGTTTAGTAGTTTTTCTTTATATTTCACTTATTGTGAAATCAAAACCAAACATATTGAACAAGGACAAGAGAAAAAACAATATTTCTTTGTACTCATTTAATTCTTATATTACTTTAAATTATATAAATTAATTTACTGAGCAATATTCATATTAGTTACAAAATATTTTCAGAAAATTTATCTAAGTTAAACATAAGACTTTGTATGTCATTCAGTCAGCTTTGTATAACTTAATATCACATTTCTGTATTGTCTTTATACATAAACATATCTCAGTTACTGTACATTTCCAAACTTATCTCAACTACTTACTGTAATATTATATTCTTACAATATACAATCATTTTACCGCGAAATCATATTTACAAATTTGAATTTCGAAAAATGTTCACATACCGCGTGATAGAAAAACATTCAACGTGAATAACAATTCTAAAAAGATTATTTCAACATTTGATCGAAATGGCGTGAAATGTTATTATTTGACAACAATATAATATTCTCTTAGAGCAAATAAATTAAGTTTGGTGGTAAGCCAGAGACAGATATGTTAATTGTTTTCTAAAATGTGTCTTCTTTCGTACAGGAATATTTTTACTTGTTCGTAAGTAACCCACATCACGATGTTCCATGATACAAGGCGGCAAAACGAAGGCACGAACCTGGAAAAAACAAATTTAACTGTTACTAAATATACATATGTATGTGTGTGCGGGTGTATTTCTTTGTGAGCGCGTGCGTGTGTGCGTGCGTGCGTGCGTGTTTGTGTGAGTGAGTGAAAGAGAATGTGTGCGCGCGCGCGTGTGTGTGTGTGTGTGTGTGTGTGTGTTGTAAGTTTATCACTCACTCATATATTGTTCATTGTACCTCCTTATGATAGACATGCTTAGTGATGCTGGATTTTTTCAAGTTTTTGCACTATTTGCTTTTTAAGAACATTTTTTCTTTGTTGTATAAGCGTGAATTAAAGCAACGTCAAACTGGCACACACCTGTTAGAAACGAAATTGCGGCAAATCAAAATGCTTGATTTGATTTTTATCTTTTAAAGTTGTAATTTGTCAACTCTTTATTGTGTTTAGGCTAAATACATTTGAATGAAAACCTTTATAATTGTAAAATACAACTAATTGTGCGTAGGTTGTAGGCAACTTTCTTTCACTTGTTCGAAACAAAATAACGACCACGTTGAAGTCAAACTGATGTTAAAGCCAAAACCGACGTAAAATAAATAGCAGTAAGATTGGATGTCTGTGTGTTACGTTAAAATGCTAATTTTGTCCGCTGTTCATATTGAAATGACTTGTCAGACTTCAGTACAAATCTTTCTATTTGTTAAATACAACAAGCGAATATTTTTTTTTACAAAATGGCAGCTACTGAAAATGTTTGATTTATTTTAAATCTTTGTACTTTTACGAAATCTAGCACGAACTTGAACTTACTAAGTTTAAATTTTAAAAATCTTTCAAGTTAACTCTAATTCATTCCCTGAAAAATACAGTATCGAAGCAATAATAAGTTAGTGCAAAATAAATATTACAAAAACATAGAAATCCTTGTTGACGTTCAATATTTCCAGTGTTCAAAAGCGATCGACAAAACCCGTAATAACGGCTTAAGCCTACGTTATTCAAGTACGCATAACAAATATGAAATTAAAAAAGAACTTCGATATACGAGGAAAACAAAATTACCCTTACTGCAGTCAGGCTTACTGTATTTTACGCTTCGATTTTTTCAAAATTAGTCGACTGTGTTTTTCGCTACACATATGTTTAAAAAATTACGCTAATTTAACACACTAAAACAATGCATTATTTCCAACTGGTTCTTAACAAGCGGCTGTGAACGTGATCATATTTCAGAAACTTACTGAAACAAATGTGACAAAGTTGTACTTTTTTTTATTTCAACATCAGTAAAATCTCTCTATAGCGGCACATTAGAGAGAAGGGAACGTTAGTTTTCGAAAAGAGATTTTCGTTATAGAGAGAGCTCAAACAAAACGTGTATAAAATGTGTTTTTATTTGTAAAACGTTATAAACTATTTTTAATGAAGCATTAAGTGCAATTTCATTGAAATAAAACTATAACCCTTACAGTTTTTAAAATTTATTAAATAATAGCCTACTGTATGAATAAAATACTATAATTGTGAGGAAAAGGCCAAATGTCGCCAAAACTACTGCAGAACCGCTTAATCAGTTCAGGCTTTCAAAGTTCCTTTTAGCGCCCAAAACATCAGTCTACTGCGTCACTCATCTGCGCAACTAAAGGTTCTTAGTTCGAGCCGTAGTTGCTCCCATTAACTCTGATCCCTAATCCTCATTACTTTAACTGACAAATTATGGACGTTAAGCAACTATTCCCTTCATTACTTTCTCTTTATTTTTCAATATCGTGAATCATATTTAGGTAAATTAAAATTTTGGCAAACATCTACTTGCTCCACACAACAAAGCTTACTCACGCAAAACTCTAACCTTTACACCTAATGATAAAATTTTCTGTTTAGACGCCATTACACTGCATTGTAAATTATAAAAAACTACTTGTAAAATGTACTAGTCACAAAACAGTCGATTCAGTTGCACTATGCACTACTTGTAACACTCGAATGACGTGTCGGCATACTGAGATATAGCGTAGAAAAGTAAGGAAGTGGGCACGTGTTTCACTTCTATAGAGAGATTCGTGGAATTTTGTTTGCCTCTAATGAGGAAGTTACAATATATATTTTACTGTAGGAATTGAAAGGGATGAACACATTTTGTCGTTATAGAGAGATTCCGTAATAAAGAGATCCGCAATAGAGAGATTGTACGACAAAATTTACGTTTCTACGAAAGTTAGTTTAGGAGTGTTCGTCACTGCCGAACCCAATTTGAAAATTTAAAATTCTAATGGAGATTTTAACACTAATGTGTTAAAAACGGATTGTTTTTAAAATATTATTTTTCGAAAAATTGAAATGGCTGCCATTTTATTTTTAAAATTGTTGAAGGATTTCTAAAAAATAGAACCTTGTACAAGCTAGTACCAAAATCGATTTTTGTAACAAGTTTCAATCGAATCCGAATCCTTTCAACGGGATTGTTAAATTTAAAATACTAATGTTAAACAGATATTAACGCTGATTATTGTACCACACTGTTTCAATAAAACCCACCCTTTGTAAAACGCAGAAAAGCCTTCCTGACCGAACATCTTGAGAGCGCAATGTCCAGCGCCTCTGTACGTTCCGGGCGGTGAGTTCATGAACCTAGTCTTTACCACGTCCACAGGAGACGCGACTACCGTGGTACAGAATCCTGGAACAGAAAACAGATCCTGAGTGTTAGTGGACCTTGATAAATGTAAAGAATTTCTTCGCGGTCTCTTTACGTATCACTACTTAACACTGTTCAATTTTACGTAGAACACATATATTTATAGGCTAGTATTATATTTTTGTTTTAATTTTGTTTGTTTTATGGTTATGATAAATATATGATTTATTTTACTATTTTTATTATTTATTTCTTAATAGTAGTCTACAATAACAATAACGTATTAATGCATTTTTCACTTAATTACATCCATGCGATGGACCCATGCGCGTACTTAATTACACACGAGCTCGCGCGCGCGCGAGCACACGCACGCACGCACACACACACACACACACACACACACACACACACACACACACACACACACATGCACGCATGCACGCGAGCATACGCACAGCATGCACGCACACACACACACACACACACACACACACACACACACACACACACACACACACACACACACACACACACACACACACACACACACACACACACACACACACACACACACACACACACACACACACACACACACACACATACATACACACACATGCACGCATGCACGCTGGCATACGCACACGCACATGCAAGCACGCTCACAAACGCACACGCACGCACACGTATTCACGTGCACGCGCACGCGCACACGCACACGAACACACAAACAAACTAACGCGCGCTCGCTAATATTACCAATTGGCGGATAATTACACGATTGCGGCTAATTGCGGTAGTCATGAGGGTAATGTAAAACGGGTACTTTGATCTCACCGAGATACAAAAATAATCAAGAAAAATTACTTTACAAGAAAAATTCCTCTTTTGACTCCATTATAATTGTTGATATTTTTGTTGATTCCTATCAACTTTGTTTGATATTAATTTGTTGATATCAACTTTGTGGCTCATTCTATATTCAGAAACTTCACATGTGATCCACACTTTTATTTTTGAAAATACTACTTGACTGCTTATTTTCATGCACAGCGTAGGTTTTATAGCAAACTAGCCGTGGGCACTCGTATTACTTGGGTCTAAATGAAATGATAATTACTGTTTGCTACGATTACTAAAAAATCCTTTTTTTATCTAATTAAAAAAAATAAAAGTTTTTAAAGGAGCATTTGGAGATCAAGGGTATTTATGGAGAAATTATAGGTCTTATAATAACCAACAACATTGTTAAGATCGCGAAAAAAAATATTTTTTTCGCTTTTATCAATTTAGAAAAATTACAATTTTTTCTAAAGAAGTGGGCGTGAAGGGTCAGATATTCTATTCGGAAAAACGCACAGACTAACTTTCAGCTTTTATTGACTTCCGTAATTTACGGGTAATTTTATGACTGGCAGTCTGGGTAATTATTACGGTTGATATTGGCAACACTGACTCACATACATATCCAAGTAAAAACTACTTTTTTCTCAAAAGACCTCAAAATGAGTAAACTTCAGCATATTTTTACGATCAACGAGTTTTCTTTACAATTCTTATAAGGAGACAATAATATTTGTTTCCGTATGTTTTTATGTGCGCATGCGTACGATCAATTTTTCTAAGTTTTTTAACCATAGAAAATGAAAATACCATTAATATATCACACAATCTCTTACTGCCAGTTTTGCTTTTTTAAAGTGAAATAAATTAAACGATAACAATACTAACTGAATTTTAATAGTATTTAAGGTTTTGAGGTTATTATGTTGTCATTTTCCTTTTTAGGATTAGTACGGTAATGTTTTATAAAAACAGATTTAATCACTAAATTTTCTTTTTTAACTAATCGTTTTAATGGTTGTTTCTCTCATTTTCAAATTGACAGATATTCAAGAAACGTGTATATCAACGAGCCCCTTCTTTATTTTGAGTAGGCAACTACATGTACTTGCTGCAGTTCAGTAATAGGTTCCATAACCCTGTTGAATAACGGCGTTCCAATCTGATGGAATGATTGCATTGTAACATGTTCTTTTTTATAATGTGCTGTAAAGACAACAGAAAATCAGGAAAAAATTGCAAAATGTAATATTTGTATTTAATTATCAAGTTACAAATTCAATGAAAAATTTGTGTAAGAATTACAAATCTATATTAACTAACACAACAGGACATTACAGAAAACATTAACGTGAGCTTTTAAATTAAAACTAAAAAACCTCAACTCGACTACATAACCTTCAAAAAGAAAAACTAACAATTAAACACTGCTAACGTCTGTTTAACCAAACCCTTTGCTTCGTTAATTAGTAACAGTGTGTAACTAAGCGTTTTTTATGGAAATCGAAAAAGAATTTGAAATGTAACTATTTAAAAATAACTGTATTTTTTTAAAAGAAACGTGACAGTATCATTCCTCAAAACCCGAAACAGTTACAAAAATAACCAGCATGCATGCACGGTTGCAGTTTGTTGTCTGGTGTAGAGAGAAGACCTCAAAGTCAAAGTGTCTACTGTCATCAGAGTATCATAATGTGACGTACGATCCTTTTAAAAAAATAACTAGGTAATTGGAATAACAGGTTGTTTCTATTACACTCTAGGAACCTTCATTTAATTGGAAGGCTGTTATTTTGGCTGTAACTTTAAATAACGGCCACCTCTAGCTACGATAACACTTTTAACGGCATTAGTGTATCATCGTATAACGTACGATCCTATTACAAAAAATAACAAGATAACTGCCAGAACAGGTTACTCCAGGAACGCTTATTTATTTGGAACGCTTTTATTTTGGCTCTTACTTTAAATAACGCCTACCTGTAGTTGGCATAACACTTTTATCGGCATCAGTGTATTATCGTATGACGACCGATTTTTTTACAAAAATAACAGGGTAACTGAAATAATAGGTTACTCCAGGAACCTTTATTTATTTGGAACTCTGTTATTTTGGCTGTTATTTTAAATAACGCCCACCTCTACATAATGTCTTGTTACGTATACCTTACTTTGGATAATATTTTCTTATACAAATAAATTAGTATATCCTAAGAATATAAAGAAATCATTGATACAGTAATAATATTTTGCTTAGCTATGACATTATAAGAACATTTGGTATAGTTATGAAAATTAACAACTTTTGGTTTAGCTGTGTAATTACAACTTTTGGTTTAGCTATAAAATTACAACTTTTGGTTTAGCTGTATAATTACAACAACTTTGGGTTTAGCTATAAAATTACAACTTTTGGTTTAGCTGTGTAATTACAACTTTTGGTTTAGCTATGAAATTACAACTTTTGGTTTAGCTGTGTAATTACAACTTTTGGTTTAGCTATAAAATTACAACTTTTGGTTTAGCTGTATAATTACAACAACTTTGGGTTTAGCTATAAAATTACAACTTTTGGTTTAGCTGTGTAATTACAACTATTGGTTTAGCTATGAAATTACAACTTTTGGTTTAGCTGTGTAATTACAACTTTTGGTTTAGCTATAAAATTACAACTTTTGGTTTAGCTGTGTAATTACAACAACTTTTGGTTTAGCTATGAAATTATTAGAAATGTGATTTTTCTCGTAGATTCGTTTACTTCAGTTAGGTTATGATATTCAGAAGGCTGTGTTCAAAGTTTACCTGCAATTACGGCTGAAGTGAAATGGCAAGGCATGGCATCTCTCATCAAATCACGTTTCAATATGGACTCCTTTATGATGTCGTAACAGACAATTTCGGAAACATTTACAATTGCATTTCGACTGGCATTTGCTAGTGTACCTGTAATATCAAAAATAAAATGAATTGCATAAAACGAAGGAAATATATATATATATATATATATATATATATATATATATATATATATATATATATATATATATATATATATATATATATATATATATATATATATAGTAGTTAACTACAAGGGTGTGCCGACTACCTGCACTATTGAGAGGAGTTAGACGTCCCTCGCAGTACCCGAGTCTAACGCACACTTACACTTACAGCATTACACTTACGACTTTAACACTTTAATCTCACACCACTTACATTTAGGGAGGCTATAATAGGCCTCAATGTGCTTTTCTACTTAAAATTTAAAAAATAAATAAATAATAGTTAAATTCAGCTTAAAGTAGGAATTAGCATTCAAATAGTGTTCTATCGAATACCCATAATAGTACTTAATAATCGCACATGCAGCTGTCTCTCTGACGTGATGGAAGCGAATTGCTAAAATTAACATTCTTTACCTTACCATTTATTTTGAATCTCTTACACAATCATAAACATTAAAAGCTATATAAAATATAATTTCACATTGCATCGAACATAAGAAAACTAACCACATACACAAAAGTCAAAAATATTTTAAGACGAAAAAGTTGTGTATTTGTAAAATTTAAAATTTTGAAACTGTTGCACGAATTTCGTTAGTAAACCAATTGATTTAAGCTACTACTGAAATAGAACAGAATCGAATAGAATTAAAATTGCAAAAGTGAACATGGTAAAACACACAGACACTCTCTCTCTCTCTCTCACACACACACACACACACACACACACACACACACACACACACACACACACACACACACACACACACACACACACACACACACACACACACACACACACACACACACACACACACACACACACACACACACACACACACACACACACACACACACACACACACACACACACACACACACACACACACACACAAACACACACACACACACACACACACACACACACACACACACACACACACACACACACACACACACACACACACACACACACACACACACACACACACACACACACACACACACACATTTCCATTAAGTAAATACATTTTATTGCAATTAACTGATAGTTGAATAGAAGTACTATTTTTATTCTGTGTTCCTCAGCACACAAAAAGTTAGTAAACACGTTTCAGCACTGTACACTAAAACTAGGTCAAGCCTTACAGCTCTTGGATAAACTCGCTTTGTATAAATGAATTGTATGAGCTTTGTATGAAGTCTATTACAGCTCCTTCATTGGAGCAGATCTTTAAAAACGGTTTGGTTGAATCAACGAAAACTAATTGAATCTGAGTTTTCTTTGATGAAAATCTGAATACAGCACGTCTTATACACCTGCTTGACACGTTAATGATAATAGGTGTATTCAAGTGTACTTCAATTTCCTGCTGACGTATGTGTACAAATATCATTTAGATTGCTCTTATTTCAGAAACTATTGAAACTATTATATTAATGGGAAAACACCCAACACCCCCACGACCTTGCAGTACACGCCACTCCTGATTAACAAAACCTCATAATAAACCTATATCATATATATTATTTCACGAGACAACATACCTTTTTCTCAGCACATACTATTCGTACAAGCCAAAATGACGTATGTTTAGAAAGATTTTTTAACCGGCTTCTGACATTGCAAAACGATGTTCCGCTATAACTTACTGTTTGTGGAAAATTTTAACATAACATACACTTTTAACTGCCACAGGCAAAGTTAAACATGCGCATGCGCGGCATCACAAATCAGACAATATTTTGTATATTTTACGAAGCTAACTTATTAATCCCGAATAGACAATCCCATTAAAAAACCATCTTTTTTGCATATTGTGTTTGGAGCAATTTCAACATTTACTTAAAAGTCATTAAAATTATAGTTTATGTACCCTATCCCTGCCCGTCGTACAAGCTGGTACAAGCATTTCGAATATCAAACACATGTTTTGGACACTGTTTTTACACAAATATATTTGTGATTTCTCCTGCTATCGTGCATTTATCTATTGTTAATAAGGTCATCATAAAATACGAAGTACAATTAAATTATCAAAATACAGAACAAGTCGCAGGGACAAACACTTCAAAGAGCAGGATTGTATTTACTAAATGCCGTCTTTACTCACGGACTATTGTATGTAGCCTTTACAAGGGTATCTAAATCAAGTAACATGTTTGCCTCCATTAAAGAAAATTAAATACAAAAAATACAAGAAAATTATATTCATACCTTAAATATCTTATTCAACGAGTTATTGTAATGCCCTGTAAAAATTACTGTAAATTAAAATTATCTGTATTGAAATGTATATACTGTAATGGAATATAATTTTTTTTTATTATTTCAAACCGATCCCTTTTCGATTTATTTTTTTAAACAAGTTTTCCCTTCCTTCCAACCCAACGCCCTTATCAAAACGACTATTCTTATCCAAAAGGCTGTGTTTACTTAAAACTTCACAGTGCGAAATTTCGCACGGGCCGCCTGGTCTATATTGTTTTCATTACTAATAACACGCAATTTAATCGATCGTTTCCGTGATGCGCGTCTACTTCGCACGTTAGAGATTTTGAGGTTATGCGCGTAACATTATTTTTCTATTTTTTCCGAACTTCCCGTACTTTTATATTTTGTATTATTACTTCTGTGTAAGCGCCGTTACTGGCTTTCGTAGACTGAAATTTGCGCCCGACGTCATTTCCTCCTGTGGAAAATGGGAACATGGTGGATCGTAAAGTTTATTACATTTTTAAGAAAGTGACACCTTTATAATAATTGCACCCAGAAATTATACAACAATAATTTTTAAAATTTTAAAATATTACAGTAAAAAACCACGAAAACAATAATTACAGAAATCACGAGAATACTTGAAAAATCACAAATTGTGTCATAACTTCGTTTTTCTACCGGATTTTAAAAAGTAAAGTTTCACTTTGTTTCTAATAAAATAGGCAATATTTTATATATTTGAAGTAAATATTCATAAAATGTAAGATTACAATGTTATTCACAATTAAAACATTTTAATGGCCGCCATTTTGAAAGTTTTCAAGGTTAAATTTAGGTATTTTTTAAAACAGTCGTCAATACATACCCGTATATGTGTGCCAGATTTCATGAAGCTACTTTCAATCGTTCTGAATATATAAATTGTTTTTTATAAAAGAACAAAATGGCGTCCAGACAGAAAACAAAGCGTTTTGGGACCTAGGTTTATTGGAACGTTTCATTTAATTTTGAAGTGGGGAATCATGCCCTGAATTCTTGGAACCTTTTTCTAAACATTATATACATAGTGTTTTCATTATATAACTGAAATGAACCGGTTATATATTGCGGTTTATATATTTTGTTTTATGTACCGCAATATACATTTATTTGCATATATAAATGTAAATAAATTACATTTATATATAAACCGCACACATACACAACAATGACACTCAATTTATTGTTAATTAAATTGCATTTAATTAACAAAAATTAACATTTTACGTAGTTAATTTATTTATTAAATTATTGAATACAGAAAAATAAATGCTCGCAACGTCTTACATTCACATTGTTATTTATAGGTCACGCCTATAAACTATTATATTAATGTAATAGTTTATACATTACATACGAGTTTCCTTTTGTATTATTTGACAATAAAGGTGTGTATTGAATAAAATCCTCTATTTAACATGTTGTAATAGAGTACAAATATAATTGAAATGAATAATAAACATTTCAGTTTATTATTAATGTGCTTTTAATAATAAACTGTCTTTACCTGACACATTTATATCTTGTTGTGTCAGATATAAATTCTATATATTATATATTGCAGCTGAGTGATACATAACATATTGTCACTGTTAATATTGTTTTATATTAACAAAATGGTTAATATAATTATTTTTATTATATTACGTATAAACACACACACACACACACACACACACACACACACACACACACACACACACACACACACACACACACACACACACACACACACACACACACACACACACACACACACACACACACACACACACACACACACACACACACACACACACACACACACACACACACACACACACACACACACACACACACACACACACACACACAATAACACAAACACACATACCTTTCCATAAACCTTTGGCACCCTCTGTGACTGCTATAGTCTTGTAGGCTTGCATAGTGGAGGAATATCGATTTTTTGTATCACCCCTTAGTTGGGCCTGGAACCTGACTTTCACGACATCTGTAGGTTGGGCAAACAATACGGCAAGAGCTCCTGTGGTACTCCCTGCTGCAATCCTTACTCCTACATTGAGGCCGCTGTTGGGATTGTCTCCTGCATCACACGGTAACATCTGTTTGTTAGAAGCTTCCTTTATATTTACTGTTATATCGTAATAATAAATAAAATTAATTTAAATTTAAGAACTTGTAACATTATGAAATTCAAAATTATAAAATTAAAACTTATTCACAAGAACCATTTAAAACGTAACTCATATAGTCAAACAATCGAGAAAAAAACTGATACAAAAAACTTAGGCAGTGCTGAACTGGCCGACAGAAGTGAGTATTCTTTTGGCATGCCTGACTGTATACTGTTTCACTATTATGATTTAATTATTTTTATAAAAATGTAGATGCATGCAGGAAAGGGCAACTCTTGAAAATTATTTTCTCATTAAATTTAACGTGTGTGTAGATACACAACTTAAAAAGTAACTGAAACTGTCACAGACTATGAATTTGAGTATCTTAGGCTATATAAGGGGCTTTAATTAATCAGTTTATAACCCTACTTTTGAAAATTATGCTATGTAAGTATAATAATAAAAATAATATTTGTGATTCTGGCATTCAAAAATTAGAATACGTCTTATACATTAAATAATTTAAATACACAAATTTATAAAATACACATTTTTAAAATTAACAAGAACATTAAACATAACCTCAATTGAAATGATATTATTGTGCGAAATCAGCTGTTTAGAAGTAGTCGCTTCCAGTTTAGGTATATACAAGAACCACAAATGCTGTGAGGTATGCATTACGGATTCAAGCGTGACGCGAAAGCAAATGTTTTATATCCATGTTTTGTCAACAGCGACCATACAAGTTTTCACTTCATGTCAAGTTTGCTTTTGATATTTATACTGTGTAAGTATAATAATAAATATAATATTTGTGATTCTGGCATTCAAAAATTTGTACAGGTCATCTACATTAAATAATTTAACTACACAAATTTAGAAAATATACGTTAACAAGGAAACAAGAACAATAAACATAACCTCAATTGAAATGATATTAAAGCTATTGTGCAAAATCAGCTGTTTAGAAGTAGTCACTTCCAGTCTAGATATATACAAGAACAATATATGCTGGGAGGTATGCATTACGAATTCAAGCGTGACGCGAAAGCAAATGTTTTATATCCATGTTTTGTTAACCGCGACCATACAAGTTTTCACTTCAGAAATACATTTCATTTTTCTCTAAACAAAAATGAGAGCGTTCCTTGACGGTAGAGCTTTCCGTGACGGCAAACTGAATTTCTTTCCCCGTGCAAAACATACGTCCATTCTTCACCATAAGAATTAGTCACTTCAACACGTCAATTAGAGAGTTCCTTGACGGTAGAGCGCTCCGTGACGGCAAACTGAATTTCTTTCCCCGTGCAAAACATACGTCCATTCTTCACCATAAGAATTAGTCACTTCAACACGTCAATTAGAGCGTTCCTTGACGGTAGAGCGCTCCGTAACGGCAAACTGAATTTCTTTCCCCGTGCAAAACATACGTCCATTCTTCACCATAAGAATTAGTCACTTCAACACGTCAATTAGAGCGTTCCTTGACGGTAGAGCTTTCCGTGACGGCAAACTGAATTTCTTTCCCCGTGCAAAACATACGTCCATTCTTAACCATAAGAATTAGTCACTTCAACACTTCAATTAGAGCCTTCCTTGACGGTAGAGCGCTTCATGACGGCAAACATACGTCCATTCTTAACCATAAGAATTAGTCACTTCAACACTTCAATTAGAGCCTTCCTTGACGGTAGAGCGCTTCATGACGGCAAACTAAATGTTTCCCCGTGCAAAACATACGTCCATTCTTCACCATAAGAATTAGTCACTTCAACACGTCAATTAGAGCGTTCCTTGACGGTAGAGCGCTCCGTGACGGCAAACTGAATTTCTTTCCCCGTGCAAAACATACGTCCATTCTTCACCATAAGAATTAGTCACTTCAACACGTCAATTAGAGCGTTCCTTGACGGTAGAGCTTTCCGTGACGGCAAACTGAATTTCTTTCCCCGTGCAAAACATACGTCCATTCTTCACCATAAGAATTAGTCACTTCAACACGTCAATTAGAGCGTTCCTTGACGGTAGAGCGCTCCGTGACGGCAAACTGAATTTCTTTCCCCGTGCAAAACATACGTCCATTCTTCACCATAAGAATTAGTCACTTCAACACGTCAATTAGAGCGTTCCTTGACGGTAGAGCGCTCCGTGACGGCAAACTGAATTTCTTTCCCGTGCAAAACATACGTCCATTCTTCACCATAAGAATTAGTCACTTCAACACGTCAATTAGAGCGTTCCTTGACGGTAGAGCGCTCCGTGACGGCAAACTGAATTTCTTTCCCCGTGCAAAACATACGTCCATTCTTCACCATAAGAATTAGTCACTTCAACACGTCAATTAGAGCGTTCCTTGACGGTAGAGCGCTCCGTGACGGCAAACTGAATTTCTTTCCCCGTGCAAAACATACGACCATTCTTCACCATAAGAATTAGTCACTTCAACACTTCAATTAGAGCGTTCCTTGACGGTAGAGCGCTTCGTGACGGCAAACTAAATGTTTCCCCGTGCAAAACATACACCCGTACCCCGCGATAAGAAGTAGTCACTTCAATAAACCGATTTTTAACAATTTTTTGATGGTACATTGGCTTTAAAAAATTTGTTTAATTAATAACTTCCCATTTGCTTTAATCAGATCTCCCAGGCTGCACATTCAAACGATCAACTATTCTAGTCTCTAACAATATATACAGACCAGAGATCACAGAAAACAAACATAGGGCTGTTTTGTAGGATGGTGAAACGTATTTTGGAGATATAAAGAGTTTTTTAAATATTTTACAGAGTATATGTGTGTATATTTTATAGCTAAAATTAATATTTCAAATACATACTATAAATATTACAGCAAAATATTTGTACATTTTTATATATCATATTGTCACTAATACGATTCAATAACTTCTTCGAACTATCATTTATTTGTTAATACTAGTATTTGATAGAAAATTACCGTATAACAGTTTCAAATAAAACTTTTTCACACTATCGTAAAATCCAATCCTGACCGAAGCGAAGCACATCTGACGCTGCAGGCCCGCAGAGAGTCCGTTAAACAAACTTCTGTGAAATTTAAACAATAAAATTTATAAAATTGAAAAATGAAATCTTACATAAACAGTACATAACAGGACAATTTTAAAGAAATTCTTTGCCAAAACTGTAATATTTCTGAAATAATTAAAAAGTAATCTGTATAAATAATCTCTATAAAAATTAAAGAATAATTTCTCTGTAATAAAATACTAGTAATATTTCTGTAATCATTAAAGAGTATTATTTCTGTAATCATTAAAAAGTAACCAATGTAATCAAAGAAGAGTAATATTCTGTAATCATTAAAGAATAGAAGAGAACTGAAAATAGTCATATGACGCAGCTGTTTTGCTGACGTCATTAAGGGTAATTTCTAATGTAATTTTTTTTACTAATAACATAACATAAATAAAAATATGACTACGCAAAATTTTTTATACTTTACAATAGTCATGGTAAACAGCGTTAGAAGTTGCATAAATTGTCTTTCTAAATCTAAAATTGTATTGGAAGCACTAAAATTGTCCCGGTTTAAAAATGTTGAATACTATGTTTTGCAAATTTATCGTTGATAACTACGATGAAAACAGATTTTGAAAAGCGTGGTTTGTTATAGGGTTAGATTTATGTTTCCTTACATATTAAACAGGCGTATGTATAAGTCTTTCGTCAATGGTGTTTTTAAAGTAATTTATGGACTTTATTGCAATATTGACCTTTTCACAACATTTTAAAAAGACGTAAGCAACCGTAAAAAGGCGTGTGTGGTGTGTCTGTTTATGTGTGTGTGTGTGTGTGTCTTTTAACTTTTAAAAGTACGCCCTTGTCTATGCAAAAATTTGTATAGACTCACACTTGGTAGGCCTATATCAGGAACATTAACAAAGTAAAAAAAAAACATATCATTTTTATCTTTTAATCACTTTCATGATATCACAAACAATACTACATAGATTGTGGTTTGAAACAAAGAATGAATGTATTGGTAAGTAAAATGGGGGTTATTGTAATCAATTACTTAAGATAAGTGCACTTAAATACTATGATATTTTAAGATTGGTTATAATAAGGTAACTTTCAAAGAATAATGTTTATCGAAGGTATTATGTAAAATAAGAATTGGTTTTTCTCTGTAAACTGGTGTAGTTGATTATAGAGACAGTGAATAAGCCGGGGACGAGTTGACGAGTCACTCACTAATAAACCTTGATTTTTATGTTTTTTAGCGAATATCTATTGGTTATTGGAATTTCTATTGGGCATCATGGTAAGACCCAGACCCGGGGTTGAAATAAATGCAGATTGTTACCAGTCAACATCACTTTTTGTTGAATTGTTAAAACAGTATACATGTTTGTATGTGAGTGTGTGTGTGTGTGTGTGTGTGTGTGTGTGTGTGTGTTTTAGCACGTTTACGTTCGTAATTGATTTAATTGATTCGTCTGATTTGATTCAAACTTGGCACAAAAATCGATTACTGACTAGACAAATTCGTTCAACAGTCTCTATATGACGGCGGTTAGGGTTCACATTCGTATACTATTAGTTCAATTTGAAAGTTTTAAATGCCACTATATGCAGATTTGAATGCTGTTGGTATAGAAAAATTACCTTTGTAAATTTGCTTCCATTACGTCAGCGAGATAACTGCGTGCGGCGATTATTTATATTGGCAAATTTGTTAAAATAAATAATGTTTTTGAATGTCCATTGTTTTAAAAGAATCAATATTAGCCACTAATCAGACAAATAGGCAAAATGTTTCAGTTTTTCTTCTTAATTGCAATATAAATGCAACAATAAAAAATTAACCAAAAAAAAATCTCTGGGACTACGTTAGCGAGGTTACATTGTAACTGTATAATAATAATTTTTGTCTCAGTTTTTCAATTAATAAAACCACATTTACGCCCTTTATTTTTTTTACCTTCATATATATATATACGTGTGTGTGTGTGTGTGTGTGTGTGTGTGTGTTTTCATATAATATTTCCCATGACTTATAAAAATAGGTTCTAGACTCTAAAAATTAGGTTGAACGCTCATTTCAAACTTCGGATCTGAGTCTAACGAAGCTAGTTTCTCCAGTAGTTCATTTTCTTATAAGTACTAGGCCTAAAGTGAAAAGTAATAATTAAATTTATTATTCTGTAAAAAAAAATAGAGTATTAAAACGAACTTTCACTTAAGCTTCTTTTTTTAACTTCTTTATGTCATGCCAATATTAGACTAATTAGGACTAGGACTAGGACTGACTTAACACACGGAAAATTCCAGCGATAATAACTAAACTAAAACCTGCGCACAGATCTGACTTTTAACGACCCACTTGCTAACCTGTCGACTGAGCAAATTAGAGGATACGTAATTTCATGGCATGCTTCAGGTGTAAATAGTTCCACAAAATTACTTATACATATACTACATTCAGTGAAATTATTATAAAAATAATCGCTGCACGCAGTTACGTCGCTGACATGATGGAAGCATATTTCCAAAATTACTTTTTTTATTATACATTTTTTAAAACACGTCACCATAGTAATCATCATTGAAATCTGAATATAAGAGCGTTTCAAATTGAACTAAAAATTTAAAGCTGTATTTTATGGCGATTTTAACGCAGAATATGGCGGTAAAATCATATTAAAAAAAAGAAAGATTAAAAGTTATGGTTTGCTTTTAATATTTTTAACGCCCGCTATTTGAAACTGTTCACCTTCACATACACATGGCTTACACACACACACACACACACACACACACACACACACACACACACACACACACACACACACACACACACACACACACACACACACACACACACACACACACACACACACACACACACACACACACACACACACACACACACACACACACACACACACACACACACACACACACACACACACACACACACACACACACACACACACACACACACACACATATATATATATATATATATATATATATATATAAATAGATGTATTTGTGTGTGTGTATGTGTGAACTTATTTTCGATGAAAATTTGTTAAACACTTTACTTTTTATTTTCTCAATGTTTGTATATACACTGGCACAATATAACTATATTGTAAACTATATAACTAAACCCTTCAGCAGAGTTTAAATCAATATGTAAACGTGTACGAAAAGATCGTTAACATTAACAGACGTGAGACAAGCAATTTCACTCTTATCTCAGTATGTAATACAACAATGTTAGATAAGCCAAACTACTAATATGTTACCTAGGTCCTTCGGTTCTCACAATGGTTGCGATGGTACCAAACAAGCCTCTGTAATGGTGAGCAGAAGCTCCATGTACTACGGTGCCTTCCCCAGCCATGGCCATCACAGTTTTTGACTCACCCTGTATCTAAAGGTGTCGTAAATTTCAAGTGAATTAAAATAAATATCGGGCTTGAAATAAACACAGTAAGATATGTACAGAATGTTGTTAAAAACCGTCTAAAAGGCTTCATGAAATGGTTTTTTTAGTTTTTAGTATTTAAAAAAGTGCTTATGAAGATTTTGTGATTTTTATATAACCGCCATTTTTTTTAACAATGGACTCGCAGTATACAGTAGGCTATTCTTAATTTATACACAGAGCACTACGACAGCGATCTGACGCGCAAGTAACATCTTACGCTAATTTAAATGGCAACAGTTATATTTACGAAAACTTTTACAGGAAAAACTTGTTTGGAAATTGTATGCCCTTTTCTTCATGATAATTATGGTAGGTCTTGCCGTTCAATCAATATTACAGGAAACGGCCAGCAAATACACGTTCGTCGTTAAATTAGAAGCCATTTTGAAACGTAATTCTATGGAACTGATCTATAGGCTACATGATTCAGGCTTTATAAAAAGTATCTTCGTATCAAGTTTTAAAATAATCGGTCAATGCGTTCAGTCAAAATTGAGTTCACTCGCCATTGTTAAATCAGACGCCGCCATTTTGAAACTGAAGAGAGTGGAAAATATCTAGCACATACCACTTTCAGGTTTTAAATAAAGAACTTTCGTATTTAATCGGTTAATGCGTTTGTCCAAAATTGAGTAACAAACTAACAAAGTGCCGAACGATGGGGCTAAAACAGAGGCTTCGCTCAATCAAAAATATATTTTTATGGGCAAAAGTTATGGATTTATTCATGCCATGAATATATTTCTTTTTACAAAAAAAATTGTGTACAAATACATTAAAATGAAACTAACTGGTGGTGGGATGTTCAGAAATTACTTTTTTTGTGTGTAATATAAGGTGGTTCCAAAAAGTGTTTCAAAACTACTTGGACGAAATAAGTAAAAACGTTTTTGAACAATTATACTAAAATGTTTAAATTTCTATCTAAGCGTTATTCTGTGTACCTCTTTAACGAAAAATTACATAAAGTAGGAATTTTGCATGCTATATACTTTTTTACGATATAATTTCAGAAAAATAATGAACCGATTTCCTTTATCCGTTTCAAAATGGCGACTATCTCAACTGTTTCGAAGTACAAAATCTCATTAATTTACAAAATATTTACAAGAGACGCGTTAGTTAGAAACTGTAACAGAAAATTTCTTTGGTTATCCAATTAGATAAAATATTTTTTTTTAATATTGTTCAATGAAGTGGTGTTATTTATTTTTAATTCAAAAATAATATGACAAATTCTTGGATTCAATATTTGGTTGCTTCTGTTACAAACGTTGATAATGTAAAGAATGTCCTGCATAATATTATCACCAATTTGTGGCGTTATTCTGTAAGTCACAATTTGAAATATTTTCTCAGTGATTGTCACCTGGTTTAGCCGAACTATGTACAGATTGTTTCCAGAATCTTTACTATAAGATGAATTCCGGATTTCTGGTGAACCAATACTTGACGATTTGTACCAAGCCAGAAAGCTCATTGTTTGAATGAATAATAGTAGAACAATGGTGTTTTAGGCAATAATATAAGCGTTACCTAAAACAACATATTTTCTTTAATAATTTTTTATGAAAATCTGGTGAACGAAACATTTTTGTCCTCTCAAAAATTGGCATCGTAAAGTTTTTTTTAATTCCATTTTAAGAGGGTTAAAAATAGTAACAAGAACGTTTTAATAAGATTATTATAATTTTTAATACGCACTCCTTTTCATAATTTCAATATACAAACTAGCCTATACTTTTGTTTCCGTTTAAACGAGAAACACTTTTAACCTGTTATTTAAATCCAGTAGTTTAAGTCCTTTAAAGATAGCAATTGATAATGAATCGCGGAACAAAATGGGAAAGGAATGGCGGCAACACACCTTGAAATGAAATATGGTTTAAAATGTTTACTTTTTAGGGAAATTAGGCTTAGCGTAAGAAGAACGAAAGTGTGTGTGTGTGTGTGTGTGTGTGTGTGTGTGTGTGTGTGTGTGTGTGTGTGTGTGTGTGTGTGTGTGTGTGTGTGTGTGTGTGTGTGTGTGTGTGTGTGTGTGTGTGTGTGTGTAAAGTGAAAATTCGCTACTAAAAATTAAGTTTTTGTAAGAATAAAAACACATAACTCCTTTAAACAGAATAAAGCTTCCTTATTCTGAACTAACTACATAAAATGTTCGATTTTCGAAAAACAGCTATGTTACGTTTTTGAGCAACAAAAACGCTATGTTGCAAACAAAATATTACATACATACACACGCACGCATACATATGTAAGCACGTACGCACTCATGTATATAATACCACAGCAGAGGTTTATAAATCTGTGCAAAAAGTTTCTTGTGTTATGTCACTCTTCAAAACTTTGTAAAATATTAGGGCGTAAATATGAAACAGGTGCGAATCATAAAACGGTATTCGTATAATAGAAATCGTTCTTAAATTTGAATTGTGTCCTGTAGGGAGCCTTTGTCGGCATGAGCACTGCCAATCAACAAAGCCATATCCTCAACTATTTAGTTAGGAATTTAACAGTTTTCTTGTAACCGTTGGTGACGGCTAAGTTTTAAAAAATTAGAAAACTGTATTCTGATTGGTGGTTCTGAACGACCACGCTTCATGCAATTGGTAAAAAATAATGGTTTTGTGTCACTGGTAAATTGAAAAAAAGGAGTGTTTGCGAGCAGTCAAGGTCTTTAACACCATGTATAGGTCGTTCTGAATGAATTGTTATTGCAAGTAGATTATGATAGACAGATACTACATTCAAGTCTCGAGTTTTATTAAACGTTTTTGATAGTAATTAATTAATAATTTTGTACACAGGCTTACATAGTGCTTTGTATAATTAGAAATTAGCCAAGAGCTTGAATTTTGTGTATGCTAATTGTCTCCTCTTGAAGTGTTTTTATAATCATTGATAGCTTCTGTAGCGTCGATTGGATCTACATTGCCATCAGTCTAATCCAGCATCAATCGCAGATCAACTACTGTTCCCAACTATATATAGGCTTAAAGACTTTAATTAAAATAAGATAAATTGAAGTAAAGTAACTACCAGGAAAATTTAAAGAGCCCTAATTATCATATGATAGTAATTAATGACCACCAAGCATTAAAATGATTGAAGAACATTTTCTAAACTTAAAAAAATTACAGGTAACATATAATATAAATTAGAAATTTTAAAAAAGTTGGCATTTGAAAATTAAATTTATACAGGTATAAATATTAAAATTGGTTTAAACCATTGTAGAGATCTTAGCAAACCTATAGTATACTGTATGTAAAGTCATGTTTTTTTTTTTTGCTCAGATAAATGAACAAAATTTTCCAAAGTTTTGCAGTTCAATTTTTAAATTAAAGCATATTTTTCATAACAGAATTTTATTGTATATATATATATATATATATATATATATATATATATACGAATTATCTCAAAATGTGATTTAGAGGTCACTATGGTGGCTAATTTCAAGGTCATGAATTTAGAGCTTAGCGTGACTGCTGCTCACATAGCTCATTTTCCAATGGAAATTCCCTAAAAACCACAAATTTCTCTGCACCTAATGGAAGCAAATTTCGAACGGCAATTTCTTTGTCTCACACTTTTACGAAATTCGAACTTCACTGTTGTAGTAGACACTGCATCAATCTTTTTAAATCGATTTTCTTAACGAGCACAATAAATTTCTTACTTTTTTGTACTTTAGGCTATAGTAAGAAAGTAAAATAACACTTTCTAATTAATAAACCTTTAATTTTTCAAATTATTGTATTTTCTCTAATAGCTTACCTGCAACCTAACTTTGGCGGTATCTAGCGGGAAAGTGGTGAAGTCAGCGAAACATGCTGAAGTGCCGGCTGCTACCAGCTTCAGAGGCAAGGAAAGATCGTCAGGTCCCATGGTTTATTACTTAACTGAAATTATAAAAATAATTAATCAAACTGCATTCGCTTATTTAATCGCTTAACAGTATCTTTCATATAGATACGCTACTAAGAATTCCACTCGATTTTGCACCAAAAATAAGGTCCTGCATTATTAAAACTACTCATATGAGTTAACTACAGGGTTTGTCGCAACACCAGGGAACTCTCACGCCTCATACTCTTCCATTTTAAGGCTTTACAATAAAATAAAACTGACTTTAAACCGATAAATGTTCTGTAAACAAAATTCCAGGAGCAGTATACAGCGTCCTCGTGAGAGTGCAGCTTAATACAGGCAAGAATGTGTGTGTGTGTGTGTGTGTGTGTGTGTGTGTGTGTGTGTGTGTGTGTGTGTGTGTGTGTGTGTGTGTGTGTGTGTGTGTGTGTGTGTGTGTGTGTGTACCAAAACAGCTAATTGCTAAAAAAAACAATGTTGAAAGTTTAAATTATTACTGTATCCAAGACGTAAATAATTATTGACCGAATTCGTTTTGAAAGTAGAATCGGTAAGACAATCTAGGCCAGTTCCAATATATAAATGTTATAAATAAAACACTCTGCTTTTAGTAAACAGTAAATATTGTAGCCTAATTTAGGCATGTAATGTAAAATCCGGTTATAATAGGTTTCATTTGTAAGAATTTCAATAAGGTACAACGTTAGAATTCAGTCATTAATACTATAAGTTGTAGTTTTAAATACGAAAGTAGAACAAACTTCTATTTTATTAAGAAAAATAAATATAAAAAATGGCGTTGCTTTATTAACATGTCATAAAAGTATTAAATATAACTATAACGTCTATTTTAACAGAAGTTCATACTGACAAGAAATAGTAGGCCTACATGGTTTTGTAGCGATTTTACTTCGGCAGATATGTACAGTAATCTTAAAATACAAGTATCAAATAAGATTAGTGTATTATGGTAATTAAATACCAGCCTGTGATAAAATTTAAATTATTTTATTTACGTTAAATTACGGATAGCGATTTCATAAAAAAACTGTCCTAACCTCGTTTCCTTTTCGTCCATCATTGCCACGTATTTCATAGGTCACGTCGAACATTCTATATAATTAGGAGCTATAATACTATTATTAAATTTCTTTATGTACATTGTTGTATATTATACGTTTCTTTTCCCATTGTCTGCCAAAGTCGCACAATACCACTAGTTCAAATATTACCGTCATTTTATTGAAATTAATATTAAAATATAACTCAGGCTTTGATGTAGGTTTCCGTATCTAACAAAATATCGTTTACGAATCATAACAAATTAACGAAATTTTCAGGAACTCAACGTCCACAAAACAGGAACTGAAAGTTGTTAATAATTCATTGACATCGGTCGAGTTAATTTACTCGACGGCCTCGAGTTAATTTTTGTTTACGTAAATTAAAACAACATTAATTTAAAACCACTTTGTGCGTCTGTACACTTCCAACTCGTCTCTGTATCACAATATAACAAACAGAGCGTTTCAACTCTTCAACCGACCTGCCGTCTGGCAGTAACGTAATTTTAAAACGCATTTCACATTTAATTTGGCAATATAAGAACCCCATTTACTGTCTCATTCAAATGGAAGTATCGTTGCTACTAGCCAATGTAAAAACATTGGGTTTGCAACGTCGCTTATCCTTCTAATTATTTATATGTTCACAAGAAAACTTTTGTATAATTTGTATACCACAGTATATATATATATATATATATATATATATATATATATATATATATATATATATATATATATATATATATATATATATATATATATTTATATATAATTACTGATTTAAATAATCGTGGAATTTATAATTGAAATATTTAACATTTTGAAAGTAGCAATTATCGTACAAAGAGTGGCTTATTAGAATATTTGTGTTAATCAAACGGTCAAGATTTTAACAAGAAAGGTCTTACATGTATTTCATGATCCGGCATTCTTACTAATTGTAAGACTGAAAATATTGTAAATGAACTTTTGGTGCGGCCATCATGATAAGACCCAGATCTGGTATCTTGAAATGAGTACCGATCCTAATCCCTAAATCACTATTTGAGCGGTGGTTGAAATGTCTACATATATGTATTTGCGTACAGTATAGTAGATGTGTGTGTTTCAGCACGATCATGTTCGCAATTTTAATCGATTTTGGTAGTAACTTAGATATGTTCGTGAAAAATTCGTTAAACAGTTTCAAAATGGTGGTCATTTAAAATCGTTAAAAATTCATAACGTTTCTGTTTATTTTTTTAAAATCTTATTCCACTCAATATGACTCAACGTTGAAGACTGCATAAATCAAATTTAATTTTACGGCGGTCAGGGTTCACTTTCGTATTTACAATGTAATTCGAAAGTTTAAAATGCTAATATATGTATTTTAATGCAGATTATGATGGTGAAAACAGAATTTCAAAAAAGATAAGATATAAGAAATAATTTTGAAAATTCGCTTCTATCACGACAGCAAGACAGCTGAATGCCGCGATTATTAATGTTCAAATTAGCCGCACAACATGTTTCAGCCACGTGTGAGGTATATAATGTATTTTGGCTTCGATATTACATTACAAAATCAGGTATGCACACCCCCTGCTCTCTGACCTCGTCATTTAAATAATTAGATCAGTCGCTTTATTGCCAAAGGGAATTCAGTGCCAAAGCTTTCCCTATCTGTAGTGCGACCTTGACTTTCGTTTTGAAATATACACTGCCAATGACATGGACATTGTGTTTCCTTTACCGTTAGCTAGTATGTATCGAAAATGCAAATACATGTCGATACAATAAATTACACCGATTAACCGTCATTCTCGGAACCATTGGGTGACGATTGACAGAAATAGGCCACCCGTACTTTCGGAGATCGATTAAAAATAACATAACATACTCTGTTTTTAGCACAAAATGTTTTATTATTTTACAAATGTTGTAAACTTTTACATTTTCTGTTTAACTGTAATTATGTACAAAAATTTTATAAAAACAGGTCTTTATTACAATAAACTATCCGTACTTAACCTTTTTACAGGTATCCACGTAACATATGCGAGAGAAATTATTTCACAAACTTATACGCTGAATGGTATTATCGTAAATAGTGTGAGAATGTTTATCTTACAATAAAAACATTCACGCACCATTTATGAATTTGTTGACACTATTTGAAGTGTTTCTAATTCCTCTAGGTGATAGGATCGTTTACTCTTCGACTATCAATGTTTGCTTAGGGTAGCAATTAGTGTCAGCTGCTGTCGCTTATGTTGTAAATAAGTCGCGTCCAGTTACAGTGTCTTGTTTTGTTTTGTCTAGAAGTTTACTTTTATTATTTATTACTAGGGAAGACTGTTTAAAAATGTCAGATAACAGAATTAATCTGACGGTCAAAAAGTTTAACTGAAACGTAATTCTTAACTTTAACTGTACTTCAAACTTCGTGAAGTAGGCTAAATATAGTCTGTGTTAAGAAATATTGAATTTTATTATAGAAATTACATGTGACGTATTAAATAAATTGTAAATGCAAGTAGTAAATAATTATGCATTCTTAAAACCGTTTCTCCAAATACATAAGCTTTACTGTGTCTATGCTGTGATACTTGTAAGTTAATACAGTACAGTATTATGGTTCTCTGGGCTTTGTACTGGTGTGATTACCAAGTAATCGGTATTAGTACTCGATTCCTACATGTAACTGTAATCGTATGTAACCGGTACTAGTAGTTGAAAGAATAGTAGATATCGCATTTTATTCTAATCAATTGCTTGATCACCGCGACGGGATAGCACTTTAACAGGTAAACTAATTGTATTGGAAATTTTATGTTCTTTCCCCATGAAACGGTCAAAATTATGATAGGTCTTACCGTAGATGCCGCCATCTTGAATCGGAACTGAATGAGAAAAAATCTTACACATGGTACCTTCTTATCAAATTTCATAACAATCGGTCAATGCGTTTAACCAAAATTTCACACATAATAATCATAGTCCACCATCTTGAAAAGGAAGTGAATGTGAAATATCTTACACATACGTCGTTCGGTATTTATACAAGGTATACCCGAACAAAATTTGAAAACAGTCGGTCAATACGTTTGGACAAAATTGTGTAACAAACGCACACAAAAAATGCCGACCGGTCGACTTGAAACACAGTCCTCGCTTCGCTCGTTCATTTAGAAAGTAATCCCATGGAGCATCTCCTCATGTTTCGAGCTATCGACTAAGATTTTTTATTTTGTGTATCATGATTACTATATAGAGATATCAATATTGTGTGTCATTAACATACGGTATTATGTCTACCACTTAAAGTAATTTAATATTGACAATACGTCAAGGTAACATCGACAGGTCACTCGTTTGATAAAGTAACAAGTTACTAAAAAGCAAACTGAAATAGTACATTATGGCCTAAACTGTGTGAAAATATCACTTAATAACATTAGTTTAATGTAAATTAAGATGTAAGTGAAAATACCCCTACGTGTGCAAAAACCACCCATAAGGGTTTGTAAGCTTATTTGTGGAAACTAAAGAAAGAATGTTTTTCATTTAGCGGTGTTCAGTCACAATCAAGGCTGCTAACATTAATTTTCAAAAACGGGACGTGTCTAATCCGATGTTTCCGATTTTCGTGGATAATTCCCGAATAGAATTTGTTTCTATAATTCTTTTCTTTGGAAACACAAACAAATTTTAATCAGAATCGTTAGAACTGAATGTAAAAAAGATCCTGTCTTCAATGGCTTAAAAACTTGATATATTTTCCCGAAATAAAAACAAATTATATCTACAAAACCAAATGTAATCAAAATCAAATTAATTTCTCTGACGAAGTTAACAAACATACATCCACAAAAAGACAAGAAAAACACGTACGGACACATGATTTTTATCAATTTGGAAATGAACTATTCAAGCGGTCATCATAGTAACCATGAAATCAGTGTAAGTCATGAATGCCACATCTTTGAAAGGTCGTTAAGAAATGTGTGTGTGTGTGTGTGTGTGTGTGTGCACGCGCATGTGTGTGGTATGCGCACGAGCGCGTTTGTGTGTGTGTGTGTATGCAAGATATATATATATATATAGAGAGAGAGAGAGAGAGAGAGAGAGAGAGCGTGTTGTGTGTGTGTGTGTGTGTGCACGTGAGGGCGGGCGGGCATCTGTTTGTGCGTTTATGAGCTTGTATACGAGAGTGTAAGTGTGTGTGTGTGTCTTTATGATTTTAAAATAAAAGAAATATATTAGAAATGATTCCGTCACGTCAGCTAGACAGATACATGCCGGGATTATCTCTGTATCTTGATGTTTTTGTCATTAAGAACTGCCACAGGTTTCCAAAACATAAAACGAAACAATAAAACAACACTCGTCCTGCTGTTTTACTCTGCATTGAAATCAGCTGTTTACCGAAGTTTTACGTCACAATTCAAATCAGGTGACCCTATTACACGCGTCAATCAAGCACGTGTTTGCATAAACTAATGATATTTTAAAGATATAGTAGAACGATACGAAAATAACGCGTCACGCCGCTGTCTTGTTGAAGTGATGGAAGTCAATTTCTAACAAATAATTTTTATTATCTTATAATCATTTTAAAATCGGATTTCCACAAAACTGAATGTGATCATCTTGATAAAAATTCGTGCTTCATTCCAGGTCCTAGACTTGGATTTTACCACAATGACAGCTTTAATAGATTATTTTAACAATACGTTAACTATGTATTGAACTATGTGTGTAACTTATTGAATATTAAACTATACAATACTGCACATGAATAGCCTACTATGTATAATATGTCATAATATATCGATACTGTATATCAAATTCGATTTTTCAAGAGAATTATACTTTCTTTTTTAATTGCTAACCTCAATTTTTTTATAAATTTATAATAAAACTTGAAATTAAAACCGTTATTTTTGCTACTTTTGATTTTCGTTACCCGTTCCCTCTCTTTAGTATGTATTATTACGCTAAGCACTACGATCGGTTTTGTACCGTATAAAATAAGGACCTACGTTATTGAAACTACATTTATGGGGTCCTTGCACATTTAAGAGAAAATCAGGAAACTCTCATACTTTTTCATTTTAAAGCTTTAAAGTAAAACAAAACCGACTTAATACCGATAAAAGGTCTATAAAAAAACTTCAGTAGTATAAAGTATCTCCATGAGTGTGCAGTACAATGAAGGAAGTGTGTGTGTGTGTGTGTGTGTGTGTGTGCGCGCGCGATGTACAGATATTTTAAATTGTTAACAAATGTGGACAGAAGAAGGTCGGATAACAACTCAAAGCCATGTTTTAAAAATTCAGAATAATTTTGCTGTAATTTAGGCTCAGTGGTCAATGTGAATAAGACACCAGTCAGCCTGCCGCCGTTCTCTGAACTGCGCACCTCAAAGTTGCGAGTTCAAGACACACGATGATCTCTCATAATCAGTATTCTAACTGGGATAAACTTGGACATGAAAAAAATAGAACAAAATACAATATTCACGGGCAAAGCTGTGCGGATACTAATACGAGTATATTGTTACAATATGAGTGTTGAATGTGTGAAAGGAAAAAACAGGTTTTATTGGCGCAGACGCCTGATAACCTACAACAGCAACAGATGTTACAAACACATTGTTAACACCTTATCTGTTCGTGATGTTTACTTGTGGCCGAAGTTCAAGTGATATCTTATTTTCTTTATTCTTTAGCCAAAAAAAATCGTGTTCACTTTCTCGCTACACGATTTGTAGAGAGAGTATGGTGATCTTGAAAAAAATTATCTTAACATTTCTTTGGATTTTCAAGTACAAAATTTAAATTTTCACCTGTATTTCCTCTTCGTTTTTTCTCGTCTTTTTTGCGCGCGCGCGCGCGTGTGTGTGTGTGTGTGTATCAAGGGCGGATTAAAGGGGGGCAAGGGGCGACCGCCCCTCCCGAAAAAAAGAAGTAAAATTAAAAGAATGTAAAAAATATCCAATTTGACTTCCTTAAAGTGGAAGTATCGCAGCTTATAGGAAAACAGTCAAAGAGACATCTGAAGCCTCTGAGGGTTCCGAAACCCGTCACATTATCCCGATCTCAACTTTGTACAACGTTTGCCCATATATACATATGTACGTTTGTGCACTTTGAAATGCTTGTACTGAAGGTGAGAACAGGGTTAATTGATTAAATATTTATGATGGTTCTTTCTTCTCATCCTGCGTTAACTGCAACAATAGAAAGAACTTTTTCGACTCTAAAATTGATCAAAACTTGGTTGAGAAACTGTTGTGGCGCTTAACTGGACGTCCTTAAGCTAATGAGGACGAAGGATCAGCGTTAACGATAAAGCAACTGGAGTAACTGCAGCTATATGTTAAAAGAGAAGAGGGGAGGTTATGTAAAAGTTTTAAAAATTGAGAATCTAAGAAAATTAAGTGTTTTTTTGTCTAAAGTGGAATAAATTTTTACACCTATTTTATATGTGTTTTCAGTCTCAAAACAGATTAATAGTGCTAGTTTTTGAAGGTGTTGTTCCAAAAATTGTTGCCCCCAAAGCGGCTCTCTTTTAAATTCAATCATCCAACCGCCCCTATCCACAAAATTTCATTAATCCGTCAGTGTTTGTATTTTAGCATTCTCACGTTCGCAATTTCAGACCGATTTGATTCAAACTTGGCACGAAAACCGATTTTCAAACGCTAAGCAGCAAAATTGTTTCAACAGTTTCTAAATGGCGGCCGTTTCAAATTTGTTTTCAAACGCATAACATTTTTGTCTCAAACATTTTAGAAAATTCGATTTCACCGAAGCAATCGGCGTTAAAAATTGCGTAAATTAGCGTTTTCAGTTTTTTCAAATCCGTTGAAATTAAGAAATCAAATTTGACGGCGGTCAGGTTTCAATTCAGTACACTCAACGTTTAATTTTAAGTAGTGTAAGCAGATGTTAATGTTGTTTATAAAGGCGAAATCGCAGTTACAAAAAGAGGGCACGATAGAAAAAAAATTACTTTTGAAAATTTGCTTCAATCACGTCAGCGAAACAGCTGCGCGTGGCGATAATTTAAATTAGCGAATTGGTTAAAACCAATCTTCAAGTGTTTTAAACCAATAAATATTAGCCATTAATTAAATAAATTGGCTAAATGTTTCTGTTTTCATTCCTTAAATGCAGTATAAGTGTTTTTATTAAATTAACCCAAAAAATCTCTGGAACTATGTTAGCAAGATTATGTTGTAACGGTAAAAATAAATTTTGCCATCAACTTTGTTTCTATTAGAATGGAATTTTTCCTTCACACAAAATTGTTAATGCGGAATCTTCCCTTCTTAATATCTCTTGAGGCTAAACTAATTAACTATTTTTTACGAAATCAGACGTGAAGGTCAACTTACATATATTTCTGTGCTATTTTATTTTATTTATTTTTTTTTCTTAAAATCTGCAACAATTTTAATTACGTTTTTGCTCAAATTAAGTCCAAAAGTACCAAAACAATGAACCAAAACCGTTTGGTAATTCCGTAAAAAACCAGTTCAGAAGGCAAAAACTATCAGCAAAGTTACTCAAAATTGGTGCATCAATTTTCGCTCAAAATTTTATTATTTATAAAATTTTAGAACTCGAATCGGTATGCCAAATTTGAGATAAAAATTGTACAATATCGCTAACAAAGCTGATTTTTGAAAACATTTTTTTTCTCGCTCAATTTGTAAAAGTCTCCATTCGTCATCATAAACGATAATAAAATTTGCAGTTTTAAACTTTCAAATAAACAAATTTCTTAACATATTTTAAAAATTCAAAGTGCTAATTTATGCAGTTTTTAACGCTGATTACGATGGTGAAATTATTTAGGACGAAAAGCTTATTTGAACGATTTTAAAGACAGTTATTTTTAAACCGTTGAACAAATTTCGCTGGTTAACGAACTTGTTCAAGCAGTTACCATAGTAGACTTTTGTGCCAAGTTTAAATCAAATCGGATGAAACATTAAAACATTAGGGGCACACGTGTTGTGTGTGTGTGCGTGCGTGCGTGCGTGCTGGGTGGGTGTGTACTACATATGTGTGTATATATGATTCCTCCAAATATGTTCTAGAAAGGAACTAGTGCTCATATCAATGTCCCGTGTCTAGGTCTTATCATAATATCCGTTCAAATAGCTCATTTTTCAATGAAAATTTGCTAATAAATTTTACTGCTAATTGCACTTTCTAGCAAACTAGAAATACGATTAGCTAATCTATGAACTATATTTACACAAAAATGTAAACCCCACTCACAAATGAATATCTGTGTTGTTTCTTTGTTTCCAAGGCAACAATAACGTAATCTGTGCAACAATAGGATGTTGGAAATAATTATCAATTATGCACTGATAACCTTAATGACCGCGCGACCTCAAGATCGTAGGGAATAAACAGCTGATGTGACACTTAAGTTGAATCGTGTTGAAAAATAATAACAACTGATAGATTAGTAAAACCAGTGTTTGCGTAACAGTTCATTCGCTCATTCCTGCTTTTCTCACCAAATGAAGTATAAAAAAAATATAGAGATCGACAAAAATATTGATCTTGATCTATCCTATCAGGTCGGTTAAGTAAAAATAAAGATTTTATTTATGACAATATAGTTTGCTACGGTACTATTTTTTTAGTTTTTCAAAATAGAATTTTAAGCAATTTTTTTTATTAAAAAAAATGTGCTAAAAGTTGATTTTCTCAAAGTTGGTTTACCAGTTTTAAAAGATCTTGCCGAAGTGTAGTGCCACCCGAAGACATACAGGTACTATTGAGTTGCAATATTCTCTGAAATTCAGTTTAGTAGTAGTCGAAAAGTTGACAAATTTATCAAAATCTGTTCTTCAGATTACGATACTGAAATCAAATTTTCGAATAACAAATAAGACAAAAAAAATTACTTTTAAAGATTCAAAATGGTCGCCATTTTATACTAGCTGTGATTAAAATTGGACTAAAATACGCGCGCGCGTGTTTGTGTGCACTAAAATACACACGCGCGCGCGCACGCACATTCTAGCGTTCCCTTAAAAGTGATTAAGAGGCTAGGGCCAGAGTTTACTTGAAGGTCTGGGGTGTGTGTCTTATCATGATTGCTGCTTCATTCCATTATCTCATTTCCAATGAAAATTCGTTCAGCTGGTACAAAACAGAATAGATGGGTAGGAAAATGATCCAACGCCACGAATTTGAAACTAATCAGCTGTTTTAAGTTGCAGGTTTAAAATACAGCTGACCGGTTGACCTTAGAATAAGGTCGCCACTAGCATTAGAAGGTATTAGACATGTGGAATACAATCAATCAGGTGGAAATAAACGTGCTTGATTTCCTTTAAAATAGTGAATTTCCTCAATAATTATAATAATAATAGGATTATTAGTAGACCTATGATGAGAATATTTTTAAAGTGCATAGGTTTCATTTTAGTGATATCAAAGAAAATATATCAATAACTGTAATAAAGTAATGACCATTAAAATGTAAATTAAAGTTATTAAAGTACTTAATTGGAAAATCATCATCATGGTATGACTTAGACCCGAGACTTTGAAATGAGCATCGATCCCGACCTCTGAATTACTTTTAAATGGTTTATTAACATTTTTTATAAATTTCTGTGTGTGTGTGTGTGTGTGTGTGTGTGTATGTGTGTGTGAGAGAGAGTAAGGAAGGTAGAAAGAGTGAGTATGTGTGTGTCTGTGTTTGTTTGTTTGGTGTGTGTGTGTGTGAGAGAGAGAGAGAGAGAGAGAGAGAGAGAGAGAGAGAGAGAGAGAGAGAGAGAGAGTATGTGAGTGTGTGTGTGTGTGTGTGTGCGTGTGAGAGAGAGAAAGAAAGAGAGAGTATGTGTGTGTGTGTGTGTGTGTGTGTGCGCGCGCGCGTGTGTGTGAGAGAGAGAGGAAGAGAGAAAGAACTGTTTCAATACTTTATTATCCGTTTCGATTCACTTTTGCTCCGATTCGATTCACACTAGCGATATCTCGATTTTAACAATAGTTTAGATAAGTTCTTTCCTCATCAAAATTCATTCCACCGTTTAAAAACGAATGTTATTGGAAACCTCTTTATCATATTTAAAGGGAAATGTAAGATTAAAATGTTATGTTATTGTAAAATCTAAAATTCTCCAGTAAATTCGGTACCAATATCTTTAAAGTAAGCATACCATCATCTTTCTACGACTTTACAATCTTTCAAAATATTGTTTTCAAATTTGAATTTTCAAAATCATGTACAATAGTGGCACGCAGCTGTCTCGCTGATGTGACTGAAGCAAATTTCCTTAAGTGTTTTACTTTATCTCTCTCTTTATTTAAATTTTGATTTCACTGTCATAATGACCATTTAAATCTGCATATATTAGCATTTTAAACTTTCAGATTGTATTTAAGATACGAAAAAGAAATTAAACTAACCGCCGTCAAATTAAATTACTTGATTCAATCGGATTTTGAAAATACAAAACGGAAAAATGTGCATTTTTAACGATGCATAAAATCAGATTTTCAAAAAAAATTGAGACAAAAATGTTATGATTTCTTAAAGATAAGAATCAATCGCAATGAAACATTTAAAATAATTTTACTAGCTGAAAAACTTTTCCATAATACTAGCACTATCTATTTCTGTGCCACGTTTGAATCAAATCGGACCGAAATTGCGAATAGAAATTTTTACAACCGTTTAAAAAGTGATCTAGAAATCCCGAGATCAGCGAAAAGCGATCTGTGCTAATTTCAAAGGCCCGAGATTGGATCTTACCATGATAGCTGCTCTAATAGCTCATTTTTCAAAATGAATTTTTTTAAATAAAGATTACGGTACTTTTTGAAAAATCGCTTCTGTCATGTCAGCTAAACAGTTATATGATATGAACTGGTATTTATACACAGATCAACAAATGGCCGGAAGTTAAAATAGTCCTGACAACTTTCTCTGTAAGTCCATGCACAATTCTGAAGGTTATACATTGTGCACTGTGCCAGGAAGGACCTTGACCTTCATACCTGTGCATTTCTCCATTCTACAGCTGTCCTTGAGTTACAACCGAGTAAATAGGAAGTCAAAATTTACAAGTGGAGAGTTAAAAGTTAAAAGCGTTTCAGGATAAACAGTGGAAACAGCCGTTATTTTATCTCTCATTAAATAATAACCAATTTCAAACTGTAACGCATACTGAACTGTAACGCATACTGAACTGTAACGCATACTGAACTGTAACGCACACTGAACTGTAACGCATACTGAATTGTAACGCGTACTGAATTGTAACGCATACTGAACTGTAACGCATACTGAACTGTAACGCATACTGAACTGTAACGCATACTGAATTGTAACACATCTGAACTGTAACGCACACTTTCAAAGGCAAATTTGCTTTCATTGTTGAGCGGTTTCTGTTCAGCATTTGCCGCATTTGGTTGTGTTTGTTTGTTTCGCAATTTTGGCAAAACGCACTGACCGATTGTTTTGAAATTTGATATGAAGGTACGAGGATTTTATCCCACTTACTTCCGTTTCAAGATGGCGGGCTCTCATTTAACGATAACAATGTAATTGCTGTAATACTGCCTCAACGGCAAGATTTTATTTCATGGGGATATATCATACAATTCCTAATAAATCTGGTCCAGTAACATTTTTTGTAAATATTACGGTTACCGGTTAAATTGGCGGAAAAGTTTACCAAAAGTTTTTACGGAAAATGTTTACGAGCGCTGTCGTGGAGCGCTCTGTATATTAAGGATTTACTGCGAGAAAACAAAAAAGTTTAAGTTATGGCGAATTTGCCCCGATCACCTTATCGAGAAAAGCTACGTCTATCGATTATCTTAACTGAAAACATTTAATGTTTTTAGTGACTTCCATTTGAAAAAATGAGCTATTGGAGCGGCCATCATGATGAGACTTAGACCCGCGACCTTGAAAACAGCTCCGATCCAAACCTCTATATCACATTTTGATGGGATGTGTTAAATACAGTAGAGATTCGATTAAGCGTCACTCTCGGAACCTTTGGGGTGATGGATAACAGGAATATACCACATGTACTTTCGGCGATCACTAAAAATAACCTACAGTACCATACTCTGTTTATAGCGGAGATTGTTTTATTACTATTTTGGAAAATGCCGTAAAACTCTTAAATTTTCTATTTAACTCTAATTACATATTAAACAAATTTTACATACATAGGTCCTTAATACAGTAAATTACCTGCACTTGACTTTTTGACAATTATTTACAAGTATACTCAGATGACTTTACGTGATCGTCTTATACGCTGAATGGTATTATCGTAAACGGTGTGAGAGTGTTTATCTTTCTATAAAAACGTTCATGCTTTCTTTCTGAATTTGTTGACAATTTTTGAAGTGTTTCTCGAAACCTCAAACCTCTTGACAGTTATTCACGTAATAGAATAATCACTTGACTTTACGTGATGGACTTATACGCTGAATGGTATTACGTAAATATTGTGAGAGCGTTTATCTTTCAAAAGAAACAAACACACTTTTTTGGAATTTGTTGACACTCTTTAAAGTGTTTTCAACTCAATTCCACTAGAAGATAGGATCGTTTACTTTTCGGTTATCAGTGTTTGCTTAGGGTAGCCACTTACTGTCAGCTGCCGTCGCTTATGTTGTAAATAAGTCGTGCCCAGTTACAGTGTTTTGTTTTGTGTAAAAGGTCATATTTGTATTTATTACAAATTATTTACTATTGAAAACTGTTAAAAATGTTGTACTGTGTGGTGTGCGTGCGTGTGTGTGTGTGTGTGTGTGTGTGTGTGTGTTTACACGCCCACGTTCGCGCAATTTTAATCCGATTTTATTCAAACATGGCACAAAAATTGATTGTGGTAATAGCTTACACGAATTTGTTACCCAGCAAAATTCGTTCATTAGTTTAAAAATAGCGTGCATTTCAAATATTTAAAAATTCGTTACTTTTTTGACTGAACATGATTTTTTTACCATCGTAATCAGCGTTAATGACTGCGTAAATTAGCATTTTGAATTTGTTTAAATCCTTTGAAATTAAAGAAATCTTTTGACAGTGGTCAGGGTTCAATATCGTATTTTCAGTGTAATATGAAAATTAAAAGTTGATTATGATGGTGAAATCAGAATTTTAAAAACGCATAAAGGGAAATATTTTTTGTTTATGTTTTATCGCGTCAGCGAGACAGTTGCGTGTCGCGGTTATCTTTTTTAAAATGAAAAGGAATTTTAAGATAATTTGTGTACATTATACGATTATTTTCTGTGTTTTTCTTTCTACATCATTATCAGTTTCAGCAAGATCGGAAGTGCCTGATAAAAGTAGCACGCAGCAGCCGTCAGTAAATGCGTTGGCCTTTGAGAGAAAAAAGGTGATCTTCTTTCTTATAAACCACGTGACCGATTATCGACAATGAAGTCAAGGTCGGACCAAAGTTATTGTTTCATCATTCCACGATCCTGTGATGCGCTGTACAAACTTGTGGCGAGAGAAAAACATTTACATTTAGGACGCAAATTTATTTTACTGGCCATTATTTTCAAACCGGTTACGAATTAGCGAATTTCAAGCTATTGGAGCGAAATTATGGTAGAACCCAAACCCAGAAATATTTAAAATTTTATGTAACATTTACACAGGGTGTTTTTTTAAAAAAACTTAAATAATATAAGTTATGGTATCATGCGCAAAAACGATGAAAAAGATTCGTGATTAAGTGATCCATTTTCCGCTTAGCAGTCATTTTGTTTTGTTTTTAACAAAAATATTAATGCAGCGAAAATAGATAAAGGTATTGAAAGACGTTATGTGTGAATGCTAGACCCATAATTGTTTTTTTATATAATACCGTTTCAAATTGCGGCCACGTAAACTATAATAAGTAGGACGAAAACGGCTGAAAACAGAAAATGTTTAAGGATAATTTCTGTTTATAAGTTCTGTTGTAAACCCAACGGTATTTGTTACAAAAAACAATAAAAACAACGGATTTATACCAATATACGTGATTATACGTTTGATAGCTATCCTTAAATAGCAGTACAAATGCACTGCAGCACTTTTTTTTAAGGCGAAAAGCACATTGAGCTTACAGTGTGAGTGTAAAGTGTTAAATCCGTGATTGTAGTGTTGTAAGTGTGTTTGTAAGACTCGGGTACCGCGAGGGACGTCTAAATCCCTTCGATAGGTGCGGCTAGTCTGCACCCCTGCGGGGTACACATTATTTTGTTACAGCTATGTATCAAAAAATGTACGAGATACAAATTTTATTTTTTGTACAGTGGTAACAGCCATCCGATTGTAAAACAAATTGCCTTCAACGAATGAATAACTTTAAAGGTGGGTAACCCCCCTTCTAATTGGTGACTTCCCTATTCATTATTGAGGTAATTATGGGATTTCCCCCTTCTTTCTCTTGACGTTATTACAAAAGTTATGCCCCATTTTGCAAGTTTTTTTGTTGCTCGGTGATTTTCCGCTCATTCGATTTACATTCTTACTCATGGGAACATCTTCAAGTAGCTAAGGAAATTATGTCCCCACACACAGCCCGCATGCACGGATAAGGCTAAGGTACGCTGGGAGATCGGCACTTATGCACCATTAGGTCGGTGTCATTCAGTCTGTAGATTTTAGAGTTAGCAAAGCTAACATACCTATGAGCTATGAGTAGTGAATGTGTATGTACTTCGAGCAGATGAATGATAGTAATATGAGCTAGAGGTACGGTGGGATCGAAACACCCATCAGCTACTCACTTCAGCTGCCTCCGCCAGAATTTTAAGGCATAATTGACAATTTTTCGTTGTTATTTTCGCTTCTATAATCACATCCTAGATTCCTTAAAGTATTTTTAAACACTGTGTGTGTGTGTGTGTGTGTGTGTGTGTGTGTGTGTGTGTGTGTGTGTGTTGAATGAAAGGTAGTTTGTATTGTTATAATATTTTTGCATCTAAAGTCTTAACAACTAATTAATAATATTATCAGCGTATTTTCATGACCTGGAGATATCATTGTTAAAACCAACACCATCAGTTCCGCAGATAAGGATTTCCTAATAGAACAATTAATTAATGAAAATCTTGTTGTCGCCCTTCAAAGATAGGCTAGTACAAAAGTGAAACCATCTAATCGCTTTTTAATAGGCGATCCTCTGTTCGTGCAATAGATATACATTGGTTTCAATAATTATCAACTAAAATTGTTTAAAAAGAACTATGAAAATTAAAAAATGACGTACAGTAGCTCATTTTGTAACGGAAATTCGCTCACAAACAGAGCAAAATATTTATTGTACTACCGTTTAATATTTCCCCAACATATACGGTTCATAAGTTATCGAAAAAATATGTCTAATTCCTCGTCTAATTCCCTGAAATTTTAGTGTTATCGTTTTACACAATTTTGCAAATAATAAAATCACTGCACATTTAGTAAAAACCGATGAACTGATTTCAATAAATCTGGTTGTTTTACTTTTTTTTTGTCGAGAGTTTTTAAACTATTTTTTATAAAAAAAAGAGAACGGTTCATAAGTAAGTGTACGTACATTTTTGAAGAAAAATTTTATTAGCGCAAGAATTATGACCGTAAAATAGTAATTTTACAACATATTTTGATTTTAAAATGATTCCAACCATGAAATTAAATGTCAAATTTCAAACTCTGAGACTAAAATATTTTAATTCATTACGGTTATTTCAGTAGCTTATGTTCGTTTCTTAAATAATGCTTTAAAAAGATTTTAGTTTGTAGTGAACTCATTGAAAATCGACCTATTGGAGCTGCCATCATGGTAACACCCAATCTTGAAATTAGCACCGGTCTTGATATCTAGACCACTTCTTGAGTAATCGTTAAAAATTTAATACAAGTTTTTTTGAAGAAATTTTTTAATCAACACTGTACAACAGCTTCAAAACGGCAACTAGTTCAAATCTTGAAAAACCCGTTTTCAGACTTTTTTCCACCATTATAATCAGCGTTAAAATCTACAGAAATAAACATTTTGAATTTCTAAATTCCATTAAAATTGAGAAAATGAATTTGACAGAGGTCAGTGTTTCATATTTGTTTATTCAGTGTTACATAATGCTGACTATAACTGTAAAATTACATTCAAAAAGGCTCATAAAAAATATTTTAAGAATTTCGCTTTAATCACGTCGGCGAGTCAGCTGCTTGCCACGATTATTGTTTAATATATTCTCCTACATAAGTATAGTCAAGCAATACATGCAATATTATCAAGCAATGCAATAATACAAGCAATATTAATAATAATATATATTTCAAGAAAGTTTGAATATATTTTAAACAGCTGATTCTTAACAATTTTAACTGTTCTATAGCGAAAGACTGTAAAGGTAATTTTATATTGTTTAGGTAAATTTTGTTTTACAACTGTGGTCACACTGATTTAGTCATATTTCTTTTGTTCTGTGTTTGTAATTAGTATTTGTGCACAGCCAAATTTTTTACTCAGAAAATCTTGTGAAGTTCATCAAAATTAAAAAATCGATTTTATGATTATGACGATAATTTTTACTTTACAAACTGGATGTACAAATAATACTTATTAGTAATTAATTTCTAACAATCAAAATTACTTTCAAGCCTAGTCGACGGCTACATTTTGGCCTACATACAAACTCAATGAAATTTATTTGTATTCTTACATCTCCACCATAACACTAATAAAATGATAATAGCCAATCTACTTACTATTTTCCTGCCGTTTATTCTAAGAAACTTCACTAAATATTTTCCCACTACATATTTAAGTTATTGATTGCTGTTATCAGCCAGCAAAACTAATACTAGACATAAAGTTGTTCAAACCGGAAACTGATCAAAACAGTGCGTGAATAAGCTTGACAGAGATAGGCCTAAATGTCATTGTGTTTTAGCCTTGGTCAGTTGTCACACCTCCCCGAGAAATTTAAATAAATTACAATTATACTTTCTCCATTGTGCAAAACTGAACTGTATTTACCAGAATATATGAACGTAATATAACAGGCTGTGGAATAAGTAAACATGTGTACGTTATATTATTTATCTTAAAAAATCCAGTTTGAAATGTACCGACAAAAAAATATATCAGTCATTAGGACTGACAAAAAAAATACTAAATAAATGTTATCACATTTACAATTGTAACTGCTCTAAATTCTGAGCTGGGTATGTAGTTGAATGACGTTCACTATTAATTTATATAATTAATGAACTTTATATATATATATATATATATATATATATATATATATATATAATATGAAAAAACAATCTTGTACAAACGGGTGCAAGATATATTTAATTGTTAACGCTCTAACATTTTGTTGCAGCCGGGCTGGATATGTAGTATAAAGGCGTTAATTATAATTTTAATGAGATTAAATATTAAACAATTAAAACAAACTTCGTAATAGTGATGGTCAAAACCATACATGTCAGCTAGATTTATCCCCATTAAAATAGACTGAATAACCGTGACGGTCAAAAGCTTACATGTCATCTCGATGTATACCCATCAAAATATACTGCTTAACAGTTACTGTTAAAACCTTGCACGTCTGCTCGATTTATTTCCATCAAAATAGACTGCGTAACCGTGATGGTACATGTCAGTTCGATTTATCCCCATCAAAATAGACTGCGTAACAGTGACGGCCAAAACCTTACATGTCAGCTCGACTTATCCCCATCAAAAACAGGCTGCATAACCGTGACGGCCAAAACCTTACATGTCACGCGCGTGTAGAAGTTTTTACTTCAAAAAACCTAAAAAAAACTTCCCAAAATAGTTTCTTAAATTTTTCTCATAAATACCAATTTATGTTCAGTAAACCAAATTTGAAATAAAAAGAAAAATACGGTTTGAGAGAAAATCCCAAAGTCAAATCCGACAGTTGGGATTTTTTCGACTTGCTCAATAATCGAATTATTGATATTATGCAGGTAAACAAGCAACTTAAATTTGTAACACCCTAATTTCATTTGACCTCGGTTCTCTTTTCGCTAGGCTACTTCTGACATACTATATATAGGTTAAAACGTTTATTTTAAAAATCTCAATGAAAGATTTCGCAACAGGCGCCTTTTTTGCCAGGTCTTAAAAATAGAACTTTGCTAACGAGATAATTAATTTCAGTTTAATTTAACCTGTGTGTACATCATTAGGAGATAAAGAACCTTTACCAGGCTACTTCTTAATGTTACTGAGCTTGGATTTAAAGATAAAAAAATGCGTGAATAATGAACGTGTTAATAATACTTTAAATAGCCTAACTCAGAAGAGTTGTTCGTATTTTTTTTATATATATAAAGTAGTACAAATAACGTGTTTATTAATTACAGAAATGTGTAGAATTTATGTAGTTTAGAAATTTTGCATAGGTTTATTTTTATTTTGTTTAAATTAATTTTAATAAAAGATTTTCATGACATTCTTATCAAATTGGGGTTATGTTCTATCAATATTCAACAGTTATGTTCTAACAGTATTCACATATTGCAGAATATAAAATATGAAAAACATTTCTATTCATTGTACTAAATTCATCAAAATCATTTTAAAATCTTTTAATACAATTTAAGAGTAGTTTACAAACTAAATTTTATAATTATGTTTTCTATGCGTTTTGGATTTTTAACGTATTTTTTTGCAATTGAGTTATTGTTTTTTATTCAGTTTAACATAATTTAATGCGTGTGTTAAAATTTCGCTGTTAAAATTTTTACGAATGGCCAATGAAAAACACATACTTTCAGACATAACCTACAAATTTTACATTACTTTTCAGTGATTATGATGCAAATTTATAACCTCTATATTTAAATAAGTTTAATTTATAACTATTAAATTTAGGCCTAAACTATTCGAATTAGACTGTTGTAAAAAGAACTTATATTGTTACTACCGTCGGATAAACCTAGCATCGAGTTAAAGTCCAGTGAATCTACTACACTCACCTATCTTCCTGCTTGCACTCCAGTTAGCAGCCACTGAGGTAGTGACCGACTGTTAAAAGTTGTAATCAGCGACAGTTCCCGCGCCAAAGGTCGTATCCCCGCCGATAAACAAACAGGGGAAATTTGTACAAGACAGATAGCGTAAACAACTCGTCTGGTCAGTCAGCGAGGCTTAAGATACTTCGCGGGAGTTGCCAATGTAACAAGCCTATACCACACTCTTACTTATGGTTATACAGAGTGACTCAAAACTACACGGCAATCGCTCGGAGCTGATTTTGTACCTAAAATATGAAAACATTGCATATAAACTTTACGTCCGAAAACGTTTTATTTTTCCACTAATCGCCGTTGTTGTTAATCAAATAGTTTATATCTCTCGATCAATAAAATGCAAACTTCGTTACCTGACGAACAAAATGTCAGACGTTTAAAAATCTAAATGCAAAGTAAATCAATAGCGGTAACTTTTTATGACAAATGTTAAATATTTTTTGTAGTCCCTTTAATTTCGTATAGAATATTGACTTTCAAAACTATGGAGGATATAAACATTAAATATTAGAGCATAACGTACCTATGCAAGTAGTTCAAAGAAAAGTAGAACTCGCAGTAAATTTTTTTTTGATATACAGAGGCTCCACGACAGCGCTCGTAAATTTTTCCGCTAATTTAACCTATAACTTTAAAATTTACGAAAAATCTTAATGGACAAACTTTATTGGAAATTTTATGCTCTATCTCCGTGAAGCGGTCATGATTGGTTTTGCCGTTCAGCTAGTATTACAGTAAAATAACCCTTTCAACGTTGAATCAGAGCCCGCTATGTACAAACGGAAGTGAATGGGAAAAATCTTACACATATGACTTTCGGACTTTAAAATTTCAAAACAATCAGCCAATAATGCGTTTGATTAAAATTTAATGATTGATTTCATCGTTAAATCAAACGCTGCCATCTTGAACCGGAAGTAAATTGGAAGAATGTTACACACATTTGACCTTCATACGAGATGTTTTCGTGCCAAATTTCAAAACAATCGGTTAATGTGTTTGGCCAAAACTGCGTATACTCAATATGGCAAATTAGAGACCGCCATCTTGAAACGGAAGTGAATGGGAAAGTCTTACACATATATTTTTCGGACATATATGAGGTACCTTCATACAAAATTTCAAAACAATCAGTCAATTCGTTTGACCACAACGGCGTACATTCGGTCATTGGTAAATCAGAAGCCGCCATTTTGAAGCATAAGTAAATGGAAAAAAATTTTACTCATACGTCATTTGGGCTTTATAGAAGGTATCATCAATTTTCAAAACAATCAGTCAGTGAAATGGGCCAAAACTGCTTAACAAACATACAAACTAAATGCCGAACGGTCGAGTTAACGCTTCGCTCGGTCAATGATTAGTATATACTGTAGGAATGCATTATATATGACCACGGATTTCATGACTTGACGGACTAATTTGCGCAGGCTCAAATGTACAACTAATAATAGACCATCTTCCTCTTTTCTGTTTTATACCAGACTGATACTCGTTTTATTTCTTATATTTTCGAATAGATGGCATAAGTAGTACGATATTTACTTACACGTATAAAAAGACTAAATACAGTATGTTGTTTAGTTTTGAAAATGTCTGCTCACATTGAAGAAATCTGTCCAAACAAAAGGTCGAAATGTAAATACTACAAAGTAAGGCAATAACACCAAATGGTAAGGGGGGGGAAACAAATATCTGAGTAAGCATAGATATCGAATGTTTATAAACGTTTATTTTTTTATTAAAAATACATTATTTAAGAATAAATTACTTATATTTTACACTTTACAAGTTTTTTCCAAAAATATGAAAAAACCGTGTCAATAATCAAGGGTGTACCCAAGCAGGAGTAGGGAGGGGCAGCTGCCTCCCCTTTTATATATATATATATATATATATGTGTGTGTGTGTGTGTGTGTGTGTATATATATATATATATATATATATATGCAGGAAAAAATATATATGATCTTCGCAGACTGAATTTACATCCAAACCTGATACACAGACTAATCAATTCAGTATCAGTTTGAAGAAAGCCAGAATATGTAATAGATTTTTTAAGTTTTACTTAAAATCTTTCAAAAAATGTTAAAAAAGCAACAATAAGTTAACTGGTATGGGATTTTTGATTAATGTTCTACGGAAAACATCAATCACCCTTTCAGTCTCAGTCGCTTGTGCATAGCTTCACAATTTTTTTTAACGTATGTGTTCCACCAGTTTTATTCATGTTGAATTCAATTTAAATCAATCTACGGTATCAGTTTTTAAAAAATTTGAATTTTTTTTCAAGACAGTGTGCATTTTTTTGATTATTGAAAAAAATATTTTTTTTTAGTTATTTTGATGTGTTGTATTATAATTAGATGTAAAATTTAATTTAGCATCATTCCAAGAAAGAATTACCTCAATATCTGTAATGAGTACATAATTTTGGAATTTGATTTCACACCTAAAATTTATATTATTAAGATTAAATAGCGAGAGAACTAATGTTGGGAGTCGGTTTTCATATAATGTTTTCACCTTATAATATCATTTGAAATTTTGGATTTAGTTTCAATTAAAAATCATTGAATGTCAACAAGGGTCTAAATTTAAAGCTCAAAAAACCATTTTTTAATTCATTTTAAAATTCAATTTAAAATCAATACATGGTGTCCGTTTTTCAAAATTCGTCTTAATTTTTAAGTTGACTTCAGTTTTTCCTGATTTTGAAAAAAAATTATGCAGATATTTTGATCTGTGATTGCCCAATAATTAGATAAGATGACGAAAAAGAATGTTATAGACAAATTTTCAACAAGTTCAAAAATATTATTACTTACATAAACATATAACTTGATTAACTACATAGTAGGTATGTATAAAAAGAGTATGTTTAGTGAAGTGTACTATTTGTATGTTAAGTGATTCTTTCAATTTGTTTGAGTTTTACTTCATAAGAAATCACAGTGTTTCACTTTATACCCCATTCCTCCTTCCCCAAAAATAATTTGAGTTGCCCCCATAGTTCAGATCCTGGGTACACCACTGTCAATAATAAAGAAGAAATATTAGAAATTAAATACCTTTAATGCCTAATATAAGTCAAAATAAAGATGGTAAATAATATCACACAGCAAGAGAAAGTAAATGAACACCAATATTTCACAATCATACAGCAATATACAAAACAAAAATGTTTATTTTGTAATTATTTGGTTGAGAGGGTTATCTGGAGATTTCATCCATTCTTTGCGCAGAATTTGTTTTAACTGCGACAGTCGCAAAGTTGGGTTTTCCTCTTTGATACGAGGCATGTTGGCTTCTTCGTAAGATGAAAAGGCTGCTTTCAGTCGTTTCTCTGGATGCCGATCGACTTCTGGTGTTTTTGTACTGAAAATATACAAATTTGCATTTCAAAATACATGTTTCAAAAACTTGTACTAATAACAGCAAGTAAAAATTTACTATCTAATAGCAGGTTGACATGTTTAAAAAGTCTGATGAACAAGATAATGAAATAAAAGGCATAAAAAGATATTTATAATGTCCTGGTAGCTGTTACAGCAACTAGAAACATCACTCCATAGGTCACCCGGTTGAATTTATCATTCATTTTTGCTTCCAGGAAAACAAGAATACAAGGACAATCACCTAAAAAAGGAAATAAAACTAAATATGGTAATTAACGTATAATAGCTGTAACAAGTTCAATCGGCAGGATATATAAAAAGTTACAAAAGCCAGAATACAACATGAATACAAGGATATGGAAGCTGAAGAACATCGACTACAGACCACTTGTTCTATATAACTCAAGAAGATGTCTGCAAATCAAGAAGTGCCTTTTTGTAGACCTTGCAAAAGCCTACAACAAAGTACTGCACAATAAGCTCTGGATGACATCAGAGAATACTAATAGAGGTATAACTCTAATAAAATATTGTATAAAAATATAGCAGCAAAAGTAAAAGTAGGAAATAAAATGTCTAAAGTTTTTAAAGTCACTAAGGGACTTAATTAAGGATGTTCCCTGTCCCAAACGTTGTTTAAGATCTACCTGGAATAAGCACTGCACAACTGGAAATGCAAATGTGAACGAATGGGTATATCATTAAACGACAACACCCTCTGCTTTGCAGATGACCAAGTGCTTATAGCGTAAGATTATGATGATCTAGAATACATGAGCAGAAAATTAATGGAAGAATATGATATTTGGGGACTTGAGGTGAACCTCAACAAAACGGAGTACATGTACATTGGAGGGCAGAGCACGTATCTATTCTGGAGTCTAAGACACAGCGATAAAACAACGGAACACCTTGGAAAGAAGAGCAATAAGGATACTGAATAACATCATATGGGATCAACATATATCAAAACTTTATAAACACAGAATATGTAATACAATTATAAAAAGTATCTCATATGGAAGTCACTGAAACAAAAACAGAAACATATCTTGAAGCTACAGAAATGGACTACTGGTGAAGAGCTGCAGATCGGTCCAAACTAGAAAAGATAAAAAAATGTAAGATTATGTGAAATCACAGATGTGAAGCACATCATTGTAGATGACAACAAGACAAAACAACTTTGATGGTTTGGTCATGTCCAAAGAAAGGAAAAAAATCGACTTCCCAAACAGATTTTAAAATGGAAACCTCTTCATGGTCGCAAAAAAGAGGAAAACCACAACTTAGTTGAAGAGAAGGGATTGATAAGGAAGTGAGAAAGAGGGATTGTATCAAGACCTGTGGATGACAGGGAAAATAGAAGCTTCAAAATTTACTTCATGATGTTTGGTTTGCAATGCTCGCTGACTTAACTAACACTGAATGCATGGAAATAAAGGATGTTCCATCTTTTCTTGTTTTACCGATATTTTAATCATATTAATTTGTTATTGGGAAGCAAAATGAATTGGAAAGTATTACATATTTCCATGCATACTGTGTTAGTTTGGTTTTCAAAATTAGCATAACTCAACTAAACTAAAAAGGTATGTGGATATAAAGTAAGATTTTAAAACTTTTTAAACATGTCCACCTCTTGTCAACAAGCAAAAGTAATCAACATATATTAAAACAGAAAAATTTGGTCACAATTGCCAAATAAATAGTGAACAATTACCCAAGTTCACAAAAACAATAACTTAAGTTTTGTTTAACAATAACTTAAATAAATTAAAAGTCCACAACTTTTTTAACAACCTAAATCAAAATCTTATCACTATTTGGCGCATAAACTCATTGTTATTATTCTTTTTGGTACTCTACACAAACTTTTGACAACCTAACTGTTTTGTCACATTGTTTGGAAACTCTTTTAAAATATCATTGCTCAGTACAGCAACTGTCAAATGTCAATTTCATAAATTTGCTCATCAATTTCCCCAACTGAATCTACACTGTCAGTAGGAAAACTTGTCAAAATTAACGCTTACGAGAAGGATTTTATATAAAATACAATAACATTAATTAAACTTGTTCAGGAAACTCATAAACAGTAAAGTGATTGTAAATTATTAAGCATTAGAGTATGTCTATAACTAGAACTGATAAAAAGTTATGATGATAAAAAGACAATAAAAATAAAAATTAAATTATCAGCTGCAATATATAATAAAATAGTTATATAGTTAGGCAGGAAATGTTAATGACTAAATTAACAGTATTGATGAAAAACCTCAATAAATTAATGGCTTCTGTAATTGTCCGAGCTTCTTCACCCTCAAAAGTAAGTCTGTTTATATTTTCTACCAAAGGTTGTTCTAAGTGAGTCTCTGGTGCCTTTTGTTTTTGTTGTGCCGCCACATTTCTTTTTTCTGTTTCTCCCTGAAAACAACAAAATATTACGTAATCACTAAAAGCATATCTAAGCACTGTCAACACATTTAGTAAATTTCCAAGTATGCCAAACATAACATTTGATTTTGACAAAATAATGCCACGAATTTTTAAAATAATAAAACAATGGTGTTACACCAAATTGCTGCTTAAACACATGTAGCACTATAATCACCAAAATGTTTATTGTAAATTTGATGAAATAAATATCTTGTTTTCTGTACTGAGTAATAAGTCCAAACTCATTGTTGATCTGTTAACAGAAGTTAGTTTCTTTACTCCAAATATTTACACACTGCTGCCAACATGAGAAATATATCAGTTTCCTGTCATTCACCCCGTACAATACAGTGTGGTACAAATATATGAAAACAAAGTTCAGTCAGTCATTTTAAAACTCTTGGCTTCAGCTATGTACAAAGTGTTCCAAAATTATGATTTGTACATACAATTTTGGAGCACTTGTTGGTAGTTGACATCAAAAAAAAGTAATGGGTTGCAAATTTTTATAAATCAAATACTTTTTATAACGTGAGTAACCAACCTGTTTTTGCACTGGTATAGAAGAAGGGAAAGCCGTTTCGGTGGTCTAGTGGATAGCGTACTAGGCTTTCACCCCGAGGATTCGGGTTCGATTCCCGGCGAGGGCTTGGCATTTTCATATGCTATAAATCATCTGCATTAGCCCAAGTGTGCAAAAATAGTCGGACGTTAAACACCAAAAAAAAAAAAAAAAAAGAAGGGAATATTGGTAGGCTTACATTTAAAGTACCCCATAAAAACATTAGTTTTTTGTAATTTTTAGGATTCACTCTATTAGAGTGAACAATTGCAGATTTTCTAACTTGAGAAACAAAGTCATTCCATATTTTTATACCAAACTGTATATTCATATTCTGTGAACAGGTTACATGTAGTAACTAAGAAAATCTATGACGTATCTTATGATTTTTCAGCTCCTGTTATGAAACATTTATGCATTGTATATCTGCCATTTTACAAACGGCTGAATGTTGTTAGCCACATTGTAAAACACAGTTTAGTTACAATGCATCTAAACATTAGCTTTATTATAAAATAGCACTAAAATAGCCAGGACTCGGTGGTTGATGTGGATAAAATACAGGTCAGCTGATGCCTAAGGTCATGATTTCCAGACACAGTTACTACTGCAACTTCACCTATTCCATTAATGGTCATCTCCTGCACTAATTAGTCTAACTGACATAAAGTGTAATTGTTAAGCAACCGTAAAAAAGCTAACTTATTTCTAAAATGGATAAATTAAGTATCAAATTAAAATATTTATACTGCACTTAATACAGAGATAGTATTAAATATTAAGTAATAAAAAATTGGGCTAGTTGGGCACTTATATATAGTAAAGAAATCATCCACTTAACTCCTATAATTTGGATTCAAAAAATTTTAAATACAGGTCATCAAAAAGAATGCTGAGATTTTAAAAAGTCTTTGAAGCAAACCTTCTCAACCTACAGGAATAATTTCTTCACCATTTTTTTAACTGTATTAGACAGTTTTGTTAGATACAGAAAATTCATCAGTACATATGAGACTCTCCAAAAGTGAGTGTGTATTGCGATTTATTTCATGACCGAGTTGTGGACCTCTTCTTTTTCGCTGAAAGAACAATTACAGGGATAACTTATCTGGACATGCGAGAACAGTTTGTGTTTTCTCAGATCAAACAAATTGAACAACAAACTGAACATGTCATTTTTATGCAAGATGGAGTTCCCCTCTCACTATCATCTAACCTGTATGCAACGCCGTCAACACCAGATTTTGAAATGGTTTGACTGGCAGTGGTGTCCCTATTCCTTGGCCCCCCAGAAGTCCAGACTTTACCCCTTTGGATTTTTTTTCTGGGGGTACATTTGTAACGCAGTTCACCTGCTTACAGAGTCGAAGCTGCTTTAAATCTCTTTAGCGCACCTTCGACTCGGATACACTCTTTGGAGTGGGTTCTATTATGTCAGAGCTGCAGTTTTTGGTTTAAATTTTATTTATTTATTTAATTTAATAGGAACATAAATCTTTGTATTGTTTTTTCTTCTATTTGCCACTGGACCCGGAGACGGCTGACTGTCTGGCGATCCATGCTGGACTTCTCAAACGGAAGAGTAGCTGACACCACACGTCGTTGCTTAACTCTTGATACTGAACTGGCATAGACCTAGTCGGCTCAACTTGCTGTTCTTCGGAACCAGAAGTAGACGGCCTGATGTGTCGTTACAGCATAGACAGGAGAGGAACTAAATAAGTTATCGGCTCAACACGCCGGTATAACTCCGAGGAAGGAATGATTATCGGCTCAGCACACCGGTATAGTCCACGGATATACAGTGGACTCAATATGCCGGTACCGCACTAGGATAGGTCGGTAGGTAGGTAGGGTTCGGGCCGGAGTAGGTTATCGGCTCAGCACGCCGGTATAACCCCAAAGGAAGGAATGATTATCGGCTCAGCACATCGGTATAGTCCACGGATGTACAGTCGGCTCAACATGCCGGTACCGCACTACGATAGGAAGTTAGGGAGGGTTTGGGCTGGAGGAGCCCAACTGCCTTCTGGAGCGCTGTGCATACTCTGGTTCTGATGGTGGGGTATTGCTGCTGATAGTGGGGTAAGATTTTATCTTGTTTATTTAGTGCATATCTGTACATTATAGTTTATCAAGTTTTGTTTACTTAGCTTATCTCAACTTAATTACACTAGGGTTTAAATCACTTCATTACACATTACGAACAAAGTTTATGCTAAAAAAAATTGTGATTTGATGCATCTGCGGGAGCAAAACTCTACCGCCATCACGACTATAACCCCAGAAATGATTCAACACACTTGACATGAAACTGACTACAGATCAGATGTCTACAGAGCAACAAATGTATACTACATTGAAACTTACTAAAGTATTAAAAATAACTTTTTTCCTGCATATTGTCAATGTAAAATCTTTAAATTATCTTTAGTACTTTTTAAGTTGCTTTAATACTTAGTTCAAATCCCGGCATTCTTTTTCATTGACCCTGTATTTCCTGTAAAATTATACACGTAATTTTATCAATATAAAAACTTTTTACTAGAAAAAATGTTCAATTCATTTTTAGGATCTTATCTTTTAATGATTTTAATTTCATGGCTATTTAAAATATTACTCACTTGAATTTCAGCTCTTGTAATTTTTGATAGCGGTTGTTTTCCAGTAGTTTTTATACTATTTAACTCTTGTTCTATGAGAGCCTGATTTTCAGATTTCTTTTGAAGTTGTTCCTGTCTTTTCTTCTCACGATCTTCCTAAAATATTAATTCCAGTATAATTTTAATACAACTAACTTCTCTAAAAAAGAATTAATAATGCTTTTTTAGAACATATTTTAAGAATACATGTTTTAAAATCCCACAAGTATTTAGAAAAATTACCACAGTGCCTAATTTAACTTAAACAAGAAGCATTCAGAAAAAAAGTCTGTCTAGTTCTTATATCAATATACAAACAATACAGGTTCTTTCATACAACCAATTTTGTTTAGTTTGGTGGTTGTAATTGAGTACTAACAACCAGTCCAATAGCCATGAACTCAAGCAAGACTAGCAAATCTATTTATTGTCATATTTGTTACCACAAATTGTGCAATGTGTAATGTTATTAATTTATGTAAACAATTAATCAAACTTGGAATTTTATTTTGAGTTATACAAGTATGTCCAAAGTTACATTCACACAGTAGTAATTTTTACGTTATAAGTGTCACTTTTATTTTCGAACTTCTTGCAGTTTCCACACCTTTATATTTTGTATTATTACTACTGAGCATGTAATAAAGCGTTTTCGTGCAAGAATTATGAACAAGCCAAAACATGTTAGAGTTCATATTTATCTATATATTTTAATAGTACCAGACAATTAGAATTCACTAGTTATTGATAATGAGTAATGAGATGAATAAAAGCTTCAGATTAGAAAATACTGTCTCTGTAACCTTGATGCTGTAATCTTCAGGAGAATAGTAGTAATCTTTGCGTTTACCAGGTTGACAGCAAACTGGTGAGGCACTCTTCTTGTTCAGAATGGAAGAAGTTTGTGCCTTCTTTAAAGCTAACTGGAATCCTCCTATTTCCTCCCAAGCAAGTTGCAGTATTAGAATAGTTCCAGGTGTTGGTAGGCTAAAATGTAGTTGTTGTGTAGTGGGTTCATGTTCTTTAATATGTAGTATCCTTAATGTCCTACTAAAGAAAAATTTTTAAGTTATATTTATAAAGGTTTATAAAGGCGGGAACCATAATTTCTCAGAAATCCATTGTTAAAATCAGAGAAAGAACACACCAATGAGGATGAAGCTATTTTGTATAGATGGGGGGACATAAATGTGATAATCTATAAACCCCTGCGAGCCAATCATAATAATCATAATCTATACATGACCACTGCGAGCCAATCAGAAGCGAGTATTGATTGGTAAAAGAATTGTAAACTTGTTCGCATGTGTAGGCTATTTGAAAGCTAGGAGAAAAGTTTGGAAATTCAGCATGAATTTTGCTGAACTGGTTGCGGAACTAGGTTGTGTAACTCAGTTTTTTTTTTTTTTTTGTGTTTAACGTCCGGCTATTGTGCACACTTGGGCTAATGCAGACGATGGGATGATTTAGCGTATGAAAAATGCCAAACCCACGCCGGGAATCGAACCCGGGTCCTCGGGGTGAAAGCCTAGTACGCTATCCACTAGACCACCGAGGCGGCTTAGTTCTTATGTTGTTTAGGAGATGACATAGACAATGGCCGATTATCACCTACAGCATATTAGAATGGACTAATTGCAGTATCTGATGCAGATGATTTATTGAATTCCAAATGTTTGTTTCTGTTCCAAAATAGAACGATTTTACACAGCTATCTAAATCAAAGAAAGGATTTTTTTTATTTAACTAATGTAACATACAAATGAAAGAGGTTTCATGCTTACCTTTCTTTGTTGTTTTTTGGCTAATGATTTATCATCATCCCTCCAATATTCATCCTCAATTTGTTTTTGTTTCTTTAAATTTTCTTCTTCTTTAGCAGCTGCTTTTCTTGCTCGAGCAGCTACCGCTTTGCTATTTTCTCCGACCATTTTTTTTGGCATTTTAAAGGTTTTTTCCAAACCCTACAACATAAATAATTAAAACAACTTTGTTATTTATAAATTTATAAATCATATGCCTAAACATTTTGGTAGTCAATAACACTAGACTGTTATAAAAAATGTACAGTAATTTATTATTACAAATGTGTTGTAGGCAATTCTAAAATGAACATTCTATTCTGAAGACAATTGTAATGAAGATCAGCAGGAGCTCTGAATACAAGCTACTCATAGAGACGATAAATTAAAACCAGCGGAATCACCATTGTTCAAAATGTCTGCTGAGAATAGAGACACTGAACTGATTATAAGCTACAGTGTGTTACAAACCAGGTTTACTTAGCAAAAAGCAATGTTTTATTTATAACAATTTTAGTTGATTATACAAAAAGTTCTTGCTAACCTAACCTGACATGGATTTGTATGAAATTTAGATTTCTGTATTATTTGTGCAGTTCAATAAAAAAAATTACTTTTCTGAAATGAAACTACTATTTCATATTAATGAAGCAACTTTACAGATGTCTGGTTAGATAGACATTTAGAAATTACTAAGTGTGGTAGTCATTTCCACCACAAACATAGATTCTGCTGTGCAACCAAACCTCTTAGACATTAGTTCAGAAGATTGGTTTCTTTAATGTGTTTGAGCAGTCCACTGACTAACGCATTCAACTGGATGTCCACAAGGTCCTGGAAAACACTTTTTGTCTGAAACTGGCAAGAACCTCGCAATTACTGATTACATGACCGTTACCCATCCTACATAGCCCATGCACTATTTCTCTAAGATATAAATTCCTATCTGGTTCAAATGCACCCTCTAAACACATTTCTTTATAATGAGTCCATAGTTCTCTGTGTTTCCCTCTACAGATGGTCCCTACTGTTTTCCTAAGTATACCAAGAAGCCTCTTTCAATAGATGTTCTTGGCTGACAACTCTCCAAGTCTTGGTGAAGTTTCTTGTAAGCCCTATAATTACAGCCTTATAAAGGTATGTTTCTCACAGACAAGGTTTGACCCCTAAGTTACTTTTGATTAGGTTTGATCTCTTTTGTAAACATTATAATACACAAATCCTGTATATTGTTAGTCACCTCATATTCTTTTAAATAAGCCTATTTTTATTTTAAATAAGACAATTTTACTCACTCAATGCACAAATAATATACAAACAATTTAGTAAGCCTACTTAGAATAAAGAATAAGATAGGGCAAGCAAAACAATGTCAGGTTTGGTTAACTACTTTTTTTATAAAAAGCAAAACATTAAGGTTTACTTGTTTAATCTACTAAGCCTAATTCATGTTCATGTTAATTAGTTTACAAGAACAAAGAAACATAAATGGGGACACAATAGTTCAGCTCACATCAGTTATGTAAAGGTTAATAAAAAAAAGTTTATATTTAAAATAACTGTCTCAGAAAAAAGAACGATATTAAATAAGGAAGTGTATAGCCTATTTTTATTAAAGTATGGTTACTAAATTAACTTTTCTGGTGGTAAAATATGCGTTAGCAGTACTTGTAAGTACTTTCATTTTCAACATGTAGGCCTATCATGTTATTTTAGAGCTGCTGGTGATGCAAGGAACATGTTTATACTGATATATAACAGTATATGTTGCGTATCGTAAATCTCATATTAATTATAATTAAAAATTACTGTTTCTGCGGGATCGAACTGGAGACCTTACGCTGTGAGGCAGATGCATTAACGACTATACAACGGATACTGTGAAGAAGGTTGATTGATTTAAGTATATGAAATTAATCATTAATTTAACTATGTTAAGTTGTATTAAATATCAGTTGTTTTATATTAATTCGTAAAGATCACCTGATTTCATTTTTAATAAATTTCAGGTTATGTTGTTAAAAACCAGCTACATTAATTTGTTGTGCTTTCAAATTATTGTAATTAAAATTTTTTTAAATGAAAAGAAAACATGATACATGATTTTTACTTTTGGTTAATAACAGAAATTACTTTTTTGTTACATACATATATTATATACATATTATATTTTATGCCAAAATGCTTTTTTTTTGGCGTTTAACGTCCGACTATTGTGCACACTTGGGCTAATGCAGACGATGAGATGATTTATAGCGTATGAAAATGCCTCGCCGGGAATCGAACCAGGGTCCTCGGAGTGAAAGCCCAGTACGCTATCAACTAGGCCACCGAGGCAGCTCATGTTATGCTTTATTTCTGCCCATTTGTAGCAATACAAATTATAAATATAAGGAATATAACTGAAGATTGAATAAAAGTGAGGAAAATACCAGAAAATTACTCCCATATCCTAACCATTACGATTGCACAAATGTTACTAAACATGATTTTTCTTGTGATAATGTTTTATTTTATGCCCATTTATAACAATACAAAATATAAATGTAACTGAAGATTGAATAAAAGTGAGGAAAATACCAGAAAATTTAAAAAAATTACTCCCATAACCTAACCATTACTATTGCACAAATGTTACTAAATATGATTTTTCTCGTGGTAAATGCTTTATTTAATGCATGTAATTTAAACAGTATTAATAGTTAAACAATTTTTTTTTAATTTTTAACGTTAATTAATAACCTAACCAATACTACTGTGTAAAAGTTACTAATTTTGTAATTATTTTTATGCCTTGTAACAGGTACAAAGCTGCACTGTTACTGTATGAAATCATGTACATGCCAAAATGTCATGTAGAAGGCAACATCAGAAAATAGTTTCATTAGAAATTACATAAGTTGTAACATCATAGGAAATTTAATCTTCTGCAGCTGAGTATCTCTTAACTGAACAATAAAGTATGTAATAAAAGAAATAATATTTAAAAATCATTAATTTTATAACAGTATCACTAGACATAAATGGTTTTTGGTAAAATAACCTGAATAACTAACAATAAACATACACTTTTTTGAAAAAATGTTCACCATAGGAAAATGTACTTACAGAATCCATTTTAGAGTAACACTAAAATAGTTGTCACTTATTCAGGAAAACATATGCATTACTGGTTTTTACTGGAAAGATGCCTTGCTAATATAAAGGACAACTTTTCCTGAGTCTTAGTCATAAGAGGAGTCACTGACAAGGAGGAAATTATCATTGAAATCAAGCCCAATAATTAAATCATTTCTATTATTAATGTTATTGGTTTGCTACATTATTTTTCCTATAACATAGATAACTTAATACTAACTATTTGTTACCGTAATATTTTTTGGTGCTATCTGAGATAAATAATACAATGATATATAACTATATGTGTTTGAAAATAATCAAAATAAATAAATTTTTAGCAATAAATTAGCCTAACCTAAAAATAACCAACACTTTTTTTAACGTAAATGCTAGTTCATACTGATGATCAAATGAACATTGATCAATAGGAGAGTTTTTTATAAATTAATAAACATATACCTGAATAAGAATTTATAAAATAACTAAATAAGTTTCAGAACTATTTTGCTATTTAGGTTAGAATACTATGAAAACTACTTGGTTCTGATGTACAGATTAGGTTTAGGGTTATTCTTCTGAGTTTTTCTTTTGGTGTTGGTGCTGAAGCAAAAGCCTGCTAGATAACGTTACTGTTTAACGCTGTAATCATAGATATGAACACTACTAATGTAACACTAAATAATATGGACTAATGAAGTTATAAGAAACAACTAAAGTAAAAATAATTATAACTTTATTGCTTTTTTTATTATTATTAACTGTACATTTTAATTTTATAATTGCTATATCTTCTTTATTCTTGAACCCAACATGAATATAAAAATATAGATCAGTATTTATAATTTTCAGTTATTACTAGTAGGTTCATAATTAAACACGGCATTACTTGGTTTAATTCAAACTTTTCGCTGTCAGTTGTGTAATTTTACACTTACAATTTATTAACAGTATTGGGTTTAAAACCGTACTTTCTATCTCGTGCACGGCAGTAACAGTGTCTCGCAGAAATAATCTTATCTCTCGAGCACTATGAGCTACTGATCCGTTTCTATTTAAAACTTTTTTTGGGAGGAATATGAGCCTATACGCCATCATCCCTTCCATTTCCTGACAGTCCCTCCTTATCCCTATTCATACTTTAAAACAACGTGTAATCTTGTTGTTTACTGGAAAGTACCAGAAAACAACATTTTAAGATTTTTAAAAATCTTAAAAATAGATTTTTTTTAAAAATTCTATAGATTTTGAAAAATTCTATTTTTAGTTATTTTTGTCAAAAAAGTTTTCAAAAACTTTTTTAATTCAAAAATTTGTTCCCGAGATATGAGCAAATGAGACGTATAAACCATATTTCGTACACGTCAGCTAATTATTTTATTCTCTTGCCATGTGTGTAACCCGCAGTTACTGCCGTTACTTTAACCATACTGTTAACGCTGATCCCTCATACTCATTAGTATAACCGGCATAAAGTAATTGAAGTCGAGTAACAAAATAAATGAAGAAAGACAAATTTTTTAAAAGGAAACCAATCAGAAATAAAATGTTCTAAACTAGAAGTAAAATAATTAATTTTATAATAGTTATTATTGAGATGTCGGGATTGTTGGTGGCCTGTGCCGGCAACACGCTAACAATAGACTAATGTTAAATAATGAATTGTTTATTGCTTAACCAAGATGGTTACCTTTCAATATTTATGATTTCATGTTCATTGTATTATTACAAAAAAAAAAAAAAAATGATTGCTATCTACATTCTGCTTTTCATTGTTTTACTACTTCAGAAGGTAAATGTTTAGTAATGTCAATGAATACAGAATCTATATTCATAGATTCTGTATTCATTGGTAATGTGCTGGTTAAATAGGTAGAAGATGAGGGGGTCTATAAAATAATATTTATAGAGGGCGGTGGAGACGCACGCACGCTCACAGTAGAACAGACACACAAGTAGAAACCAATTTCTTTTACTAAAAGGACCTGGAAATGTAAAGATCCATGGAAATGTTAAGATCGATTTTTTTCACGATCACCATGCTTACTGTACTTCTTATAGTGAGGAAATAAAAAATCCTAAAATTAGTGCTGCAAAATTCGTGTTGCTGACAATTAAATATCCATTGTAGGCTACTTGGCAACAGCCAACAATAACACATTCCAAGACATGACTTATCTTTAAGTATAAAATAAATATTCGGTCGAAGGTCGACCACTTTGGGCGTGGTCTCGATATATCAAGGTCAACTGCTACTCCCTCTAGGTAAGCCCGGGGTAGCCTGTACCTCACGCGGCACGCAGCTGTCTCGCTTATGTGATGTAAGCGAATTTATTATACAATTTTTCCCCTCACAGTTTTTTACCGCATTTCAAACGCGATCAGATTAATTTTCGTATTTAAACTTTAAAAACACCAATTTATGAAAGTTTTAACGCTGATTATAACGTTTCAAAGAACAAGTCATTTAAACAACACAGATGATTACTGCAAATATTTTTGCACTACTAAAACGCGAGTAGCTATTTAAAACTTGTTAACATGTATCATGTTTTAGGGCTGATCATGATTTTTAGGTTGGATTTTGCGGGACGCGTGATGCGAGGAACATGTTTATATTGATATATAACAGTATATATTGCGCGACGCAAGTCGCATAACAATGTAAGTATAATTAAAAATTTCTGTTTCCGATGGTATCGAACTGGGGACTTTGCTAGTTTCAGAAACACGCGATAACCACTACACTACGAAAACAACGAAGACGTTTGACCGATTTAAGTATATGAAATAAATAGTTAATTTAATTTTGGTAAATATATTAAAAGATTAGTTGTTTTACATTAATTTGTAAGATCAGCTGATTTCATTGAACAGCTGATAGGCTATAATAAACCTATCAGGTTTTCAGGTTATTTTGTTAAAAACTAGCTATGTTAATTTGCCGCGATTTCGATCAAATTATTGTAATTAAAATTTTAAAAAAGGAAGAGAAAACATAATAACGATTATAATTTTAGTTAAATAACAGACATTTTTTTATCGGATGCCTAAATGTTAGACTACGTAATTCTCTGACTTAAAGCATTGACCTAGTTAAAACTCTAAGGCTTGGAGAATCCATTGTAGGAGATTCTTCACGGTACCAGAGGACTGGTGGAAATAACGACGTCCTTCGCCGGAAAAGAAAGAAACTAGCGACACCTCGGTTCCCAAGGCATAAAAAAGTTATTAGCATCTCATTTGCTTTGTGCTAAACAATGGTTACTGTAATAGTATTCCATTTTCAGAAAATTTCCATTGGAAAATGGATTATTCGAACTGCCGTCATGATAAGACCCCAGATTCGGGTTTTTAAAATCTTCACTTATCTGAAAATGTCACTTTTTGAGAAGACGTCAAGAATTTGTGTTATACATTGTGCAATTTTGCTTTATGAAAAACAAATGTAAACATCGAGTTTATATGCAATTAAAAGTTAATGTAAACAGCTAAAATTTAAATGCGGTTTCTAGCTTATTCTTAAGTGGCTCTATCTGTTGTCTAATATTCTAGAATATACTTCCTAAAAAAAATTGTAATCAATTTCTGACCGAGCGAAGAGAGGTCTCTACTTCAACTCGAACATATTTGGTGTGTGTTTTTGTTACATAGTTTTGGCCAAACGTATTGACCGATTGTTTTAAAATTCTGTACGAAGGTACTTTGTATAAAACTGGAAGTATTGTTTTTTCCATTTACTTCCGTTTCGAGACGGTAGCCTACTTATGATAAAAACTGTATGCAGTTTTGGCCAAACACATTGACCGATTGTTTTGAAATTTGGTACAAAGTTATCTTGTATAAAGCCCAAACGAGGTATGTTTCAAAATGGTGGCCTCTGATTTAACTAAGATGATTGTACGTAGTTGTAGCCAAACGTTTAGACTGATTGTTTTGAAATTTGGAACGATGGTATCTTATATAAAGCCTGAAAGACGTATGGGCAACATTTGCTTTCCCATTTCCTTCTGTTTCAAGACGGTGGCCTCTGATTTAACTAAGATGATTGTACGTAGTTGTAGCCAAACGTTTAGACTGATTGTTTTGAAATTTGGAACGATGGTATCTTATATAAAGCCTGAAAGACGTATGGGCAACATTTGCTTTCCCATTTCCTTCTGTTTCAAGACGGTGGCCTCTGATTTAACTAAGATGATTGTACGTAGTTGTAGCCAAACGTTTAGACTGATTGTTTTGAAATTTGGAACGATGGTATCTTATATAAAGCCTGAAAGACGTATGGGCAACATTTGCTTTCCCATTTCCTTCTGTTTCAAGACGGTGGCCTCTGATTTAACTAAGATGATTGTACGTAGTTGTAGCCAAACGTTTAGACTGATTGTTTTGAAATTTGGTACGATGGTATCTTATATAAAGCCTGAAAGACGTATGGGCAACATTTGCTTTCCCATTCCCTTCTGTTTCAAGACAGTGGCCTCTGATTTAACTAAGATGATTGTACGTAGTTGTAGCCAAACGTTTAGACTGATTGTTTTGAAATTTGGTACGATGGTATCTTACATAAAGCCTGAAAGACGTATGGGCAACATTTGCTTTCCGATTCCCTTCTGTTTCAAGATGGTGGCCTCTGATTTAACGATGACAAGTGTAGATGCTGGCTGCTTTCTATAATACTGGCTGAACGGTAAGAACCTATCATAATTGATTGTTTATCGGAAAAAAGCATAAAATTTCCAATAACTTTGAACCAGTCAAATTTTTTGTTGGTATTAAGGTTAACGATTGAATTGACTGAAAAGTTATGAGCGTGTCAAAGCGCTGTCGTAAAGCAGTGACTAAGAAATTAATCAAGAAGGCATGTCTATTGTTTTTTGAACTAATAGTAATTAATGTAAGTGATTAACTGAAAGAAACTGTTTACAGACTATTGTACTAAAAATTATGTTTTAGATTAAGGATGAATAAGTCTCAATTTTTTTGGTCCAAAATATTCCTAATCCAAAGCCGCAGAAGACATCGTGGGTTTAATACTTTAGAAGACAAATTGGTCAAACTAGTGGATTCCTGTGATTTTAAATTTTATTAAAACATTATGAACAGTGTAAATATAATAACTGTCCAATGAATGGAATCTTGATATTTGTGTTTAGAGTTAAGCTGCTAACATAGGAAGGTGCTTTGTGATTGAAATTCTTGAATTTTTTTGCGAATTGCTTATCTTCGCAGAACCAAACAATTGTATGCCGTATGTCCAAATTGGGCTGAGAAGAATTTTGTAAATTATTACTATTATACACTTTTTGATTGTTTAAGAGATAAAACGGAATTAAAATTTAGAAGCTTATCTAGAAATTTGAATATTGACTTGAAAACTGGACACTTTGTATTTTTATGGATGGCTCTATTATGTATCAAAGTGCAGGCCGAAACAAGCCTAAAAATTTGTGTAAAATTTTGATAAAAACAAGCAAAATAAAAAAAAAACGCTTGACTAACATGAAAGACTAACATTAGCAGCTGTCTCGCTGACGTGATTGAAGCGAATTTCGAAGATCATTTTTCTTTATCTTACCTTTCTTGCATTGAAAAAAAAATTTATTATTATTATTATTTTAAGGCGAAAAGCACATTGAGGCTTTATCGCCTCCCTAAATGTAAGTGTGAGTGTAAAGTGTTAAAGTCGTAATTGTGTGTTTGACTCGGGTACCGCAAGGGACGTCTAAATCCTCTCAATAGGTGCAGCTAGTCTGCACCCCCCTGCGGGGTGAAAAAACAAAATTAAACCCTGACCGCCGTCAGATTAAATCTGTGCTCGTACATTTTACGAACCTTTAAAAAAGTGATTTCAATATCAGGATCGGTGCTCATTTCAAGTTCCCGGTGTGGGTATTATCATGACGTCTGCTCCAATAGCACATATTTCTAATGGAAATTCGCTATTCATAAATATTCTAACGATTTACGATTAATTTATCACGTGACCTTCATGCACTGATGCAAAGACAGTGAAAGCCAACAACTTCAAGGTCACGGATCGACTTACTATTTACTTCTCGTTTTACTTTCTCACCATAATATTATATCCAGTAAGCTTATGGGGAAAGTTATGTAATACACCAAAAATACCATTTACTGTAGATTTTGCGTTATACGATTTTCAAAAAATATTTAGAAATTATGTTTGGATTCTTTCTTTCTTTTATAGAGATCGGATTGTTTTTCCAAAATCGGTTCATATATTTTTTTACAACTTTTATTTACAATCTCGTGACCGTTACGTAAATACTATTTACTGCTTTAAATGTATTGTATTTATTGTTTTTATTGTATTTATTTGTGTACTAAACTCTTTAAAATACCAGAATTCGTTATCGGCTATGTAAAATGAATTCAATAATTGTTACATAAGTTTTGTTACATATCAACTAAGTGTTAATTTTAAATAAACGCGGCACGCAGCTGTTTCGCTGACGTGATGGAAACGAATTTCTAAAAGTATTTTTTTTATCTTACCCTCTTCTTGAAACTCTGATTTCACCAACATAAACAGCATTAAAATCTGCAAATATTAGCACTTTAAAGTTGAAAAATTGCATTGTAAATACGAAAATAAACCTTAACCGTCGTCAAATCAAATTTCTTAATTTCTGATTGTAAGAACCAGACCCGGAAGATTAAAGTGAGCGTTGATCCTGACCTCTAGATCATTTTTTGAGTAGTTAAAATTTTTACTTATTTATAAAATAAGCATTTTATTCCGGTTTGATTCAAACAGTAAAAAATTGATTTTGGTACTAGCTTGAACAAGTCAGTTAATCAGTAAAATTAGCTTAACAGTTTCAAAATGGAGTCTATTTCAAATCTTTAAAAATTCATACCTTGTTTTTCACAATAATTTTTTTAAAATCCGATTTCACCGTCGTAAACAACGTTAAAAACTTCGCAAATTAGCATTTTTATTTTTTTAAAAGTTATTTGAAATTAGGAAATTTAATTTGATGACGGTCAGGGTTCATTTTTGTATTTTCAATGCAAGTTGAAGTTGAATGCGAAAAAAGTTAATAAAATTAATTTTTAAATATATATATATATATATATATATATATATATATATATATATATATATATATAAATTCGCTTCCATCACGATAATTTCAGTCAGGCAACCACTAGTCGCTATCATTGCAGATTTTAACAGTTATCACGATTGTAAAATCTGATTTTCAGAAAAGGATAAGATTAAAAAAGTTGTGAATTTTAAGGTAGCAAAGTTTCAGACCTTTTTTTGTACTTTCTTTTAATAAATTTATGGTGTCTTTTTAAAAAACGCTTTCACCACATCAGCGAAACAGCTGAGTGCCGCGATCGTTTCACCGTTTTCGTTACATTTCCCGCGACCGCACTCGCCCCGTTCCGGCGTCGAAGTCTTACAGACGGATAAACCAGTTTTGAGAAATTCAGCCGTCGCCCAATGAGGAAACGCGAGCACGGGTACCATACTCCGATCTGTGCCCGTGCCGTGACCTTGCTCGGCCAATGTCTTGGGCGTGGTGTCGTCCCGCGTGTTTTTTTTACAAACAGAAGCCACCTTATCCTTCTCTTTTTGTTAAATCTGTAGCGTTCCTCCCACTTTGAGTGGTGTCCTATAAAAGCCCGCTCGACAAAGGATGCTTCGTACATTTTTCAGTTAAGCCGAAGAAACCAACCGCAGTATGAAGGTCAGTGCAGTGAAATTTTATTTACTTTCTTTAAAACGGTAAATTTGGCATAATAGATTTTATTGACGGTTTGGTGTTTTTCTTCCGCCGTACTGGTTTCATGTGTTCATTTAATTTTTTTAACAATTTACGATATTGTTTCTACGTAATGTTTCTATTTATATACTTTTAATTTTATCTTCTACGCTGACTGGGTTACAAAACTTACATAAAAAAGTTTTATTTGTTACAAAACTATCTAATTTTTGTTTAAAAAAATAGAATTAATTTCAGGTTCACCTATTTTTACTTGAATGTTTTTTTATTTGTGTCCATGCATATGGTTTTACGCTAAAGTATTTGATTTTAATAGAATTTACGTGTAGGTTTCGTTCTTCCATTTCTAGAAACTTTTTTAAAGCCCTTTTTTTAATCAGAGTGTTAAAAATAGGTTTTTCTCAAAATCGGATCTAACGATTTTTATAAAAATTTCTTCAAATGTCGTCTACAAGTACTCAAACAATATATATAGCACCAAATATTCTTATATGAAAACTATTGGGAAAAAACTTTGCTGTTAAAGAAACCGAACCGTGTTTGCCTTTTCGATTTAATTTCGTAAATTTCTTTTACGTCCACTCATTTTAATAATAAAATTTTAACAAAATTTGATTAACCGTTTTTGATAATTTTTTACGCTGTTAAAGAAATACGAAATGTTTTTTTATGTAATTACACAATTACGCAAGACTATTTTTTAATCATATATTTTCAAATTATTTAAATTGATGAATACAATACTTTATTTAGTAGCTGTTTTAATTTTTTAGCAGTTTTTATTTTTCAGTAATAAAACTCTTTCCAATCTACCGTTAATTTTTCCATTAAGTTTTATTTTATTATTAATCCAATAAATTGGAAGCTCAATTCGTTGCTAGAAATAAAATTATGTCCCTTAGACGTTCTACTAATACGTGACTAAACAAATCAGTTATTAATCGAAAATAAGTGATTTTTTCAATTTTAATCATTTTTACTACATATTATAAATTAAAGTAAATATTATGTTGAATTAGATACAAAATCTATTAAAAATCAATAGTAAGTAGTTCATTAAAGTTGCCAAATAATGTCTAATTGACTGATATCACGGTCTAATTATGACTTAGATTTCCGCAATGCTATGATTTTGTAAATATATTACAATCACAATTTCAAAATTAGCCACTATATAAGATTGTAACTCTACTTAATTGAATGATTATCTCAAAGATATCAACTTTAGCTTGTTATTATTATTTTTTTAAAATTAACTTTTAAACTAACAAAGTTTGCAAGTAAAACGTACTAAAATTTTAAATATTAGTATTTCAATTCAATTTATAAATCGGTATTGATTAGAAAATTTTAAGTAAGTTTCACTTATATAAGTAAATTTCAAAAATTGGTTTTTACATGGGTACTTGTTCGCCTGTTTACAAAGTGATGAAAGTATAGTTTTCCTATTTGGAAATATTGTTTAGTTTAAAATATAGCAACTTTGATATAAAAATTCGGCTTTATCTATTTTGGTTATGTTTTGTACTTAAACAAAAGTTATTTAAAAACAGCTATCAAACGGTTTAATTTAACAAAATCGCTTTGTAAAACTTAACTCTCACTTTCAGCGTATACAAAGACGCGTAACTTACACTGGTGAACACATTTTTTAAATAAAATAAATTTATCGAAATAATCGCTGCGCATAGCTGTCTCACTGAAGTGATGTAAGCGAATTTACAAAAACATTTTTTATCTTACTCTTTTTAATGAAATTCTGATTTTACTGTTATAATCTGCATTAAATAGCACTTTTAATTTTTGAATTACTAAAATACGAAAATGAACCCTGTCCATTATCAACTTAAATTTCTTAATTGCAACTGACTGAAAAGCTATCTTTTGCTGTTTCTAAAGTTGATTACTATAGTGAGATCAGATTTTCAAAACAGAATTTAAAACGAAAAATTACGAATTTTTAAAGGTTTGTAAAGGCCGCCATTTTGAAACTGTCGAACGCATTTTGATGGTTAACGAATATGTCCAAACTAGTTTTAGTTTTAATCAAATCAGAATTGCAAACATGAACGTGTTAAAACACACATACACGCACACATGCACACACAATTCCCGAGACTAGGTCTTACCATGATTACCGCTCCAATACTTTGTTTTTGCACTGATTATTTTAATCAGCTGATTGCAAAGTGTTTATAAAAATAAGTTATTTAATCACTTATTGTGTTTACAGGTCGCCATTGTAGTCTGCGCCGTATTGGCCTGCGTACATTCCGCCGCCATTGTGCCCGCAGCAACCACCCTGGTGCACGCACCCCAGTTCGACAGCGCAGTCATCCAGTCCGACCGTCTAGGCGGCAACTTCGCTTACAGCACCGTGGAAGCTAAGGCGTACGCTGCAGTTAGCCCAGTTGTGCAGAATGTACCCACCCCCGTTGCAGTCTCCTATCAGGCGACACCTGTTCAGGTAGAAGTGACTGCTCCTTTTGGCATGCCTGATTATGTACTTTTTCACTATTATGATTTCACTATGATTTAATTTTTTTATAAATCTAGACGAATTTAAAATCTAGATGAATAGCAGAAAAGTTCACTTGAAAATTATTTTCGTATTAAATTTCGCGTGTGTGTAGGTACACAACTTCAAAATTAACTGAAACTGTCAAAGACTATGAATTTGAAAATCTTAGGCTATATAAGGGACTTTAATAATGAATCAGTTTATAACCCTACTTTTGACAGTTATACTGTCTAAGTATAATAATAAACATAATATTTGTGATTCTGGCATTCAAAAATTTGTATAGGTCGTATACATAAAATAATTTAACTATACAAATTTTAAAAAATACACATTTTTAAAATTAACAAGAACAATAAACATATCCTTAATTGAAATGATATTGAAGATATTGTGCGAAATCAGCTGTTTAGAAGTAGTAACTTCCAGTTTAGATATATACAAGAACAATATATGCTGTGAGGTATGCATTACGGATTCAAGCGTGACGCGAAAGCCAAAGTTTATACCCATGTATGTCAACCGTGACCGTACAAGTTTTCGCTTCAAAAACACATTTTATTAATCACTAAACAAAAACAAATAATAATGTGTTGTAATAATAATGTCTGGAATAATAATGTTCACTAGAGTGTTCATATGGATGTGTGACATTGTTCCGTGACGGCAAACTGATTTTCCCCCGTTAAAACATACACCCATACCCCTCTATAAGAAATAGTCACTTCAAAAACAATAAGAAACCAAACAATTGTTTTAGATTTCCTAAAATTCTAGCTAAAAGCGATACAAATGTGGAGTTCGTTTCACTTGGCACTAATTTATGCGGATTTTTACCATGAAATCAGATTTCCAACAGAGTGATAGGTCAAAAACCTTATTTTTATTATTGTAACACGTGTTTAAAAATGTCATTAAAATATTATAACCGAACCAAAAATATAAATCATGTATCATGTTCTTCTCGAATCCTCGTTTTTTTTATTAATTGGTGCTGCTCTTCAGTCATAAGTCTTTTATTAACTGGAACATTTTCAACGTTGATTTCACATTTTCGTTTTAATTTATTTTTTAATCGTTGTACTCTTTCTCGTTCATTTTTTTCTTAATCTTTACTCTCAATTTAAAACTTATTTTTTTAAATAATTTTATCGTCCATTTCATTTAGAAATTGAATTTTTAAACATAACCTCAATTGAAACTGTTATTGAAGCAACAGCTATTGTGCGAAATCAGCTGTTTAGAAGTAGTTACAATTACATTTTTATATATACAATATGGCACGCCTCGCGCAAAATCCAACATCTCAACCAGCCCAAAAATTAATAATTAGGATTAGGACCAATTTTTCACCGTCTAGTGGTCTTTAACTCACCTTATATAGGTGACTGCTGTTTTGAAACTTTACAGAAATATTCTGTTTAATATCTTCAGAAATATTTGACCTCAAGGTGAAACTGTAATAATTTGCGAAGCCAAGTAGCCTATATAAGGTGAGTTAAAGACAACTAGACAGAAGAATACAGATCATAAACCTAGTTATAAAAATTGTATGATTTTTTAAAAGATTTAGATTTATCTCTATTTTGAAAAAAATATTTTGCTGAGTAACATTCTAATCCAATTGTGTATAACTAATTTGAATGGAAACTACTTTCATTAAAAACTTTTTAAAATAAAAAAAGTACAGCATATTTGTTCAAAGAGCCAATGTTCCCCTTTTTTATAGGAATGTATTTTTTAAATATATTATATGAACCATCTACTTACAGAAACCACGCAAAGGTCAGAGTTTATTTTAAAGAAATCGACATGTGGTAAATCTCCGGTCAGCCTGCTGTGTCTGCGAACGTGCGCACATTAAGGTCATATGTTCGAGACTGGAAGTTACTGCCGTAAACGTTTTTTGGCCGTTAACGCTGACCCTTCGTCATTATTTGTCTAACTAAAATAAAACATAAGTGTTTAGCAACAAAAAACTTCCCTTAGGATTACAGTTTGTGGATAGCTCTTAAATTTGAATATATACTCAAACACAGACTTTATGTTGTTGTCTGTGATTTAAATCGTCGTATCTAGACCCCACTATTAAAGTCTCTGTTATTGATTAGATTGAAATAGTGATTAAAATATTTATTTTAAATGTTTTATTTTGCAGGTGCCAGCTATAGCTTACCAACCCGCTTTTGCTCCAGCATACGTCCCAGCTGCCCCTGCTTACGTTCCTGCTGCCCCTGCTTATGTTCCCGCTGCCCCTGCTTTCGTACCCGCTGCTGCTCCAGCTGTTGTAGCTGCCCCAGCTGTTGTTGCTGCCCCCGCCGCTCCTGTAGCAGCCGCCCCTGCTGCTGTTGCACCAGCTGATTCACCCGCCCCAGCTGCATCCTCCGATGACTCTGTCACCATCGAAGCCGCTGCGTAAACTTCTTCCAGATCCTTAACCATTCATTGGGCATTATTTGTAATTAGTTACTTTAATAAATAAAAAAATATTTAAAACATGTTATCGAATTTATCTATTTATAACCAAAATCATACAAGAAAAAAATCAATTGTTTAATAATAACAAACAAAAAAAAAGGAAAAAACTTTGCTCTCTCGGAAGTGAACACAATAATATTTCATTTAATCATCGCAATGAGTAACTTTTCGCTCATTTTAGGGTTTTCAATGGAATTTGAAAATTCCGAATGGTATTTTAATGCAAATTTGATGTAATAAAATTTTTTGTAACGTAAAGAGAGTTATGGTTTTTAAAGATATGTAATAATCATCATTTTAAAACGGCTAAAAGGATCTTGCAAAAAGGTGGTGATGTAGACACACAATACTTTCGCTTGGGAACTTATAGACTACATTTATAGCAAAGTTTTATCAAAATCTTTAAAGCTGTTTTTAAAAAAATCTGATTTCTTTTTAATAAAAACAGCTTCCATTTTTTTAAATAAAAAAACTGACCTGAGATATTGGCAAATCATACCTACATGCAAAATTTCATCAAAATTAATTTAGTCTCCAAAGATGTGCCTAGATACACAAACGGTCAAACATCCACTATAGATCAATTTTTGGTAACTAAGTGACCAGAAAACCGATTTCTTCGCAATCACTATAATTTCTTCATACTTTATTTACTGAAGAAGTAAACTGTTTTTAGGTGGTTTAGGAAATAAAATTAAGTATTCCCAAGTGCTATTCACATCCAATTTCCATTAAACGTGTTCAGATCTTGTTTTTATAGTCACATTATAAGCACAGTTAAGAAAAATAAAATATAAGAGAAAATTTTGTAAATTGATAATTTTTTTTAATTGTTCTTGAGTAGAAAATTATTTATTTATATTTACATCAATCAATAAACTGAAATAACAATGAATTATTTTTTATACAAATCTATTTCAGTGATTCATTGATAAAATTACAGTTCTACAAAAAAAATATTTCTTATTTGTACATTGAACATTTAACAATACATTGAATTAGTTAAATAATAGATTTTGTAAACATTACTGTAACTTTAAAAAACGTATGAATTCTATTTCATTACTAATTCTTATAACAGTGAACAATCGTGGTAGCACTGTACTATTTTTGTTTGTACATTACTTTGAAAAAAAAAATAAGCAAAGTAGAAAGTTTTATTTCATTAGATTCTCCGATAACAGTACAAGCTGATAAAGACTTGATTTAGAAAAAAATCAGTAGTCTATGTTTGCTAAAAAATGTTTCAATTTTGTATTTCATTTAAAGAATTAATGTTGTGTTTTATCAAAATTAGGTGCACACAAATTCAAAATGGACCACAAATCATAGATTGATTAATTATACTAATTTAAACACTAACTTCATTGGGAGCTCACTGAACGTTTTAATTCACTAGTATTTTAGTTCGCGGTACACATTTCCTCAACTTCTTCAGAACGGCAGGACCCCTTGCGGCATCGGAGGATAATCTGACGGCGTTCTTCTTTGGGCAGTGTCTTCTTGTTCCTTGGGCGGGCTGACGGGTAGCGGTGGAGGTGGCACGTCCGGGATGTCGCGGTTAGCGGGTCTGTTATTCTTTATCTGGTCGTCGACAACAGGCACCGTTTGTTGACTAGGCAAGCTGTACAGTACTGGTTGTTGCGGAGCGCGTTCAACAGGAGGGAGGTTTTTCTGGAAGTTGACCTGTTTGGGCGGAGGACTACCGTAAGCTGGGGCGAAGTAAAGCGAAGGTGAAGGGAACGCTGCCGGCCTTAGCACTGGAGCTACGGCTGGGTAGGCCTGACTTGGGATTAGCATTTCGTCTGACGTGATCAACGCGTTGTAGATACGTGGTACGCGCAACAGCTTCGCGCTCTCAGCTGTCATTGCGTACGTGATCACCAACATCACCTGAAACATGACACATTATCATCTGCAAGCTTTCAGCTCAAAACGGAATGTCATTACTTCTTTGAGGCTGCGTTAGAGATTCTATTAACAAAAACTCTGTTTAGTTTCCTCATTTTCAATGTTAATTTTTTAAAATAATTTTAGATGTAATTTCTCAAAATCGGTTTACCACTATTTGCTTAAATTTCGGTTAGATGTGAAGATTTATACTCAAGTTAATATAGCCCTACGAAATTTGTAAAAGGGAATTTACGATCGATAGTAACTAAAAAAAAACCATAAAGGTCAGAGTCAATTTACACTTTTTTAATATTACTCCGGAGCCAAAAAATTCTCTTCTATTTGCAATTTTCTACAATGACACATATAAGATAAAAATATGGTTTTTTTCCAGATCCGAGACTTTCAAACGAACACCGATCCTGACTCTAGATCAATTTTCGATGGATCGTTAAAATTTATTCGTGTGTGTGTGTGTGTGTGTGTGTGTGAGAGAGAGAGAGAGAGAGAGAGAGAGAGAGAGAGAGAGAGAGAGAGAGAGAGAGAGAGAGAGAAAGAAGAGAGAGCGAGAGGATTCACGCTCACGTTCAAAATAAATTATGATGTTAGCTTGAACAAGTTGCTTAACAAGTAAAAATTCGTTCAACAGTTTCAAAATAGCGGCCATTTTAAAATCTTTAAAAATTCATAAGCAATCAGCGTTAAAAACTGCATAAATTAGCACTTTGAATTTTCCAAATGCGTTGAAATTAAGAAATTTAAATTGAAGGCGGTTGAGTTCATTTTCACATTCTCAGTTCGATTTGAAAGTTTAAAATGCTAATATATACAAAGGCCCTATATGAATGCTCATTATGATAGCATAATCAGAAGATAAAGGAAAATATTTTTCAAAAATTCGCTTAAATCAGGTTAGCGAAATGTGATTATTTTGTATAGGGCCCGTAAAGAGTACTTTAAGCAAAATGCTTAAGTACTCAAAATAGTTCGAACATTTTGTTGTTTAAGTGGTAATTATTTGTATACCAAAAATGGCTTGGGCTGGTTGTGATGTTGGATTCTGCGTGATGCAAGTACACAAATTTATATTTATATATAATAGTATATTTTGCGTGTCGCAAGTCTCAAATTAATTACAATTAAAATTTCCTGTGTCCCCCCGGAATCGAACCGGGGCCTTCGTGCGTGTAAGACGCACGTGATACTTCTACAATACGGAAACTACGAAGAAGTTTGACCGATGTAAATATATGTATATATATATATATATATATATATATATATATATATATATATATATATATATATATATATATATGATGTATATATCATATATATATATATATATATATATATATATATATATATATGAATTGTCAAGTTAATTTTTATATTGGTAGTTACAGTAAAATATCAGTCCTTTTATATTAATTTCACTAAACAGGTTTTATGTTATGCTATGTTTTCGGACAAATTATCGTAAATAAAATAAATAGGAAGGAAAAACATGATACATGATATTTATTTTTGGTTTAATAAGAGCATTTTTTTATTATGAAATGGTCTCTACATATGGAAAAACTAGATGAAAAATCTAATGAAAATCTTTATTATTTTCCCAACCAATATGCACAAATACACGGACAAAAACATTGTCAGTCACTGGAATAGATAACCACAATTTCAATTCAGAAAAGTTCGGATAAATTTTAAAATCAACGTTTCCACAATGTTATACTTTAATGTAGTGAGAAAAAGTTATAAAGCAGATACAGTAACCTTTTTTGTGCTCAGCAGAACTAATGACAAAGGTAGACAGACCATTAGTGCATTAGTCTGCACTCGGCGATAAAGATACGAGAACAAACGAGATTTGAACCTGTGTCCCTAGAATTTAATCTCAACAGGTATGGTACACTAGCCTGCCTTAGATGCATATTACACTATCAAAGAAACGTCAAATTTCTGTGATCAAAGATCTTTTATGATTGATAAATGTTTTATGAACATTTGACATGTTGTAATATTTAACACAAATTTTCAATATTCGTGAAAATAACCACAAAATATTGTATTTTGCTGTCACACTGGTATTTATTGTATGGTAATATTGTATTGTCCTTTCATTTTATACTTAAAATTGATGGGCTTCATTGTCATTGACTTTTGAAGCTTTAAAAACACATTTTATTAATAATATTACCATCTAGTTCTGTAAAAAAAATTAAAACGCATTAAATCAAAACTGCAGTCTCAAAATATGTTCAAAGTTGTTAATAGGAAAGTATAGGCCTTAGTTATAAGTGTGCAGTTTTAAAGATATCTAATATTTTAAACCATTTGGTCTTGTCATGTGACTTCCTATGTTTTATGTATTATAAACTTGGCATCACATGCCACTTGTTTGTTTAGAACTAATTAAAAATTCTAGAATTTAGAAGAATAGTAAATTCTTTAGACTAACTACTAAACTGCCTTATATGCTGACGCATGAGGCTTTGTTGATTGACTGTCTCAAAAATGTTTTCTTCTATATAACGGCAACAGTTTTATTGTACAACGTAGGCCTAAACTTCTCTGGCTGTATTGACGTTTGGGTTTTTGTAGTTAAGTAATTAATTGTGAAATGAGCGAGCTGCTAACATTATTGTGTTACTTAAATAACACAACCTAACCCTAAAATATACCTAGTTAATGACCCATCTGATTGAAGAAATATTTGTCTTTGATACAATATTCACAAATATTTGAACAAGATATATAGGTTGTTTGAAAAAGAACTCCCAAGTTTTAATGTGCTCAAGAATCTGTACAAAGTGACATCACTATTCTAGTTTGTGGTATTTAATTCATCAACTGCCCAAATTTGGCTCACGTAAATGTGAGAATTCAGTTCCTGCAGTTGGCAGGCCTGCGTGACCTTGAGAATAACGGCGACAGCGCTCAGTTCAGGCGTTCGGTGCAGTGCAATGGCTACTCCCACAACAAAAGTGTAAACTGAGCCTGTTATAACAGGACAACGTAATTTTAGACGTGAGTATGGTGGTGAACCACCTACAGCAAAAACTACCAGTTAGTCTTTCAAGGAAACCGGCAGTGTTTTAAAAGCGAAGTCGCCAGATAGAGGACTTCTGAAGCTACTGTTGAACAGATCCGTGTTTCGTGTGTTCGTAGCCCAAAGAAGTCATTGTTGGCCGGACGTAGTCTACAGTTAGGAGTGCCTAAAGGTATTTTGTACGATAAGGTACGTAAAAGACTTCATTTGCGCGCCTACAAATTATAATTGTTACATGAAATTAAATCTGCTGATAAAAACAAAAGATTGCAGTTGCTTTTAACTTTCTACATAGAACTGATGAACATAACAATTTTTTTAGAAATTTTCTGTTTTTTAATGAGGCAACATTTTATGTGAGTGTAACAGGTAATCGTCATAACTGCAGAATTTGGGGAGCAGAGTCACCACATGTCGTTATTCAGCACAATGTGACTGTTTGGTGATGTTTGATGGAAGATCGAGTTATTTGTCCTTTCATTTTTGTAGAAAGAACAATAAACAGGGACGTTGACTGTGACATGTTGACAGAGTATGTCTTTCCCAAAATGGTTGAGCCGCCTCGGTGGCTAGTTGATAGCGCACTAGGCTTTCACTCCGAGGACCCGGGTTCGATTCCCGGCCAGGGCTTGGCATTTTCATACGCTATAAGTCATCCCATCGTTTGCATTAGCCCAAGTGTGCACAATAGTCGGACGTTAAACACCAAAAAAAAAAAAAAAAAAATCCCCAAATGGAAGATATTGATGTGGAAAAAAGCTTGTGTTTTCCAACAAGTTGGGGCCCCACATCATTACAGTAACCGTGTGTGCGCGGCTCTTGACAGTCGCTTTCCGGGAAGGTGGATAGGCAGGGCTAGGCCACTCTTTTGGCCACCACGAAGCCCGGATTTAACCCCACTTGACTTTTGCTTTTGGGGGACACATAAATATTGTTGTGTACGCTGAAAAAATCCGTGACAGCAACCAATTACGGGAAAGAAGCATCGCGGCGGTTGAGGCAGTTACACCAGCTATGTTGGTGAATACTTGGCGAGAAGTGGAATATCTCGATGTGTATAGAGCAACAAATGGATCCCAAGTTGAAGTTTACTAACATTAACAAAAATGTAAGGTATTCTCTTTCATTGTATGTACTCGTTGATGTAGTTGATTTCACTAATTTCACCATCAAATTTACACATAAAACTAGGGAGTTCTTTTTCAAACATCATGTATTGTCGAAGTTTCATAAAATATTTAACTAATATCTTTGACAGTGTAATGGATGTGTCAGTGAACAAGTTTTTGTCAGCATTGTTTTACAAATTATGTCCTGAAAACCTCCCTTTTTGTAAGAGCTGTAAGAGGGTCTGAAAAAATATAATACTTTGTATACAAAATTATCTGAAACTTGCAAAATAAAAATTTCCGACATCCAATTAAATAACGTTAAATGATTAGTTAGTTTTACCTGAGTAAACAAAGCTATAAATATTGATTGTTGTTATTGTTTACTATGTGGATGACTGTTTCTAGACATATTTATAGATAGAATTGTTCGAATAAATGTTAAAGAATGCTTGACTTCTAAATTTAAAAGAATTTAAATATAGGCCTATAGCTACTTCTGTCGAATAACTATCTAGTTTGTCTGATTTTTGTCAGAATACAAAACGTAAAATCAGCTGATCGGTTAATAAACAGCTATTACGAAAATTGTTAGAATCAGATAACGTAATAGATGTCGATATTTTAAGCGAAATTTGGGGGAACCGGTTTTGATAAGTTAGGAAATTGTTCAGTTTTCTCGATACCTCGAATGTCAGAACGTTTTCAACCATACATTGTAATGGTTGAATGAATCTTGAGAGTGGTTGAAGTTAATCTGTTCGTTTACATTAAAATTTGGATTTTTACAAATATATTTACATATTTCCAGAATTCCTAAGTTATTGACTTGTATACCTTTTTTGTTTTTATGTATTACAATAATATTGTTCAGTATAAAATATTTTTCAATTAGGTACTATATAACTGTCCTAATGGTTTCCTAGACTATATTCCTAGACTAATGGTTTCTGCATTGTTTTATGAATAGCAAAAGTGATTTTAAATCAGTATTATTACTTGACATTGAAGGACATACACTAAATTCAACACCCTGTCCTCTAATCGTTAAAAAGTAATGATTTTTTTTGTAACAATTTTTTTGTGTAATTGTAAACCAGGTAAATAGGAAAGTATCCGAAAGAACTACTAATAACTCTTAATGCATCGATGTCAATAGTTTCTTATTTATTGAACACACAGTCGGTACTTGGTGAAACTCCATTGTATCCAGGAAAATTATACCACTTATACAGTTTGGCAAAAATTCTTTTTTAATCAGTGACATAAGTTTTACCGTGAGTTTTCTTTAGAGCAGTTTTGCCAATTTCAACCGTAATAATTACCCACAGCCAGACATAAAATTTCCCGAAAATTAACACAGTTAATAATGTGTATGTGTGTGTGTGTGTGTGTGTGTGTGTGTGTATATATGTGTGTGTGTGTGTGTGTGTGTGTGTATATATGTGTGTGTGTGTGTGTGTGTGTGTGTGTGTGTGTGTGTGTGTGTGTGTGTGTGTGTGTGTGTGTGTGTGTGTGTGTGTGTGTGTGTGTGTGTGTGTGTGTGTGTGTGTGTGTGTGTGTGTGTGTGTGTGTGTGTGTGTGTGTGTGTGTGTGTGTGTGTGTGTGTGTGTGTGTGTGTGTGTGTGTGTGTGTCTTTTCTGAATAGAAATTTTTATCTTTTGAGTTACTCGCACAAAATTTTACTAAGGTTATTTGGGGTATAAGAACCTAAGGACAAATACTACAGGGTTGGTAGTCCCTTCACACCCACCCCTAAACCAAAATTGCTATTTTTCAATTCATTTAAGTCATCAAAGCGGACAAAAATATTTGTTCGCGATCTTTAGCAATGTTGTTGGTTTTCACGAGACATAAAATTTCCCCACAGAGACTCTTGACTTCAAAAACACTTCCTCAACACTTAAAATTGAATTTCGTTGGAATTTGATCAACGAACAGTATTTTTCCGTAATTATCGTAGTGAATTCTAATAATTATTTTATTTAGACAAAATCAATAAGTAGTATCCATGGATAGAGTACTATAAAAACCAACGCTATGCATGAAAACAAGCAGTAAAATAATATTTTGAAGGATAAAGATTACCTAAAGAGAGTTGACTGAGGAACAGAAAAAGCTAACCGAGCATAGATCACACGTAAAGATAACTGAATACAAAATGAGCGACAGAGTACACAAAATTTTAACACTGATAATGTAGTCAAAATGGGAATGCAAGTTAAATAATTTTTTGGATAAATTTTGTATATCTCGGTAGACCTAAATTATCCGCTTTCTTTCATTACCCACACTGACTATCCACGAGCCTCAAAATTACCCGCCAATTGGTAATACTGCTTCAGACGTAGTGAAGCAAAAATTACAAAAGGAAGGTAAAGAAATAAAGAACTGACATTGTAAAAAGTCGGTAAGCAGCAGGTTGGGAAACCACTAACAATTGGCTTGAGAGTGGTTGAAGTTAATCTGTTCATTTACATTAAAATTTGGATTTTTACAAATATATTTACATATTTCCAGAAGTCCTAAGTTATTGACTTGTATACCTTTTTTGTTTTTATGAATTACAATAATATTGTTCAGTACAAAATATTTTTCAATTAGGAACTATATAACTGTCCTAACTTCCTAGACTAATGGTTTCTGCACTGTTTTATGAATAGCAAAAGTGATTTTAAATCAGTATTTTTACTTGACATTGAAGGACATACACTAAATTCAACACCCTGTCCTCTAATCGTTAAAAAGTAATGATTTTTTTGTAACAATTTTTTTGTGTGATTGTAAACTAGGTAAATAAGAAAGTATCCGAAAGAACTACTAATAAAGCGCCATTTTATATGGGTGAGGGTAAAAATATATACTCTAATAGTTTTTACGTTAAACTCGAAAATTGTTTAGGCAGTTAAATGAATAACATTGAATTTTATGAAAAAAGTGTTCATACTCCTACTAATTTTACTTATGTTATTCAGAACCCAGAACATTTGTTCCACCCTGTATAGTAACGGATTGAAAGAATCATAGATAGATATTCTTTAAACGCAAGAATATAGTAGTTGCGTTTAAAAATACAAGGGTCTTCAGAGAAATAACATGAACATTTAATTTAGTTTAATTTGTTTGATTTTGTTCCGGATTGTTCTAGGAAGGAAATTTCAATATATAAAAATGCTGTTAAATTTAAAATAACTAACAATATTGCATAAATAAAACAAAATTGTAAAATAACCTTTCATCTATTCTAATATTTACAATATTTCCTTACAAAAAAGTGTTATTAGTTCTTGTTTTGAGTGTTTTTAATAATTTTCCTTATTCTTTCACAGATATTACTTTTTTAATTTTAATTTAATGGAATTGTTTTATTCTCAAAATTATCACTCACGATGTAGGAACAATACTAAAGTAGATGTTAAGTTTCACAAAGAAACACAACAAAATATAAATCAGCTGTTAAATTAATATCACATGTTTCATTTGTTCAAATGATACAACTACCATAGCTTTAATATTTTACAAACTATATAATTTTGTGTCAGTTTTTTAAATAAAACTCAACAAATATTTTTAAATTTCATAAAATTTCTTCAGAAATACGATCTATTATGCATTTCTTGGAAAAAAATAAATAAAACTACCCGGAAGTAAAATGTTTTCAGAACAGTCATTAGAAACGCATTTCATATGAAGTTATTATTAAAAACGTTAGACTTTCACAATTGTTAGCAAACCTGCACGGTTAGTAATTTCCAATGACACGTCAAATATTGCAATCTTATTTTATTTGTACAAGGAAATCTCTTAATTATTACATTAGCAGAGATGATGTTGCCATGGTTACAAATGGCCTAACACGTATGTTCACAAACACCCACTTCCAGTAAACATACTTACCTTGAATCCATACATCTTCAGCTGGTAGACGCCAAGTCACTGCCTCTATTGAAAACTTTGCACAAATCGGCCTTTCTCTCGCCCCTCTCCCCCGCCATAGCCTTGGCGCACCTGTTCCTTACAGCCTCCAAGGGTCACGGGCAGACTGCCAGAAACTGTCTTCCTCAACACCGAACTGTTAGACTGGCGATATTGGAGTATAGAAAGTAACTGAGGCTTTCTGGGTATTACTATTACAGGCGTGTAATCAGCCTTAGGGGATATTTCAGTGGCAAGTCTTGTTGCAATAAGCTGTATATACACTTTCAGCAAAAACCACTTCACAGTCTACCTCGTAACATTTGCTTGAATAGAGGGCGCTGATTCGGTCCTGGGAGGGGTGTTCTTTATAAGCACAAGACGGTTTCCGCATTACGTTTTACCAGTAAAAAAATAGTTATTAATACGGCCTTCTGAATCGATTAGACAAAATGAATATAGTACATCATGACTACCATTATTTTGTCGATACCCCGCAGGGGGATGCAGACTAGCTGCACCTATTGAAAGGATTTAGACGTCTCTCGCGGTACTCGAGTCTAACACAAACTTACACTTACAAAACTACACTTACGACTTTAACACTTTACACTCACACTTTCATTTAGGGAGACGATAATAGCCTTAATGTGCTTTTCGCCTTAAAATAACAAAAACAAAAATGTTTTGTCGGTAACTTCCTGTCCGAATGTTTTACGATATTTTTTACCAAATTTCCACTGGACAAAACGACCTATTGGAGCCGCTAATCATGGTAAGACCCAGACTCTTGACCTGAAAATAAGCACCGATCCTGATCTCTAGACCACTTTTTGAGGTATTGTTAAAATTCTTATATATATATAAGAACCGAAATTCACTTTAGTGCATATGTTTAAAACAAAAATCGATTAAAGAATTTGCAAAAATTTCGTAAATCAGCAAAATTCGTTCAACAGTTTCAAAATGGCGGCCATTTCAAATTTTTTTAAATTCATAACATTTTTGTCTTACATCATTTTGAAAATCCGATTTCACAGTCGTAATCACCGTATTTTCAGTACAATAATTCAGATATAATATACTCAGGTTTTAATGCTGATTGTGATGATGAAATTAGAATTTCTGGTATTTCGTTTTTATCACGTCAGCGAGGCAGCTGCGTGTCGCGATTATAATTTCTTCTAATGAAATTAATTGAGGTTAGTTTATTACTGTTAAGGAAATGTACTTTGAACAGCATTAGTGCAAAATTAGTGAAACTTGTTTTGTAAGTGTGTGGACATTGCCATACATATTGATTGTATGCACTATTTGTTAATACATATGACAGATATCTCATTTTGAAAGTTTTTTTGAAAGCATTGCTTCTTCACTTTATATATTTCTTGATTTCAAAGTTACAGATGAATAAAATTGTGAACTCATTTTTTTCTTGGTAGAATAAACCGCGATATCTTTTTTTATCAACCAAAACAGATTCATATTTAAAATAAGAATGCATTAAACCGTAAAGAGAATATAGTAATCATATGGTATGTTGTAAACGTGTATTCACGCTTCGCGTCTGCACTCTAGCGGCTAGCTATTGAACTAAGGGTCTCCAACTTCCCGGTAACAATTTGCGGCTTGATTTTATTATTGTTTGCCGGTTATTGTTATAATATACACAATTTAAAATTGAATTTCACTTTAAGTAGTCTTCTTTGTGTTGAGCTTAATAATTAATATTTCTTTGACGGACAGATAATACTCAACAAACAATTTTAAACATAAACTCAAACAAATTGAAATACACAAGAGCGCCTAAATTGAAAGACGCGAATTCTAATATTATAATTAATAAACAACAAGTTAATAATACACCAAAATAATCTAATTAGAAAAAAACTAGTTATATTTACTATTTTTATATCAGAAGAAAAGGATTAACAATTAAAAAACCACTTCTTATTTGAATTTATTGTTACGTTTATCCTGTAAATATTCAGTCTATAATTTTATTTATTCAATACTAACAATTGTTACTTTATACCAAAATATATCTATTTTTGATTAAATACAGCCTTCTGTTTACATTATATTTTTTAATCTATAAAGTTTTTACATTCCTTAAAATAAACAATAATTATTACCATGGTGGAAAATGTTTTTAAATTAGACAACAGTATGAAATGAAATTACTAAAATTGTATTCAAAGTTATTCAGCGCCTAAAAACGTATTGTATTTTTACCATTTATCATCTGTCGAACATTTCGACCACTTGGTGATGTTTCTTGTGTTTTTGGTGATGTTAATTAGTTTTTATTTTCAAACTATATATTTTGCTGATCTTGGTTCCAGTCCGGTGTATAAACGAAAAAATAGTTTCAATTATCCCAATAAGTGCCAGAACGTATGCAACCCATTAATTTTTATAGAATTTATACGCTGATATTTTTTTTCAGTTTAAAATAAGTATGTTTTCAGCTAGCGAATAACGAAACATTGCTCAATAGTTGCAATCATCCGCGAACAAAATAGAAACAAGTTGGAAAAATGAAGAATAAATATTTATTTTCCATTTGGAACCTTTTGACTGCTCGGAAAACTTATTTATTAAAGATCCTTTTTATATTTATGTTATCCCCTTAAATTAAACAAAAAATATTTTGTAAACTTTGAACTGCAGATGAGGGTATAGCAGAAAACAAGCGGAAACATTTTTATGAGTTATCATTAGATTTATCCAAATTTTGCAAATTTCAGTGATCTATGAGAAAATTGGCTATTGATCCAAATAGTACAACTAACAACAGTGAAGGTGTTTGCTAAAGATATGACAGTAGTTGCTACAAATAAAAAAGATTTACGAGTTGATGAAGTAAGACTTCAAATCAACCATCACAATAGAATATTTATGGTAAAGCAAAAGAGATTTCCTACAGGTAGACTCGGGCAGAGGAAATTTTAATGCAGCTAATGCGTTCAGATACTTAGAATCCATAAGAACTTAGAATAAAGTATAAGATGATACAGTAGAAGGATCTTTATAGCGAATCGCAGGAAGTCATTCTCACAACAATCCTGAATTCAATAGTTATTCAGGTTTATAATAGTTATTATGAAGGCATTTATAATTTATAAGTGTTCAGAAAAATAAATTAAGAATTTCAGGAAAATTATGGACTAGTAAAAGAGAAGTAACAACTGTAGAGTTAAACCAAATGGAGCTGAGGCATTTTTACACTCAGACGGACTGATGGGAAGTGTAAAATTCAGAAGGCTGAAACAGGATGGAGGTTAAGAGCATTCCCCAAACATTTTCCGTCGACTACGTCACGGATCACGGAAAATTAAAGATAAGGGGTCGCACAAATCAGACGAGAATTGTTCTTGCAGATGTCAGTCTTTCTTAAGCTAAAGTATTTCAGCATATGACTAAACTTTGACAAATTTAGAATCTTAATTTGCACAGAAGTTAACGTTAGTTGTACTACATGTAATATCCTGCAGATAAAGTTATAGTTGTAGTTGAACGGGAAGGAAGGAATTAGCATTATTAATTCCGTGACTAATTTACTTCTCATTTCGATTTGTCTAGCATTTAGACGCCATCAAGATTACGGAAACAATTCCTACTTCGCGAACACTTCCGACTAGAATCCTTACTAAGCGCTGTAATTTTCGCAATTTCAAAGAAATTGGAAACAAACATATTTACTACAGAATTTTTTTTAAAATGGCAATTTTTTCTCACTTTAGGATATTTTATTTTGACAACGAACACAAGACTAGATCTGAATTAACACAGCAAATATTTTTGCTTCAAATCGCCTTTATAATTTGAAACCTTTCACCGGAATATTAGCCTAGACGTATATGAAATATCTAAACAATTATGTTCTACTTGTGCAAATATTTTTGATTGTATTTTGTACTTATAACTAACAAATTTTTAAACTAGTCTTAAATTGCTTATATTCGTAAACATTAAAATTATTAAACCCTACAGTGATGTGTAATACATACAGTTGTAAACTATGCATATTGAAAACGTTTCGTTATACAAAGTGTATTAAAAAAAGTACAAGTGTGAAACTCAAGGAGTTACCGACAGAAGCGAAACTTTTGCTAACGATTACTTTACTGAATATATAATAAGTTTGAAGGTAAGATAATAATAACTTGTTTAGTTCCAATGAACCTAACTTAAATATTATTTACTGTAGTTATAGTAAAAATCAGTTGTTTTATATTAATTCGTGATGTCAGCTGATTTCATTGAACAGCTGATAGGCTGTAATAAATTTCAGGTTATGTTGTTAAGAACTAGCAATATTAATAACAGTTATATTTATATTAATTTCGAATGTAAATGGTTACAACTTTCACGAGTACTTCAAAGATTAAAAATACCGAAACCAAAGCAACACAACGTTTTCATATAATATGCGTGTACTGTCATCGATAAGGAGGAAAAAGAAAGAGATAGGCATAGAGAGACGGAGTTCGTTTGCTCGTTCGTTCCACATATCCGTTACATTCTTCCGTTCGGCAGACTTTTTCTATCCACTCCTCTCGCCAAAGCTAACATTAAAAGCTTCGCTTCAAAAATAAATATTTGAATTTAAAAAAAACTGTATATATTTACATTTGCTCAAAAGTTTCTCCTGTGTATTAATAGTTTACAATAATAATAATTTTTAAATAGACACTTTTCATAAAAGGCATTTTGAAAAAAATTATTTTAGTAAAAACTTTTAGAAATTAACTAATTTATCACTTGAAATTTCTTGAAGTAAAAGAACAAAATTTGGAAAAATGAAAATATATTCAGAGTTTTAAACAAAAAATGTCATTTCTTTTACATACAGCAACTAAAAGGGAACAGTGAACGATTAAAAAGTTATATAATATTAAAACTATTTACATAATACAAATATACAATCATCACTGTTACATAATACACAAACACAATAAGGAAACACCTTTACTACAAAATGAAAACTAAATTTAAAAAAATCTATTTATGTAGTTCCTAATTTATTAAATATTTATAGTGAACTTATATATATATACATTAGGAGTTCGTGGCAAGTTTTTGTTATTATAAGTTAGTTTCATTTTGTGGCAAGGCTTAAGTATTGTATATTTTTACACTACGTTTAAATACAAATAATTTTAATATATAATTTATGCAGGAATGTATTTAAGCATAGAAACTTACGACTAAGAAAATTGTGTACATATTCATTAAACAGTTTTATTGAACATAATACGTTTTTGCTTAAATTTACTGACGTTTCGCTTTACGAACGTATATTTCTTATTTTTTTATAAAAGTACCCACGTAATATGTGTACTTCTTACAAGAAATACACTTCAAATTTATAAATTATTTCCTATAACTCTTGTACTCGATTATCAAATGAAATAAATTCATATTTCAAATGCACTGACGACATTACAAATAACACCGTTCTTTTACAAAATACAAATTCAACTAAAAGACTGATAAAAAATATCATAGCCTTTTAAAGTAAGAGCTTTGACTGGATTGAAATAGCTTATCTAGTTCGTACAACAAAATATGTCAATAATATAATCATAAAAGTATTTTCACTCAACACATTGACTCCAATTTATCAACTCCTTACTTCTGTTTCTGAAATACAAAATTGTTCAAATATATTTACAAACTCTTAATACTGTAATTAGCTTAAATAAATCCTATCGATAAATTCATTTCGATTTATTCATTGCAACGACTATCAATAATGATTGATGTTTACAGCTAAAGTGCAATACACAGTATAAGCTTTGATTCGCAACAATTGAACTAAATTGGTTCTATTGGTATTGACGTAATCCTGCGGAGGACGAGAAGAGGCAAGTGCGGCTTCAAGGCGAGGATGACGACCACCAGAGGACTGAGAACGAGCAGCATAGAAGCATACAGAACTAGGAGTAGCCAGACAGGAGCGCTCAGCGTGGTAAACATAATCTGCAAAACGTAGATTTTGACAATGAAACGTTCAATAAAAAATATTCATGAACATTAATTTTATCGACGCGAGGAATCTTCTTCAACAGTTCGGGAGTTTAGGATTTGGTGTATGTGTTTGTTTCGCATTTTTTGATAAAAACATTAACCGATTGTTTTAAAATTTGGAACGAAGGTACCTGAATGACGTATTTCTTTTTAAGATAGCGGCCTCTGATTTAACAATGACGAATGTGCGCCATTTTAATCAAACGTATAGCCCGATTGTTTTTAAATTTCGAACAAAGATACTTTGTATAAAGCTCGAACGACGTATGTGTAAGACTTTTTCTTTCTTACTTCCATTTCAAAATGGCAGCTTCTGATTTAACGACGAAGATTGTAAGCAATTTTATTTAAACGTATTGACCGATTGTTTTGAAATTTGGTGGAAAGGTATCTCGTATAAGGCCCGAACGACCTACGTGTAAGGTTTTTCCTATTTACTTTCGTTTCAAGATGGCGGACTCTGAGTTAACGATGACTACGCAATTTTAATCAACCTTAACTGGCCGATTGTTTTCAAATTTTGTGCGAAAATACTTTGTAGTTGCTGGTTATTTCCAGTAACACTGGCTGAATGGAAAACGACCTATCATAATTTTGACATATTTATGGAGAAAAAGCATAAAACTTCCCATAAAGTTGGTCCAGTAATATTCTCCGTAAATATTAATGTTACGGAAATGGTTAAATATTCCGTTTGGCTTAAATGGTTACGAGCAGTGGCTGGGCAATTAACTAAGAATGAACGCTACAGTTCTTTGAACTACTAGTTAGGTAAGTTTTTGCGAGTCTCAGGATAACACCATTTAACGCTTTGAAACAAAGAGATTTTCAATAAACTATTAGATTAGTTATGCATGTAAGAACCAGACCCTATGAAATGAGCACCGATCCAGATGTTTAGTTCACTTATTAACTACTCGTTTTATCTTTTAGCACTCTAGAGTTATTATTGTCTGATTTGATTTATGCTGCAAAATACGCTTAACGTTTCAAAATGGCTGTTTAAAAATTAATAACTTTTTATCTTACATTTTTTTTAAACATTAATTTTTTTTAATTAATTACAGCACTGCATCTGTCTCGCTGACGTGATGGAAGCTAACAATAATACCATCCATTCTTATTGACGAATTTTAATTAACTATTGGAATTGCTATGTAAGACTCAGCCCTATGAAATGAGCACCGATCCAGATGTTTAGTTCACTTATTTATCTACTTGTTTTATCTTTTCGTTAGCACTCTAGCATTCATTATTATTGTCTGACTTGATTTAAACGGCAAAATACTTGTAACGTTTCAAAATGGCTGTTTAAAAATTAATAACTTTTTATCTACTTTTTTTTAAAAAAAACTTTTTTTTAAACTAATCGCGGCATGTATCTGTCTTCCTGATGTGATGGAAGCTAACAATAATGCCATCCATTCTTATTAACAAATTTTAATGCATTATTGGAATTGCTATGTACCACTCAGCACTATGAAATGAGAACCGATCCCGGCGTTTAAATTTTAAGTAGTTTTGTCCTCGTGTTAGCGGTCTAGTGTTTGCAATAGTGGTGTGGTTTGATTTAAACTAACAGAGAAATAGCTTCAACCGGTCCTGAACCCAGCAAAATCCGTTTAACCGTTTCAAAATGGTTAACGCACACGCTGCTGTCTGTGTGACTTGATGGAGCAAATTTGCTTTTAAGAAAATCACATGGCCGAACACGTTTTTATAGTAAAAGCACGAAATGTACCGTATCAAACCTTGTCATATTCAGGGCCGCATTTAGACGTTCAACCCTTTTATCGTCGATGTCCCCCCCCCCACATCTTACGCTCCTTTATTTTGAACATTAATAACTTGTCTTTTGCCTATACACAAGTAAATATCCCATATAAGTAATCAATTGTTTAAAAATATCATAAATTGGGAATAAATTGTAAAAACAACACTGTGAAATTAATAATGCTAACCTAAAATTAGACTCTGTCAGTTAAAATACAAAATATCATTAATTCAAGACATATCTCATATCAATATAAAATATCATGATTGAGTTCACAATAAGACATTAAGGTATGGAGACTTACAATTTTCGTCTGTCTTTAATTTTTGAAAATTTTGAAATAATCTCTCTGTAATCCAATGATGATATTACGTCTTTTCAGCGGCATTTATGGCTGCAGCATTCAACTATACGGGCCTCAGGTAGTTTTTCACTCACATTAGGGTTGAAAGACCTTTTTCATGAAAAATTAGCTACGGCTATATGCAATATTATTCTGTGAAGTGTTGTGGTAGACACATCTACTTAATAATAAGCAAAGATACATATAGTCTTCTGACACAGCAGGGGGTGCAGACTAGTTGCACCTATTGAGAGGATTTAGACGTCACTCGCGGTACCCGAGTTTAATACACACTGACACTTGCAACACTTCACTTACAACTTTAACACTTTACACTCACACTTACATTTAGGGAGGCAATAATAATCTTAATGTGCTGTTAGTCTAAAAATAACAAAAAAATATAGTCTTCCGTTTTCTTTGTAAAAAAAAATATA
>CM040191.1:16085000-16100000 GCA_022606455.1 Callitettix versicolor | reverse complement strand
TGTTGGAACTCTTAAATACTAGCAATAATATTTTGTAACATTGTAGTTTTAGCTTAAAGTTGCTACACTTACGCAATGCTCTGGCAAGAATTGGACTTTCATCTCCAGATGTCGCTCACATCGCTGAAACCAACAGACAAATACTTAAGTTATAATAAAAATTATGTAATCTGTTTACAAATACATTTCGAAAACAAGTGGCAGCTGTAGATATGCCACTTCGTAAATATTGGTTTAATTTATTAATACCCTAATAATTTTGAAATCTGGGCTAGGCATGTACTACAATGGTTTAATACAATAATTTAAAGCATTATTAATTAACATATTTGTATACTTAATATTATAAAACAATTTTGAACAAAGTATGTGCAATAAACGAGGTAGGGCCAAAAAGTTCCCGGAATCGAACTATGAAAATTTATTCGACGTAAGTATAATATTTTAATTTTACTTTCCTTCGAAATATCCGCTGTTTAGAAAAGGATGGTGCTTCCTTTAAAACCCTCAAAGAAATGTCAGTCTATCAAAAACATCAACAAGAAAGGAAAAAATTCGATTGACGATGCCGCGGTGATGTTGGAGGAGGTTTTCCTGCGCTTGATTCATTACGAATTTTTTCTTGAATGGGAAAATGGTTACAAAAAAATTTCAAGGAGATCCTGAATCGGTTACGAGATGCAGTTAGATGACAACTGAAAAATGGGCAGGGAACAATTGGTTTTGGAACACTCTCTCTATTCTACCAACCTTGCAAAACCGGGATTTTGGTTTCCACGATTGAAAACGACATTGAATGGATATCGTTTTGCTGATTCGCAAGAGGTGATGGAAAATGCGACGAAGCGGCTAAACGAAATTTCCAAAAATAGTTTTCAGGAGTGTTTCTAACAGTATGAATCGTGAAAGAAGTGTACAAATGCAGACTGAGAGTATTTTGAAGGAAACTAAGGTTAAAATATTATACGTGCTTTCAATAAATTTTCATTGACAACTTTCGGGAACTTTTTTACCCAACCTCGCATATTTAAGAGTAAACCCTAGGAAAACTTGGTTCTAGATGGGTAGGGTATGTAGTATAATGGCGTTAATAATAATTAATATATTTCGTTATTCAACTCATTTGTATACATAATTTTTAACAAATATTAAATGTAAAAAAGTTAAAATCAGTAGCTGGTTTAGAACTCGCATCCTTTATTTCTAGCTGGTTTTTTCACCATCAAAATTCTAGTCAGCCATTTCAAAAATTATGCTGTTTACAATTCAACAAGTTTTCATTAGTTTCGTTACTGCCAATGAAATTTTAAATTTAAAAAATTGAGTTTTAATTATAATTTCAAATTACTTATGCAACAATATTTGAATTTCTAGTTTCAATTAAGTGTGAAAATACCGAGCATACCTGCCAGTAGAAATAAAGATTTCACAAACTTTTGGTTCAAAAGCTAACGACAAAAAATTAGATAATATGTTTCAAAATCGTTTCATCAAATTTCAATAAAACTTTATTCAGTGTACAAAATATAAAATTTAAAAATTAAGGTTCGAGAAAAAATTGAAAAATACAACAGCCAGATTTTTAAAAAATTACCCTTCAACCGAACATTTCTTAAAATGCATTTTTTCTACTGACTAGATTCAGGAATCTTTTGCATGTTTACCAAATTTTAAACTAATTTTGATAAACCAGGTTAATTTTAATTTTTTTTAACCAGCCTATGGACTAATTTTAGGAAAATTGATCAAAATCCTTATAACTAGTTTTGAGAAATTTCAATTTAAACAATTTTTTTACAAAAAAAGTTTCGGAAAACATTAAAAATTAGTTCAGTGATATTGATAAACGCAAACAGATTTCATAAATATCGATCCATTATTTTAGTTTTCAGTAATGTTTTTTTTTTTTTTTGCATGATACATTTATAAAAATGTCAAGATCGATTTTTCACGTCCACCAATTTCTTCGTATAGTATACTTTATAATTTGTATAGAAAAGTAAAAATGTAAAATCACACTTTGAATAATACAAAAAAACGCCCTGTTGGTGTTAAGTTCTTACGTAACAAATCTAGTTAAAATGCAAATTCTTGTTTTTGCGAAATACATTACACAAATCGATTGCTGGTTTTATGGTGCTAAACAGAACACTATTCTCAGAAAGTTATTACTCAATCCACTTTCACGGTGTTTGTGGTTGTGCAGGCTAGGATGTTGCACAAGGAAAACTTTCAGGAAACGCGGTAACTCGTAAAATAAATTTTAATTGTCGGAAAAAGTGCAAACAATACTAGTGGCTTAAAGAACAGTAGAACTGCCAATTCAGTCTTAATTAATGAGTCTTATTTTTTTGTTAGTTACTTTCTTAACCTTCTTTTATGTTCTATAAAAGGAAGTCGACATTGAAAGGCCGCCGTTTTGACACAATTGTAAAGATACAACCAGAATCGCAGGACGTGCTTCGAACACTTACACTTGCAGACTTTCAGGGATGCATGGAAACATGGAAAGAAAGCTGGAATCTCTGTACCCATGCCCAAAAAAACTTTTTTCAAAGGTGAAAATAACAGATATAGTAAGCAATTTTATTTTTAAGGAAACATTCACCGAACATCGTACGCAAAGCGCTCCGCGACAGCGCACTCACATAATATTTTCCGCCAATTTAACCGGTAACCGTAATATTAACAAAAACATTTACTAGATCAATTATAATGGTAATTTTATTATCTTTTTCCTATGGCGGTTGAAATAGATCTTTCCGTTCGGGCATATATTGAGTCTAACATACACTTACACTTACAACACTACACTTACGACGTTAACACTTTACACTCAAACTTACACTTAGTTAAGCGATAATAGCCTCAATGTGCTTTTAGGCTTAAAATATCTAATATATATGTATCAATCATCAAAATATAATCAAATTGTTATAATGTTTAACATTTTCTTATCCAGAACATGTAATATTTTTAAAGGGTATTTCACTATATTACATGCTGGCCATGACTTTGAAACAACGGTACAACTGTAAACTTTATCATTTAATGGTTCCAATAAAGTCCGACTTGATAGAAACGTTTCTTTAATTAGTTATAAATTAAGGCTGTATAACTTTATGACAGTGTTCTTACCTCGTGTTTTTAAATCTGGCAATCGAAGTATCCAATCGGTTTGTTTGAACTGGTTTTGTGGAAATACGGAAATTTGAATAACCTTCGTAGCGACAACGGTTGAATGTTGAACTTTTTATTGAAGTATTACGGCCGCGGGTCCAAGGACTATTTAGCGCGAGACTGTCTGTTGAAAAGCATTTTTAGCGATTTAAATGGGAAATGTAGAACATGACAATTTTATTACGTTCCGTGACTTATTTGTTGAAAAATAATTAGAATTTATCAAATCTTCACGCCAAATTTTCGGGTTTTTTTATATTAAGGCGAAAAGCACATTGAAGCTGTTATCGTCTCCCTAAATGTAAGTGAGAGTATAAAGTGTTAACGTCGTAAGTGTAGTGTTGTAAGTGTAAGTGTGTGTTAGACTTGAGTACCGCGATAGACGTCTAAATCCTCTTAATAAGTGCAGCTAGTTTGCACCCCTGGCCAAATTTTCTGGAATATATCTAGAAAACATAGAGCCGGAAAACTTCTTTTTTCATCAGTAGACTGTAGGTTATTTTGTGTTTACCCCCCATAAATAATGATAACTTTAAAAAATGATAAACAATTTTGATTTGATATTTGATGCAATTACTGATTCTTAAAAGAATTTAGCAGTATTATCCATGACAAACTGAAGTGATCAGCTGATGACTTTAGCTTGTAATACTCCTACTGCAGATCTTACTTAACCAGTTGGAGCTCTTACGTTCCTGGCAACCTCCCGGTGTACCCATATTGCGGGGCTCTGTGTGGACGGACATCACTTCCCTAGCTACTCATCGGAACATCACTAAGAATGTATATAGAATATTCTGGATCTAAACACACAACAAAAAGCTGGCCTTATGTAACACAATCGCCGTGATAAGGACAATGAACAGAGAAAAAAATTGAAATCGAATTAGCAGAGCATGTACCTCACCCACCTTGAATCCTCTCCAAATCCTAGACTTTAAGAAGAGATTAAGGCTGGAGAAGGCACGTAACTGAGCACCTCAGGAATGTAGAAAGAAGGCACAATAGATCTTCAAAGGTCAAGTACAATAACCCTAGAAAGTCATTCATTCATACCTCTGACAATTTTAATCATTTAGCTCAAATGTAGTTTAGTACCCAAACAAACCGCAAATAAAAATTTTCTGTTATTGAACAAAAAATGAAAATCATGTATCGTGTTTTTCTTCCATTTTATTTTAATTACGGTAATTTGTTCGGAAACACGACAAATTAACTTAACTAGTTCCATGAGTAGTTAGGAAAAAAACAAAAGTGTGCCTTAGCTTTTTAAGTTCCCTAAAGAATCAAGAACCCTTTTAAATTTGCGCGTATCCGTCTGTCTATCGGTAATGCACCTCTTGAATGAATCAATTAATTAACTTACTTCTAGCGTTACCTTTGAAGATCTATTGTGACTCTTTTTATAACCATGAGATGCACGGTAACAATATCTTTAATAATTGATAATTTCATTAATATTGTTATATAATATTTTTAAAGATTTGTAACTTATTTAAATGATTATTTAATATAATCACTATATTTATAATATTTTTTTAGCAAAAAAATATAGCGAGCGAAGCCGCGACTGGTACAGTATATCTTTACGAATATCAAAATATATTTCTTTATTTGGAATATCACAACAGTTATTTAAGCAATTAGTGAGAAAAATGGCCTTTTCTTAAACGCGAGAAAGAAGTCGAGTGCGGAAATTTTCTCGAGTTGAAAATAAATAATACGCACACGATTTGCACACAAAATATTTCCTACAGTAGTATTCAACAGTAATAATTTATGCGTAGTAATATTCCATTCTATAAACAAACAGTGTGAGGTAACAGCTACAGAAACGTTAAGGTTGCCGGGTAACTTAGAATAAACAAAATGCTACCAACTGAAATACTGAAAACAAAATACCCTCAGTTCTAACAATCATGTATATACAATGTTTATTTAAATATATGTTGTTTAAATAAACTTTGCAGTTTACTAAAACAATGTACTGGGAACGTTATTTATAATGAAAATACTATATAATATGATTCAACTCACAGCAAACTTGTAAAAATAAGTAAAAAATAAGCAAAACATGTAAAAAATTCAAACTTTAATTTTATTTCGTTGTCTTTGAGCAAAGTTTACCTTTGTTTTGGGTTAGAAAAATAGTTATTTTGCTCACTAGTGTAGGATACAATATTCTATTCTTACATTAATTTATAAAGTGATAAAGTACAAATATATTTACCTAATCTGTTTTATAAATAATTGTGGGGGTTTTTCCCAATGTAGTTGTCATCATGTTTCATTTCTTATTGTGTTTCTTATTTATTATTGTGATAAAATAATGTCGAAGAAAACTGGCAACTTTTATCGATTGACAGATTTTGCAGAAGAACTGTCAGAATTAATTGAAACATGTTCCTCGTTAGAGAGAGAGAGAGAGAGAGAGAGAGAGAGAGAGAGAGAGAGAGAGAGAGAGAGAGAGAGAGAGAGAGAGAGAGAGAGAGAGAGAGAGAGAGAGAGAGAGAGAGAGAGAGAGAGAGAGAGAGAGAGAGAGAGAGAGAGAGAGAGAGAGAGAGAGAGAGAGAGAGAGAGAGAGAGAGAGAGAGAGAGAGAGAGAGAGAGAGAGAGAGAGAGAGAGAGAGAGAGAGAGAGAGAGAGAGAGAGAGAGAGAGAGAGAGAGAGAGAGAGAGAGAGAGAGAGAGAGAGAGAGAGAGAGAGAGAGAGAGAGAGAGAGAGAGAGAGAGAGAGAGAGAGAGAGAGAGAGAGAGAGAGAGAGAGAGAGAGAGAGAGAGAGAGAGAGAGAGAGAGAGAGAGAGAGAGAGAGAGAGAGAGAGAGAGAGAGAGAGAGAGAGAGAGAGAGAGAGAGAGAGAGAGAGAGAGAGAGAGAGAGAGAGAGAGAGAGAGAGAGAGAGAGAGAGAGAGAGAGAGAGAGAGAGAGAGAGAGAGAGAGAGAGAGAGAGAGAGAGAGAGAGAGAGAGAGAGAGAGAGAGAGAGAGAGAGAGAGAGAGAGAGAGAGAGAGAGAGAGAGAGAGAGAGAGAGAGAGAGAGAGAGAGAGAGAGAGAGAGAGAGAGAGAGAGAGAGAGAGAGAGAGAGAGAGAGAGAGAGAGAGAGAGAGAGAGAGAGAGAGAGAGAGAGAGAGAGAGAGAGAGAGAGAGAGAGAGAGAGAGAGAGAGAGAGAGAGAGAGAGAGAGAGAGAGAGAGAGAGAGAGAGAGAGAGAGAGAGAGAGAGAGAGAGAGAGAGAGAGAGAGAGAGAGAGAGAGAGAGAGAGAGAGAGAGAGAGAGAGAGAGAGAGAGAGAGAGAGAGAGAGAGAGAGAGAGAGAGAGAGAGAGAGAGAGAGAGAGAGAGAGAGAGAGAGAGAGAGAGAGAGAGAGAGAGAGAGAGAGAGAGAGAGAGAGAGAGAGAGAGAGAGAGAGAGAGAGAGAGAGAGAGAGAGAGAGAGAGAGAGAGAGAGAGAGAGAGAGAGAGAGAGAGAGAGAGAGAGAGAGAGAGAGAGAGAGAGAGAGAGAGAGAGAGAGAGAGAGAGAGAGAGAGAGAGAGAGAGAGAGAGAGAGAGAGAGAGAGAGAGAGAGAGAGAGAGAGAGAGAGAGAGAGAGAGAGAGAGAGAGAGAGAGAGAGAGAGAGAGAGAGAGAGAGAGAGAGAGAGAGAGAGAGAGAGAGAGAGAGAGAGAGAGAGAGAGAGAGAGAGAGAGAGAGAGAGAGAGAGAGAGAGAGAGAGAGAGAGAGAGAGAGAGAGAGAGAGAGAGAGAGAGAGAGAGAGAGAGAGAGAGAGAGAGAGAGAGAGAGAGAGAGAGAGAGAGAGAGAGAGAGAGAGAGAGAGAGAGAGAGAGAGAGAGAGAGAGAGAGAGAGAGAGAGAGGTGGAATCGCTATGCCCATCAGCTGCCTCCGCCGGAAATGCACCTTATATTTGTAAACGATACAACTAATCACTACAAAATTTAGCGAAAATGATCTTTATAGCAGCCAAGCGTTTATGACAAAAAATATTTATGTTTAGTTAATAATTACAATTTTAATTGCAAAAAAAATTATTTATTCATTTAGTGTATGGTATCAGTTGGAACTAATTCCGAATTCATATTGTTTTTACACATTAATTGTTTATTATATAGAGTCGCCAGATCTCTTCATTAGTTTACGTTTTCATGTTCTCGCCTCTAATTTCGACATATTATTACTGCAGAAAAATTTCAAAAAATTTATAAACTTAGTACGGATGAAAAAATTGTTTTTAAAAAAGTCGATATTTTTTGTATTTAGGAAACTAAAAAAAATTATTTCGAAAAATTCGCCAACAACTTTATCGAAGATTTTACGTTGTTTTACTTGTTGCAATGTTTGTAAAGGAATGTATAAGAACGCATCATAAGTCATTTTTAATTTTGGGCATCAAATACGTTTCAAAAGAAGCATTTATCTCACACTACAAGCGGTTCAGTCCGCGTCGTGGCAACCAAGCCCGCGTCAAATCAACTTGTTAATTTGATACTTCTATTAACAATACGTTTAAGAGCAAATATTTAACGGTTTATAACAGGCCCTTTAAGGATCTATACTAATTTACAAGAACAATAAACAAAGTTCCTCTACGGACCCTCAATGTACTTTAAAAGTTTTTTTTTAATTATTATGTTTTCACTATCGTAACACAGCCACTGGATCACATGTTTAAATAATTAGGATTAACCTATTTTTTTCCGTCTAGTGGTCTTTATCTCACCTTGTAAAGGCTACCGCAGTTTCGAAACTTTACAGTTTCATCTTCAGGCCGTAGTCAAAATGGTCAAATCCCTATGGCCCCAGGTCTTCACAAAGTTAACAAAACATTGAAAATACATATCACAACACTAAACACAATTACACGATTTTGTTAAAACAGAAAACGATAAGATTTATTTTGGCCAAACATTATCGTACAACTCGTATATCGTTACAGTACGGACTGCACGGTAGTGTCAGGCAAAACCAAGTTTTATCGTTTTGCGTTTTTAAAATCGTGTAATTGTGTTTAGTGTTGTGCCTTATGTTTCAATGTTTTGTTAACTTTGTGACGATCTTACCAGAGGGATTTGACCATTTGTAATACGGCCTGGAGATAAAACCGTGAAATTTCGAAACCGCGGTAGCCTATTCAAGGTGAGTTAAAGGCCACTAGACAATACACATCTAATACACATTTATATATATATATAAATGTATATATAAAATAGGTAATATTCCTAACTACTATTTTATTGTTTTATAAAGAACGGTAATTTTATTTTTAAATATGACGAGTTATAAATTTTGATGACTAAAGTTGTTTCAAGATCTGGTGAACCCATTTAAAAAATTATATCCTTTAGATTTTGCTCTATTTTAATTTTTGGACGTTACTTTCGCCATATTCAATGCTTTTGCTTATCTTGATGTCTAAACAGGTCATAATTTAATTGCTTATAAGAAAACTATTGCAATGTTTTTCACAATATTTATTTAATATACAATAAAACAATCACTGTCAAGAATATCATTCCTTAAATTTTATACTTAATAAATTGTTGTGCATTCACAAACACAAAACGTTTTTAAACACAAAAGAGATTTCTTGCAAGCGGAACAGTTGATTTGAGTGTTATTGCATGTTTTTCAAGTAAACAATTTTGCAAAAGATACGTGTTATTGAATTAACTGATAAAACCATTAAACGGCATTAACCTTCTAATTTACTGGCTTTATAAGAGATTGAGCTTCATGGCCTGGACTTAGCGGCAGCGAAGCTTAATGACTTAAGTGATACATGGAATCAAGAAACAATAGGCTACGTTGCGAAGTCTCTAGCCTCGCTCAGGGTCTGTAAATATTCAGATCCGCCCACGAGCTAACATTTAACTTTATCAAGTTGGTAATAAGACTGTAATGAAAGGAATATTAAAGGCCTAATTTATCACAACGTTACATTGGATTCGACTCAAATATTAGTCTGTTATGAAATTACGTAACTCAAGTCGTTGCACTCAATTTGAAATATAAGAAATGAATGGTACTGGAGTAATTCCGGGGGGGGGATGAAAATAAATCTCTGTACATAATATAACCTCTGTTTTATGACTATAATTTGAAAGCCTAATTTAATTTTACCCGAGATTTTTTTAGTGTAAAGCGATACCACAAACTATAATCATATATATTATTTCTCGAGTCAACATCCCTTTTTCTCAGTACATACTTCTCAACAAATACATTCATATAGACATAAAATGAGGTAAAATGAGGTATCTTTAGAAAGATTTTTTAACCGGTCTGACATTGCAAAACAATTTTGCGCTAAAAAGTACTGTTTGTTGAAAATTTTAACATAGAAGACACTTTTAAGTGTCACAGGCAAAACATCATAATGGATGCGCATGCGCGGCATCACAAATCAGACAATATATAAATAAATATATAAATCAGACAATAAATATATAAATCAGACTTTACGAAGTTAACTTATAATCATGAATAGACAATCTCATTACAAATGCCACTTTTCTGCATAACGTGCTTAGAACAATTTTAATATTTACTTAAAAGTCATTAAATTTACAGGTTGTGTCCCCTATCCCAGGCGTCGTACAAGCCGGGACAAGCATTTCGAATACCAAACACATGTTTTAGATACTGTTTTTACACAAATATATGTCTGATTTCTCCTTCCATCGTGCATTTATCTATTGTTAATACGGAAATCATAAAATACGAAGTACAATTAAATGGTCAAAATACGGAACAAGTCGCAGGGACAAACACTTCAAAAAGCATTGGTGTTTACCAAATGCTGTCTTTACTCATGGACAATTGTATATAGCCTTTTCAAGGGTAACTAAATCGACTAACATGTTTGTATCCATTGAAGAAAATGAAATACAAAAAGTACAAGAAGAATACATTTTTACATGAAATGTCGTTTGCAACGAGATATTGTAATGCCCTGTCAAAATTTTTATTAAAAAAATATCTGTATTGAAATGTGTATATTAAAATGATTCATAAATTTGTGATTATTATGTCAAATCGATCGTTATTTTTTTAAACATGTTTTCCCTTCCTTCCAACTACCGCCATCACCCCAACGACTGATCTTACTCAAAAGGCTGTGTTTACTTAAAACGTTCATAGTGCGAAATTTTTCACGGGCCGCCTGGTACAAAAATAATTGAAACAAGTTGAAATATAGAATAAAATTATCAGTGACAATCAAATAAGTTTTATCATATCGATTGATTTGTCGAATTTGGCACTGAAAATGCAAAGTTTGAATAAAAGAAAGACTCGCATAGTGTTCGAAGACCTTAAAATGTGTCTTCAATTTGATGATTTTACCATTAGTACCAACAAGTACTGTGGTTGGGTTTCTGCTGGGAAGTTATAATGATACTCTTGGATACAAAGTATTTGCGGCAAAATTGGCAGGAACTGAACCGTTTTATATTCAAAAGATTCAATGCAAGCCATCAAGACTTGACCTCAGATCACGAAGGCGGTGAAATACTTCAGACTAAGTAAACTTTCACTTCTCTCTCCTTCTAAATTGCATCGCATCTGCTTCGTTAGATAATTGTAATATAAGGAAGGCAGTAAGGTTTCGCACAATGGATTGAAAAGTGAGAAAGGAAATGCACTGTAATGTGGTAAGATTACTTAAGTCTTGTAAAGTCAGAATAGTAACTTGGCAATTTGGTTTTTTGTCAGGAAATAGCTCTGATATGAAGGTAAAAGTTCACTAAGCTGACAGACCTTCCAGTAAAAATATAAACCAATATTTATTTAGGAAGTATGTACGTACTCAAGTAAAACTTACAGATCGATTTATCTAAAAAAAGTCCGGTTTGGGCACTTGACAAAAAGTAAAAATCTGTATAACATCTCAAAATCAGTACATCAAATCCGCTCAATTTTTTGACAAAATGAAGATACATAACACGTTCACGACGACGGCCGTTTTTACATGTCACATTTTGCGTTACGGTAACTAACATGAAATCTCATCTATAGGCGTAAAATTTGTTCCGTAAAATTGTTAGAATACTTGTCTATATAACATTTTAGGTGACATTCAACCGGGAAAAACTGTATTCTATATTATTTAGAGGTTATATCCGTACGTCACTGGTGGCATACGACACCTATTTGTAAATCATTGCTATAATAGGTGTAGTGCGTCACTGGTGGCACATTGTTATTGATCCGTACAAACATAAATTTTCAAGTAAAGACTCCATAAGTTATGTGATTTCTTCTTTGATGTCTTAGTGTTATAATTGTCAATAAATATATGTTATTATTTTGAATATGTTTTCATTGATATAGCCAAATATGTTGGGGCTATAATAACACATACTTTTTTTGTTTGGGTACTTATAGATAGACTACACTTTAACAAAATTATATTGACATTGTTTTAACCGGTTATGACAATGTTAACATTTAAATTTTGTACCGTTAAATTTTTAAAATTTTAAATTTTAACAATTGTTTCGCCGAAAAGGTCTTTAAAAGACGGAGGTTTTGAAGGAAACGAGATCTTGCAGGCTATATTTCATAAAAATTGGTTAATTAGTTTATTCTGTAGCGTGTTTGCGTACACAACACACTTAGGCCGGGTGGGCACCAAATGCGGAGCGGATTACGTTTTAAAAATCTAACATATTGTTTTTTAATACAAAATACGTATACAACGTAACGTATTTTGTACAACGTAACGTAAAAAATACAAGAAAACGTAACGGAGCTGAGCGGAGCCAAACGGAGTCACTGGGATTCGCTCCCCGCAGTTTTGAATCTGTTTTGTTTCGATTTTCAAGCTGAACCGCTTCCCTCACCACGCTTTCCACGTCTCTAATCTTATTATTTCTCGTTACCTTGGTTACCGTTGCCTAGGTTACAGTTTTTAAACATAATAGTTCCTAGAATCCCGGTACAGTAGGTCTAAGTGTTTAGATTTAAAAGATAATAACGCGTTCTTTAAACTGGCCGAATCCCGCTTCTGGTTGCCGGCCTCAGACGGACAAACGTTCAAGTAAGAACCACTTTTATGGACTCAGGTTATCGGAATAACATATAAAAATTACAATTTTTCCAAGATCATATTTTTTTCTCAATAAAAACAAAGTAAACAGAAATTTAAATAGTTATTTATACAACTAGTGAGCAAAAGGTGCTTTTTTAAATTTTCTTGAGTTGGAAGTACAATTACACGAATTTTTTCCTACAGTATTATTTAAATTACCAATTGAACAATACAAATTTATTAAGCATAATGTGAAGTTATGTCATTCAAACTGTGAAGTAACGATAGAGAACAATGAAGTTATACGGTAACTTAAACAAAATGTTGCCAACTGAAATATGGAAAACAAAAATTACCCTCAGTTTTAACGATCGTGTATGTACAATGTGTAATGTTTATTCAAACCTATTTTTTACGTGCATTTTAATTTACCAATACAATTTCCTCGGTACGTTATTTAACAAGAAAACACTATAGAGTGTGATTCACCTTACAGTAAAATTGTACAATAATTTGTGTTGTTAAAACTTAAATTTATTTAGTTGTCCTTGAAGAGTGAGAAAAGTTTGTTTTGGACAGGAAGAACTATTTTTTCGGCAAAGTTAAAAACGCATTATTTTTGCTCTGACGTGTCAATCGGTACGAAACGAAGGTTGGTTTTTGTCACAACACACTGTGATATAAAATGAGCCACTGACACGCTCATTGGACAATGATTATTACACTGAAATTTAAATGTAATTAATTTAATAAAAATAAATATATTTTAATTAAGTGTGTAGGAGGAAACTATAAAAAACTTCCTAAATGGCGCTAAGATGGTAATTTATAAGTTTATTATTATTTCTTTTTTAAAGTTAGCTTCAAGTTTAAAAGAAGTTGTCCTTCAACCACTCGTGGTTTTACTGTCAAAGGTTAAATTGTATAATCTTGTGACACGTTTTTAACACAGTAAGATACGCGTATTTCGGCATTACTGTAAACAAAATTTGTTGCATGAATTTTGCAATAATAAAACTAAGGTTAACAAAACAATTGAAATTGTAATTGAACCAACAGAAAACGTTTTATAATTGAGTTCTTTAGTTCTCTATTTTTTTTTTTTAATTGTAGTAAAGTTTTATTACTTATAGTTAAAATTGTATTCTTATTTTAATTATAACCTCAAAATTTTAAAAGCAGAAAATTGTAAACTACAGACAGTAAGCAATCATTTAAATATTAAAAGTAATAATGATTTTCTGATTTCAGTACTAAAATACTTGCTTGTTTATAATAAACAAAGTAATCTTTGTAAACACTAATTTACTAATACCACACAAATTTTAATAATTTCGAACATATTGAATTACTAAATTGAATCACAAAATGCAATCACTTTCGACTGGTTCTACACATTTTTAAAATATCACTGGTGTACACAGATTTTTGTTTTATAAATCACAAAACTTTTGACAAACAAAAACGTTCAACTTACTTCTGCACTGCTCTCTTGATCAACGGAGACTGCGCGTGTGTGCAGCATACCACGGCCTCCTTTATTATGTCACAGCCACGTGATGATGCAACAATTAACTCTATACATTGTCAGTGAAATATGAACCTGGGCAGGCGCTGCATTGTTAGTGACTGATTACAACAATTAGTAAAGTGAGTTTTTATTTTTAATACGCTATTTATTTAAAATACAATTACTTTTCTCTTGAGAAATTGCTGTTGTCATGGTAAATAACAGTGTGCTTTTATTGAAGGTGATTTTTATAATAATAGTTTAGAAATTAATATATTTTCATTATTTTAATATTTTCTTCCTTTCAAACAATTTAGAAGCGCATAATCTAGTAACATAAATTTAATGGTTTCGTTAGTATGACAAATTTTATCTGAAGTAGAGAATTGATTACTTTTATATGTTGAATTTATAATTTAAACATTACTTTTCATTTTGCTTTAGACATTAATTTAAGAATAATTGCCTGTTAGTAGTTAACAACAATTACAGTTCTCTAAATAATCGATTTATTTAAAATAAAAGATTGGATAGCGTTTTTGTTTCAAAACATTTAGTTTTGAAATATTTTTACCAACTTCGGTTGTTTCTGGTTAGAAAAAAATAAATAGTTAAACATTTGTTATTTTGGCAAACTATTTACCGATTTTTTTAAATAATAATAGTTTTTTATATATTGTGCTTATACTTTTTACAAGATATATTTATGTAGGTCCTGTGTACAATTGCAATCTATAATCTAGCAAATGTAATATCAAAAATAAAATTGAGTTTTGAAGTATGCTAGTTTTGGTTCTTGTAAATACTTGTACATCATTTGCTATAGTACAATAAACCCTATGATGCATTATTTCCTACGGTATAGTAAATCATAATGTATATTATTTTCTACGGTACAACAAATCCTACGGTACATTATTTTCTACGCTACAACAAAACCTACGGTACATTATTTCCTGCTTTATAACAAATCCTAAAGTATATTATATCCTACGGTACAACAAATCCTACGATACATTTTCCTACGGTACAACAAATCTTACAGTACATTATTGCCTGTGCTACAACAAATCCTACGGTACAACAAAGTCTACGGTAGATTATTTCCTGCGCTACAAAAAAGCCTGCGGTACATTATTTCCTGCGTCACAACAAATCCTACGGTACATTATTTTCTACAGTAAAGGTACATTATTACCTACTGTACAACAAACTAGGCTGTACGTTATTTCCTGCACTACGAAAAATCCTAAGGTGCATTATTTCCTGCGCTACAACAAATCCTACGGT